>CM053601.1:141354036-141369961 GCA_028646575.1 Pseudocheirus occidentalis
GGAGGGGGAGGGGGAGGGGGAGAGAGAGGGAGGGAAGGGCTTAGTTTCTCCGACTCCCAGTCCCAGCCTGGCACGTCCTGACCAAAGTGGTCCGAGCACCTGGAGGAGTGTGAGGGTGGGAAGAGGAGGGGAGCTGGGTTTACACGGTTTGGGTGGAGTGGGTACACAGATTTTTACCTGTTATTCTGAGATTTCCTGGCCAAGGCGGCCGTCTTTGTTTTTTTCCTGGAATACTCGCTGTCGAAGGGCAGCACCGATGCGTAGCCGTGTTCGGCTTCTGGGGACAAAGTCACACGCGTTAGGGGCCTGGGGTGGAGTGGGGGGCGCAGGGGCGCGGTTCTCTCAGGCCCCATTCTCCCCACCCCACCCTTCCTACCCCAGATCCTTCCCTAGCCTCGGGGCTTGGCTGACCGGCTGGATCAGGGCAGCTGCGCCCGTTTTGAAAAAAAGACACCCCACAACATTTTTACCCCCTCCCCCCTTCTACCAGAACTAGAGATTTCTTCCCAGGCCACAGGCCCTTTTGCAGATGGGGTCGGGGCTAGTAAGCATGTCCCAACCTTCCAGAGCACCGTCTTCCGAGGGGCAGGGGTAACGGGCCGTGGAGACCAAGGGCTAAACTAGGAAGGGGGCGGCCCGGCCCTCGGTGGGGGAGGGGGCAGGCAGGAGGCAATATAACTCGCTCTTAACAGTAACAGCCAGACGCCGTAATAGACAAGGGAAGTCAATGCCACGGCCACAGTCACCGAGCGCCCCTCCCTCCTCCCAGCGTTGGGCAGCTACAGAGACACAGAGACTTGAGAGACCCAGAGGCAAGATAGGAAATCAAGAGAAAAGACACGGGGGAGAGACACACCGAGACGTGACACGGGGACCCAGGCAGGGAGGCTGTTTTTTCCAAAGAGGTTGCCTCTCTCGGGCCGAGGCACTTCCACATTCTAGAAGCTCCAGTTTTCCTTTCGGTTGCTTTTTTGGTTTGTGTGTTTGATTGCTTTTGCAACAAAGTATCTCCCCGCCTCCCCCGGGCCCCTAAAGCTCAGGTAGGATCCGTGCGCCTCGAAGCCAACGGGGGACCGAGGGGAGCCGGGGCTCCAGGCGGGGAGAAGAAGCGAAAGAAAGGGCGTCCCCGGGGCGGGGGTGGGGGGAGAGCAGCGTACAACAAAGAGAGAGGGGAGCGGAAAGGAAAGGAGGGGGGGCTCTGGAAAAGAGTCAACTCTGGGAATACCTCGGTCTCTTCTCTCCAAGTACTCGGCTGCTTCCAGGAGGAGTAACAGAGAGTTCCACTCCATACTTTTGGTGCTCTGTCACTCACACCAGTCCCCCCCCTCCCACCCCCCCCAGAGAAACCAGACGGCAAACACCCAGCCCCCCCCACCCTGGCTCTGGCTCCTCTCCCTGCCTATAGAGCAGACCCCCGAGCGCCCAACTGCACCGAGTTCACACACTCCAGCCTACTTCCAAGTCGCCTATACACCACCCTCTCGCTCCAGCCCTCAAATTGACACATAAGACCGATGGGCGGCTCGAGCAACCAATAGAAATCCGCCGTTTGGGTTTGGGGGCGGGAACTAGGAGTGAGCGGGACCAATGGAAGCGGGCCGAACCCCCTAAGCTTGGGGAAGAGAATGTTGACAGATCTGAATCTCTCTTCCGATAGGCCGGCCGCGATAGTAACAATTTAGAAGCCGAAGCTTAGCAACAGCACGTGGTGGCCCAGCCCCCGCGCTCTCTGAGTGGCCGTCGGGGTGCATGTTAAGTAGGCGCTGGGCTATGATTGGTCGTGAGGAGGCTATGTAAAGTAGTGGAGAGCGGACCAATGGCTGGACGGGAGGGAGGTTGGCCAATGAACTGGGCGGAGCGGGCTGCGTTGCGAAGAGGAAAGGAAACCTGGGCTGGTGGGGTGGCCTGGCCTAAGCTTGCCTGTTAGGAGCAGGCATGAGCCGGTTAGGGCGGAGGGGGAAGGTGGGGACTCGCGCTGTGGACACCGTTAGACGGAACTCCCCTTCCGCCTTCTCCTCTCCAAGATTTGTGAAAGCAGCAAACCGTCAGATGGGACACCCGCCTTAAAAGACAGTCCCAGAGGCGAAAATGAAGCTGCAGGTGCTAGGCCTGGCTTTGGGGGAGGGGATGTCCTTTTGTAGGCCACCTGGAGATAGGCCTGGACCCCTGGACACTCGCCTTCAAGTCCTGCTTCTGTGACTCGCGGTGGGCTCTTGGACAGAAAGCTTCCCGTTTCATTGGATCCTAGATGTTGAGCTGGGAGGAATCTTGGGACTCACACAGGACCCCTCCCCCTATTTTACAGAGTTAGAAACTGAGGAAAGAGTCAGTCGAAGTCATTACAGGCAGGAGATGGCAGAGCCAAACTTGGAACCCACGACCCTAGATCTAAGACCCAGTCAATGCTCGTTTTTCTCTCTGTCCAACTAGGGGAATGGAGGGCTTAGTCTCTAAGGGCCCATTCTCTGGGTCTGGCGTTCTCTGTTCTAAGGTCACTAAGGGTGGTTTTAACATTCTGTGTTCCAAGGATCTCCCCCAGTTCTAGGGTTCTCAGTCCTTCTCTGTTCTGTATCCTGGGATCACTTAAAGCACCAACATTCTATGTTCTAAGGATCCCTATCATGTTCACATTCTTACATTCCATGGTTTATTTTCACTCAGTTCTTCTTGGAATGTTGCTGACCATGGGTGGCTCTTCCTGTTGCTTGTGTGTGCCAAAGGTTAGGTTTAGTGACATAAGGGGGTAAAGTCAGCCTGCATTAATTAAGCACCTACTATGTGTACCAGGCACTAAGCTAAGTCTCTGAGGATACAAAAAGGTCAAGAATCAAATTTGCCCTCAAGAACTTCACAATCTAATGGAAGAGACAGCATCCAAAAGATTATGTACAAACAAGATATACACGGAATAAATAGAAGTTAATCACAGAGGGAAGGAACTAGCATTGAGGGGATTGGAAAAAGAAAGGTGTAGCATGGGAGGAGTAGTCATGTTAACCATTAACTAATCCTTCCTGAGACTTAATTTTTTCATCTTTAAAATGGGGATGCATGATTTACCTTATAGGGTTAGACTGAAGAAAGCACTTTATAATCCATAGAACTGTGAACTGCTGCAATTATTGATCTCTCCTAAGATCTTTCTTTTGCTTCATTGCAGCATAGAGGTGACCCAGAGTCCTTCAGAACTGTGCTATGGGAGGAAAAGTTCTACCCAGCTGGAAAGACTTCATGCGGACCTGGCCTAGGTAAGTACAGAGAGGCCTGATCATTAAAGGATTATGGATCCAGGGTATGGATATCTTCAGCCATAGCAACTCATGAAGACATAAAGGGGCTTTGATCCATATTGGTGGAGGCAGCATCCATAGTAGATACTGGAATTACTGAATTATTAATGTTATCACTAATAGATGTAGCCTGGTATAGCAGAAAGAACATTGGACATACTGTTAAAAAAAAAACCAGGGTTCAAATCACATCTTGGACAAATTCCATCTTTGATCCTGCATCCCCTTATCCTTGAAGTAGGAACACCAGTATGTACTGTCTACCTGAGAAGCACCTTGGCATATGATCGAGGAGAGAGCTGACTTCAAAGGTGGCAATTCAGATCTTGCCTATGACACATACTGGTTCTGTTACCAGGGCAGTCATTCATTCAGTCTTTGTGTTCTGGGGGGTTTTCTAAGGCTATATGTTGCAGAGAAGAGGATGACCTACTGTAGTAGAAGGAGTCCCCTATCTTAAGGAAATCACAGGTCTAATCCCTCTTCCTAACACTTTCACTAATGTCTATAACCTTACTGGGATACACTCTCCATTTGCAGATTGTAGACCAGTGGTTCTCAACCTTCCTCATGCTGCAACCCTTTAATACTTGTACGTGGGCATATCTGCCTGTGGGCAGACCTGCCTGGAGACAGATAGAGGAGCGGTGTCTCAGTTCCTAAGACCATCAGAAATATGTGTTCTCTGATAGTTTTAGGCGACCGCCCCTGTGAAAGGGTCATTCAACCCCCAAAGGAGTCGTGACCTGCAGGTTGAGAACCACTGTTGTAGACCCTTTGTCCCTTCTCATCCTGTGAGATTCTTGTTCATAGGTCCTGAAGAGTCGGTCCAACCAACATGTGAGGTTTTTCTCTGATTCTTTTAAAACTTGGGGATACCAGAGCCTCCTTCTGGCTGTGTGCCTGTTCTTACTTGTTCTTAGTCTGTGACTGGTCCACCTTATTTTTTCCAGTCATTTTGACGGTGCCTCTCATCCTTCTCAGGTGTGTGCCATTCTGCTCCCTCTTTTCCCCTATCCTGTCCCTCTCCTTGGAGTCATGTGCAGTTGTGATCCTTCAGCCAGCCTGCAGTGCCATGATTTGCAGCTGTAGAACATCCTTGGGAGAATATCAATGTTAAAAAAGTTGACATTTGCTTGGAAGTCTTGTTAGACTCTGCAGTTTCCCAAATGTACTCTGGCCTGCTCTTTTCTCCCAATTCATTTTTAGGTCAGGCAAAGATATATAGGGTACCAACGTTCTCATTCAGCAGACTGCTTATTCACTTGCAACATGTATATCACACCCTGGACAACAGGCATCGTCCATCTACTTGGTCTTTCCCTACTTGGATTGGGTTGGTCTCTTTTGAGGGGCTATGGATATCATTGAGGTAGCTCTGTAATCAGCACCATGTCCTCCACAAACCAGAGCACCTGGAGAGCCTTATGACCCACAGGGAATCCCTCCTTCATTTGGATTCCGTGGTAGGACGGCCATTCTCCATAACTTCACCTTTTGACGAGTATGGTACTAACAATGGTGGACATCTATGTTGATCTTAATGGCTTACAAGGTCGTCCACGTAAGTTAGGTAGAGAGGGCAGATATTTTAAAGATGGGAAACTGAGGTTCAAAGGATTTAGATGAATTGAGCAAGGTCACATGGCTGGCAAATGATAGAATCAGATCAAATGAGGTATTATTGTAAAGTCATTACAAACTTTCAAGTTTTCTGTACAAGCCAGCTGTCACTGATTATGCAAAGCTCTTTGTCAGTCTCTAGATGCTTTACTGATTTAATGCCATTATTATTGTTAGCAAAGAAAGGAGTGTTTATTTGATTGTAACATGGCAAACTATATCTTCACAATCATACAATCAATTCAGAGGTTTAGGGGGTGCAAAATCTTACGGATTATGTTATGTTTTGTTTTTGTTTTTCCTGGCATTTGGTTCCATAGAGCAAAATGCAGTATTAAAGTTCTCCATGTGCATGTAGCAATAGATCATACAAGATTCCTCAATAGATGAAACCACAGAGATAAGTTTATTCAACAACCTTCTGCTTATCAGCATCAAGAGAAACAAACAACAGGGCAATTTGTGCTTTGCCCGAGGTGTTTGTCTAAAGCCATAAGTAGGAATTCCAGTGTCTGGGGTAAATTCATTTGGGGAGGGTCATGTCTAAGGTATGCTCACTCATGTGTATGGTTGAAGTAAATGAGAGAGAGGTGGTAAGATTTTAGGAATTTAGAGACCAGGATGTTTGAAGGAGGTGGAGTTATTATGGAGACAAAGACTGTGAGCTGGACACTAAATGCTTGGGGAAGAAAGAAGAGTGACTCGGAGACCCATAGGTGACAGAAACAAGAATCAAGATGAGACTGAATGAACTTGAGAGGAAGAAAGTGGTGGCAGAAAGATAGTCTGACAATGGCATTGGGGAACAAGGTGTTTGCCATATTCTCCTACCCCTGAGCGTCAGAAGGTGTGAAAGGAAGAAGAGGCGTGATTAGAGAAAATACCATGAGATGTAGTGTTTTCCAGAGAAAGTTAGGTTGGGAGGTGGGGGGGCTGGACACAGAAGATTGAAGGAAAGTGAGAAGAAGAAACCTAGGCTGAAAGACAGTATGTTAACAATAGGAAAAGGCATCCCTGAAGGCACTTATGTCCAAGTCAGGGAGCATATCAGAAACAGTCTACACCGTGGTTTTAGAGTAACTCTGGGAGAGGGGTTCATGCCAAAGAATTTATCCTAACAATCCACACAGGTAAAACCAAGTGGATAAGAAATGTCTCTAGTCAGAACTATATCATGTACTTGCATATCAACCCTGACACTTCCGAGTGACAGCTAGCCAGACCCAGACTTGTCTAAGAAAAAGAGAGTAGACTGACAAAGAGAGTAGACAGTTCTCTATTGTTGGGAAACTCAACAATACTCCCAATGGCCCCCAACTTTGCCTTGACATAAAAACTCATCTTGTTAACATCCGTATCCTCCTGAGGATGCTGTGTAGCCACAAATCATGAAGTACCCTAATTTCCAAAGAAAGAAGATTATGGACAGGACAGTGGAAAGACAAAAGGTGGGTATAAGTCTGCTGTGACATGTTCCCAGCTTATCCACCTGGTGGTCCTGATAGCCACTGACTCCCCAGGTCACCCTAGCTGTTTGCTTATACCCTTCTGGGACAGAAACACTCAGGAAGTCAGTGCTCTCTATGATTATAGAGTTGATGCCCTCCTATCCTTCAGCTCCTTCTCACTCTATGGGTTACTAATTGACTACTAGTCTAGGGGATGTGTAAATTTGTAGAGCTACCCAACGAGGTAACTCCACCTCCTTTTGAATGTACTGTCATGAAAACCCGCCTTGTGACCTTGGTTTAATGGAATTGGTTTCCCCCCCCCCAAAAAAGCATATCCATATGCTGGAATGTGATATGGAAAATTTTTTACGCCATGTAGAATCAATGAATAAATACAAAATACTTAAAAACAAAGAGATCACGTATAATAATAAACTGTAAACATCTGCTGAGTAGCTAGAAACCCACTGCTCTTTTAGGTTCCAGAACTACCTGCAAACATAGGATTAATCTGCTCATAGGAGTTCGGGGTCATACACCATTTGAGTGAACAAGCAAAGTAGTATCACCACACAGTTCCCATAGACAAGCTGCCAATGAACCACATCAGCACCCTATCTAAAATAAGCATTTGATGCTTATTTTTACCAACCTGGCCCCTTTTTACCTTCCCAGGTCCTTAGCACTTTGGTCCCCTCTATAAACTCTCAGAGCCAGCAATGCTAGTCTATCTGCAGTTCCTTGAACGTGACAGGTTATCTTGGTGCCTTGATTGCTGTGCCCCTCCCCTTACCTCTGCCCCTTAGTTTCCCTGACTCCCTTCAAGGCTCAGCTCAAATCCTGCCTTCAACAGGAGGCCTTTCTCAGGCCCAGTCCACATTAGTCTGGCAGCTGCTGGTGCCTTCCAGTCGCACACTGCATTCTTTCTGCTGTGTAGATATCTTGCATGTATATCTTGTATGTACCTTGTTATTTACATGTTAAAATATGAGCTCCTTGAGGAGAGGAATTGTTTTTGAATTTCTTTGTATTTACTTTGCCAGTAATCAGCACAGTGCCTGGAAGAATAAATGTTTAACAAATGTTTCTCTATTAACTGACTTCAAGAATCATCTTTTTCTCTTCAGTAAAGTACAGAAATCCTCAGCATTTTCATTTAAGCCCCCTATAATATAGCTCCCACCTATATCTTCCCAGGCTGATTTGCCCTTCCTCACTCTGTTCCAGTCAAACTGGCCTGCTCCATATTCCTGATTCACATATTTCTACCTGTCTCTGAACATTTGCACATGTGGTCCCCCCAGGTCTGGAATGTAATCCCTCTTCACTTTTAGTCTCTTTAAGAGCACCCCTTGTCCCACAGGGGACCTTTCCTGATTCCCATCCCACCTTGTTAGTGCATGCTCCCTCTTGAGTTTGCCGTATATAATGTTGTATATATTTTGTACTTATTAATCTGTGTATATGTATCCTCCAGTAGAGTACAAGCCCCTTGAGGGCAGGACTATTTCAGTTTTGTTCCTTTAGCCCCCATACCCAAGCTTAATGCTTGGTACAAAGCAGGTACTTAATAAATATGTGTTGAATTGAATGTTTAACAATACTTCACATTCAATAAAAGACATCATCAAGAGAACTGTGATTGAAAAAGAAGCGGGCTGGTTCCCAGGGGGTAATAGATGGGTAGCATGAGAACAAGGCTTCCAGCTGATTGGATCAATCCTTGGTAGAGGATTAATGAGAGGACATGACTCGAATGGGTTGTAATCATCATCAGTAGAGAGAACATCCCCATTAATGAGGTCCCCAATGTTTTGGTCAGTGGCAGTTTCCAGGAGGGGTGCTGCTGGTCAGCTCAACATGAACCTCTTATCTTCTCCACTTACTCCACAGCCCAGGTGCCTCTAGTTGAGAACATCTGTGTCTCCACCATTTCCTAATTTTGTGGGAATTGTCCATGCGCCCTAATGCAGTGTGAGTAAGCTTGTCTAGGGGTCTTCTTATCCCTTAGACTTGAGGCACCAGGAATCCCACCTTCCAGTGCTTTTATTATAGCCTAAAACAGACCACAGCAAAGCTAAAGGAGCACAGAGTTTGCTTAGAAAACTCTGGAGGACAGGGTGGTATTTGCTGGAATGAAAACAGTCTAGAGAGGTTTCCAAGCACCCCTTGCCACCCCCACAAGCTGGTAGGACCACTGGCTCAGAACTTGCCATGGTCAGGAAGAAATTGTCTGGTCCTATCAGATTAAATTAGACTTTCAGGGACTTGGTGGCAGCCTGATGTGGAGAGGTGAGAATCAGCCTAGGAGTGAGGATGCCTTGGGTTTCTGTCTTGGCTGTGCCCCTCATTTACCATATGACCTTGGGTAAGTCACACCTCTGGGGGCCTCAGGTGTCTTCTACAAAAAATGAAGAGAATAATCCCCTCTAAAGCTATCTTACATGGTTATTGTCTGAAGAAAACCTTAAATGTTATCTTGGACTTATTCATCTCATAATACAACCAGTTGCCAGATAGTGTCCATTTTTAGGTCTACAACATCCCGCCTTTCTCTTTTTACTTCGCCAGCAGTCTACATCACGACATTGCAATTGTCCCCTTACTCATCTCTCAGCTTCTCTTCTCGGATTCATCCTTCACACAGCGTCAAAACCATCTCCCAGATGCACAGATCTGACTGTCCAGCTCCAGCCCTAGAACCTCCAGCATCCCTTTGTAGTCCAGCTCTAAGCTACCTTTCTAGGCTGTTTTCACCAGCTATACTTTCTAGCCAACTTGAAATGTTCTTTGTTTTCAAATTCCATCTTGCTTTTCCCCCTCTTCTCTGCATATTTGCATAGACTTTCCCCAGTATTTGAACCTGCTCCCTCCCCATCTTTCTCTTCCTTCAGGGCCCAGCCCCCCTACCCCCCCCCCCCAGAAGGCTTCCCTGACATTCCACCCAGAGTCCCCAGGGAAAGAGATGCTTCTGTCCTCAGAGTTTTCATAGCACTTTTGTTTGGCCCTCTCCTTTGGTGAGTCTTACCACCTTGTATCTTTGAAGAACTCCACTGTACTACCTTGTATCATCTGTGTATACATAGTATCTTTTCTATCCTCTTGGAGGACAGAGACTGTGTCTTGAAAAAAGCCTGCAGATTCCTGGAGACCAAGGAGAGAAGGAATTTCAAGCATAGTGTGTAACCTGTTATAGACAAAGAGTTCAAAGAGAGAATGTATCCTGGCATTAGCAACTAGGCCAGTAAAGCTGGCACATGGAGGGCATGAGGGGGAGTAACAATAACAAAAGCCTGGAACGGTAGATTTGACCCAGGATATAATGGTCGGGCTCTTAATCCTTTATGGATGGATCCCATCACAGAATGTTTTCGGGTGCATAAAATAACATACATAGCATTACAACGGACACTAATTACATTGAAATGAAGTTATCAACAATTTTTTAAAAGACCAAGATTCTTGGGTTAGGAACAAAGAAAGCCCGTGTAACACCTCTTCTGAGGCCCTAGCGGGCTGAGAGGACAGCATGGCCGCCAGAGCAGCGGTTATGTGAGTTGGGCAGAAAGGGCGCGTCACTGGCTTCCTGTTCTTGCCTTGGCTAGAACATAATCTACTCCAGTCCTTTAATTTTACAGATGAGGACAATGGAGCCCAGGGAGGTCAGATGACTTTCCTAAAGTCACATAGATAATAGGAGTCCGAGCCAGAAATTGAACCCAGGTTCTCTGACTACATAAAGTGTTCTTTCTGTGGTGCCATGAGATGTCATGGAAACTGATTCCACAAAACCTGAAAACTGAGTGGCTGTTGGGGGGAAGGGAGAGTGAAGGGGCGAAGGTGATGCCAGAGGTCACAAACCTGGATTAAATGGAGGGATAGTGGTGCTTGTGACTGAAAGAGGAGAATTAGGAGGAAGGTCAGATTTTAGGGGAAAGATAATGAGTTTCATTTTGGACATGGTGAGTCTTCAATTCCTATCAAACATCCAGGCGGTGTCTAATCGGTGATGTTTGACCTGAGCTCAGGAGAGAGATGAAGCCTGAATATGTTGATTTGGGAGTCATCTGCGTAGAGATGATAGTTGAGGTAATGGGAGGTGATGAGATTACTGAGGGAAAGCCAATAGGGACTGAGGAGAAGACAGCCCAGGATAGCCCTGTGTGGTAGGCCAATAGAGATTGGGACATGGATGATGGTCCAGACTAAGTAAGGGCGACCAGATGGAGAGGAGGAGAACCAGGAGAAAGCAATGTCATTACCGTGTGTGAATGTGTAAGTGGTAGAGGGGAGGAAAGGGTAATGAAAGCCAGCTTGTCAGACATTAAGAAGTGGAATGTCAGGAAGTAGAGACCCTTCAATGTCTGCAGCATTTGGGGGGGGGCGTGGCCATAGAGAGGAAGAGAGATAGAGAATGGTAACTTGACAGGATGGCAAGGTCAAGTAAAAAGTTGGGGCATGTTTTAAGAATGGCAGTATTTGAGCAGGTTTGTAGACCACAGAGAAGGAACCAGCAGAGAGAGAAAATTGAAGATTGGGAGCATGGAAGGGATGATTCAGGGTCAAGCTCTCTGAGACCCTAGCAAGGAGAAGAGTCACCTCTTCCTCTGAAACTGGACGGGGGAGAATAATGTTGAGAGGGCTTTAGGTGTTAAAGCGGACTGCAAAATGAAAACTTTGGCAGTCTCTGCAAAGCTGATGGACATGAAGAGGAGAGAAGTCACTAGGACAGCTTCTCTTTTCTCAGTAAAACATGAGACAAGGCTCTCTGCTGAGAGGAAGGGAGGAGGGCAAGTGCAGGCGGTTTGAAGGGAAAAGAGATGACTGAGAACACTGTGGGGAATTGGACAGAGAGGCAATCAGGGAAAAATAAAGGATAACCATGCGAGGAGTGAGGAGCCACCTGAGGCTAGAGAGGGTGTGTGTGGCAGCTCTAGCCAGCATGGCGCTGTGACTTCCAAGCACCATGTTTTGTCACTACTAGGGAAGCAGTTGGTGGGGGTGGAGAGAGGGGTTCCAAAAGGGATGAGCAGCAATGCGGCAAGGGGGTGGAGAACAGGGTAGTAGTGAATGTTAACTCTGCTGCCAAGATTGCAAAGTGAGGCTAGACCTGGGGTCATAGAGTGCAAAAACAAGTAGTTTGGAGTTAGTGAAGGTTGCAGTGAGCATGTGTACTTTGTTTAGGAAGGGTGAGAAAAATGCAGAGAAATAGGATAGGAGGTTTAGATCATATAGCAGAATCTGAGAGTTTTGAATGTGGAGGTAGAACAGTTATGAGTTACCATGAGATGGAAGGAATGAGCATACCTGTGTGTAACTGAGATGGAATGAAGGTAAAGGTCATGGGAATTGGGAAGGGTGATGACCTGGGAAGCCGGGGTATTTGAGGGGACATGGACTTGCTTACAGGCAGGACTGTGCGCTTAGCTCCTGAGAAAGCAAGAATACTCCAGGGGCCCAGAGAAAACAGCCACCTGGCTCTAGATAGGGCAGTCTGTATGGATCAAGTGAACCTAGAAGGAGGAGAGTGATGATGGTTGCTAAGTGATGATGGCAGCAGGAGGGAGGCCCTGGATGTGACATGGAGGAAGAAGGACGCCAGCAATAGCCTCTTCTTGGTCCAGTGGGGAAACATGGGATAGAGGAAATAGGGAAGCTGAGAGAAGGTGCATCTAGGGAAGAGGTGGTCAGGGAAGTAGTGACTTGGAGGTAGGGGAGGGAAGACAGGTACCCATGATTGCAAGGAAAAAGAGTGGGATGAGGAAGAGGCATAGTAAGAATGATGGTTTGTCAAAAGTGGAATAGAACTTGGCAGAGGGAGGGCAGGGGGGAATAAGTACACAAGAAAGGTAGGACTGAGGTGAATGGGAATGGAGGATCAGGGAGTAGTGCCAAGGGAGGGGAACTTTTTCTTAATAGTCTTCTGTTAAAAATTACAGGGAATTCAAGAGAAGGAAGAGAGAAATTGGTAGCCACAGTACACTATATTGTCAACCCCTTCCCAGCAGCAGTTACCCTAGGTAAGAACTCAATTGTTGATTTATCTCCCAATGAATTGGAACGAGAGAAGAGCTGGGTTCCCCTGGCCAACTAGCTCAGTGGTGAGGGTTTGAACAAGATTGCTGGACGGCAAGGGGCCTGGGATCCACCTGATTAGGAAGGACTCAGGTAGAGTTGATCTACAGAGCTAGAAGAGATCTTATATAGAATATAGCATGTCAGAGCCGGCAGGGACCAGGGAACACAGAATGTCAGAGCTGGGAAGGGCCTTAGAACATAGAATATCAGAGCTGGGAGGCACCATGGAACAGAGAATGCCAAAGCTATTAGAGACTATGGAACATAGAATGTCAGAGTTGTCAGGGACCATGGAACACAGAACATCAAAACTCTCAGGGACCACAAAACATGGAACATTAGAGTTGTCAGGGACCATCAAACATAGAATGTCAGAATTATTAGGGGCCTTAAAACATAGAATGCTAGAGTTGTCAGGGACTGTGGAACACAGAACATAGAATGTCAGAGATGTCATGGACCTTAAAATGTCAGAATTGTCAAGGATCTTAGAACATAGAATGTCCAAATTATTAGGTGCCTTAAAACATAGAACACCAGAATTGTAAGGGAGCATGTAACATAGAGCATAAAACATCAGAGCTATGAAGGGCCATGGAACATAGAACAACATAGAATGTCAGGGCTGTAAAAGACCATGGGACATAAAACATAGAACATCAAAGCTGTCAGGGGTCCCAGAACATAGGATATTCAGAGATGTCAGAACCAGAAGGGAATTTGGATGGACCTTAGATATTATCTAGTTTAATCCCCTTATTTGACAAATGAGGAGCCTGAGACTCAAATTATATGATTTATCACATAGGTAGGTAGTGGCAGAGCTAGCACTTAAAGGGAGTTTCTTACCAGAACCAAGACAAGGCATATTTGAAGGCTCTGGACAAGCTTTAGAACTTATGTACATACACGGTGTTATTATAGAGGAGAGACTTTGATCCTTTGTTGTAAGAAACACAGTTTATTTTAATCCCTAAAAATGTAAAGTAGGATTTCCAGACATGGGGAAAAAATGAGCATTTGTTAAAAAAAATTCACACTACAAACTGTTCCTTGATACCCTCCTTGGGACTTCCTCTGTTACAGATTCAACACTGATGTGATTCCAGGAGAGAAGCTTAGAAATCATATTTTAGAGCTGGAAGGAACCCTTAGAGCAGCAGTTCTCAATCTATGGGTTATGTTCAATTTGTAATAATGAAAATACATCCTGCATATCAGATATTTACAGTATGATTCATAACAGTAGCAAAATTAGTTATGAAGTAGTAACAAAAATAATGTTATGGTTGAGGTCACCACAACATGAGGAACTGTATTAAAGGGTTGCGGCATTAGGAAGGTTGAGAACCACTGCCTTAGAGGGATGACCTAGTCCTTATTTTGTAGATGCAGAAGCAGAGACCCACAGAGGTCAAATGTCAGAACCCAAAGACATGCAGGTAATCAGTGGCAAAGACCAGCCCTGGTCCGCTGATTCCAGAGCCTGTATACATTCCCCCTGGCCCACAGTGGCCTCCCTGCCTTCTAAGAGAGAATTCTGTTGCATCCTGAGTTTCATGTATTCATGTTCAAATCCAAACAGCCAGCCTTGCCAGAGTCTGCCGGTGTGCCCAGCCTTTAGAATTCATCCATTCTGAGTAGAGAGGCAAGATACACCCATTGAGAAGAAAATATGACAAAATATAAAACACAGATACTAACTGAGCAACTCCAGTGTGTCAGCCCCTACTGGCAACCTTCCAAGATCCCATGATTCCAAGGTCCCATGATCCCAAGATCCTATGATTCCAAAGTCCCATGATTCCAAGATCCCATGCTCCCAAGATCCCATGATTCCAAGGTCCCATGGCTTCAAGATTCAATGGATTCCATGATTCTAAGTTTGTTTCCCTCTGTCCCTCTCAGCCTTGCATTAGAGAAGGCGTTTGATATAGATAGATGTGTAGCACCATGCAATACATACTTCCATATATCAGTTCTTTCTCTGGAGATAGATAACATTTCCTTTCAGAAGTCCTTCATAGTTGATTTGAATATTAATATTACTCAGAATAGCTAAGTCATTCCCAGTTACTCTTCAAACAGTATTGCTCATACTGTATATGATGTTCTCTTGGTTCTTCTCATTTTACTCTGCATTATTTCATGCAAGTCTTTTGATGTTTTTCCCAAACCATTGAGCTCATCATTTCTTTGTTGTTATTGTTTCTTGAGAGGAGAAAGCAGGGCAGTTGGGGTTAAGTGACTTGCCCAAGGTCACACAGTTAGTAATTGTTAAGTGTCTGAGGCTGGATTTGAACTCAAGTCCTCTATTCACTGCACCACCTAGCTGCCCCCATCATTTCTTATAGCACAATAGTATTCCATTACAATCATATGCCACAACTCATTCAGTCATTCCCCAACTGATGGACATCCCCTTAATTTCCAGTTCTTCACCACCACAAAGAGTTGTTTGGTTTTTTAATTTTTTTCTGTTTTTCCCTGGTCACCTTTGGAAACAGACTGAATAGTGGTATTATTGGTCAAAGAATAGATACAATTTTATAACTGAGTAAAATTCCAGAATGATTGGGGCAGTTCACAATTACACCAATAGTATATCAGTGTTCCAATTTTTCCAGATCCCCTTCAGTGTTTCTCATTTCCTTCTTTTGTCATTTTAGCCAATCTGATAGGTGTGAGATGGCACCTCAAAGTTGTTTTAATTTGCATTTCTTTAGTCAATAATGATTTAGAGCATTTTTTCATATGACTATATATAGCCTTGATTTCTTCTTCCAAAAACTGCCATTTATCAACTAGAGAATGATTCATATTCTTATAAAATTGACTCAGTTCTCAACATATTTGAGAGATGAGGCATTTATCCAAGAAACTGTCTATAAATCCCTCCCCCCCAATTTTCTGCTTTCCTTCTAATCCTGGTACATTGATTTTATTTTTACAAAACTTTTTTAACTTAATGTAATCAAAAGTATCCACTTTACATCCCACCATATTCTCGTGTCTCTTGTTTATTCATAAATCTTCTAGGTAATATGTTTGTAGATGCAGAAGCAGAGACCCACAGAGGTCTTTAAACCTAAGTTCCTTCATCTGTAACATGAGTAATAATAAATGCCCCATTGACTTCACAGGGGCATTTTCAGACAAATGCTTTATAAACCTTAAAGCTTTAGAAGCAATAAGACATCATGATCTTATTCCTTAGTAATAACAATAAGATAAAATGTCAGTTCCTACTGTAAATCACTCATTTTCACTAGACCAAGTGTTGAGTTTCTCTCCACAACCTCAGACTTGCTGTGGGAACGGAGACAGGTCAGTCAGGATCAATCATAGGCTTTCCATGATAATTCCAAGAAATCCACCAACTCTAGTCCAGGAATGGAGACGCAACAGCCTTTCTGTGGCCCTCAGGGCAACCTCCAAAGCAAGACAAACTAGAACTAATTAGGCTTATGGGGGTGGGGGTGG
>CM053601.1:141377579-141394630 GCA_028646575.1 Pseudocheirus occidentalis
TGATCCTATACCCTCTATATACACATATACACACATGCTCAGATATGTATTCATACGCATATATAGCCTCCTATATAGACATATGTGTAAGTATACATATATATGCATTTGTATTCCCTTTACCTATCCTCATACTAAGAAAAGTTTCATAAGTTACTATTATTGTTTTTCCATATTGGCATGTAAATAATTCAAATTTGATAAGTTCCTTATGATTTCTTTCCCATGTTTACCTTCTCATGCTTCTTGTGTTTATCAAATTTTCTGTTCAGTTCTGGTTTTTTCAGAAAGAATGCTTGAAAGTCCTCCACCTCATTGAATGACCATATTTTCCCCTGGAATAATATGCTCAATTTTGCTGGGTAGTTGATTCTTGGTTTTAATCCCAGCTCCTGTGATCTTCGAAATATCATCTTCCAGCCCCTTTGAGCCCTCAGTGTAGAAGCTGCCAGATCCTGGATTATCCTAATAGTGCTTCCGCAGAATTCAAATGGTTTTCTCTTGGCAGCCTGTAATATTTTATCCTTTAACTGGGTATTCTGTAACCTGGCAATAACATTTCTAGGAGTTTTCTTTTGGGGATCTTTTTGAAGAGGCGATCAGTGCGTTCTTTCAAGTTCTATTTTGCCCTCTGATTCTAAAACATCAGGGCAATTTTCTTTGAGGATGTCTTGAAGGATGCTTTCCAAGTTATTTTTCTGGTCATGGCTTTCAGGTAAACCAATAATTTTCGAAATGTCTCTCCTGGATCTATTTTCCAGGTCAGTGGTTTTTTCAAGGAGATACTTCACATTGCTTTCTATTTTTTCATTTGTTTGTATTTGTTTAATAGTGTCTTGGTTTCTCATAAAGTCATTAGCTTTCACTTGCTCCAAGGGCCTATTCTCTAATTGATAACTGATCAAAGGATATGAATAAGCAGTTTTCTAAGGGAAAAAAATCCAAGCTATCAATAGCCATGGGAAAAAATTCTCCAAATCACTAATAATCAGACATATGCAAGTTAAGACAATTCTGATGCTACCTCTCATTCCAATAATACTGGCAAGGTTGGTGAAAAAGAAAAATGACAGATGTTGGAGGGGCTGGAGGAAAACAGGCTACATGGTGCAGCTGTAAAGCAATTTGGAATTATGCTGAGAAGATTGCTAAATGTGCTACTCTTTGATCCAGTGATACCAGTAATGAGCCAACACTCTAAACAGATTAAAAAAAAGAACAGTAAGATGCATATGTACAAAGATAATAATAGCAACCCATTTTTTGTGGTGTCTAAGAATACTCTTATGCTGTAAGGAATAATGAAAAGGATGGTTTTAGAGAAGCCTTAGAAGACTTGTATTAACTGGTATAGTCAAGTAAACAGAACCAAGAGAACAATTTATTCAATGACCACCATAAAAAAAAAAGACAAACAAATTCGAAAGACTTAAGAATTCTGAATCAGCCATGTTTCCAAAGGATCCACGAAGCACCATGCTACCCACCTCCTGCCAGAGAGGTGATGACTCAATGAGACACACATTTTTGGACATGGTCAATTCAGAAATTTGTTTTGCTTGACTGCATATTTGTCACAAGGGCTTGGGAGGTTTGGGGGGGGAGAGGAAGAAACAATAGATATTGGTCAATTGAAAAAAATTAAGTGATTTAAAAAAAAGTCACAGAGATGGGAGATGGAGGATAGTATGTGGGAGCAGAGAGAATGCCAGTTTGTTTGGACATTAGAGCATAGGAGGAATTTTATAAATGTGGGTATATCCAAGTTGTAAAGGGCTTTAAAATCCAAAGAGGGGAGTTTATACTTTATCCCAGAATCGCAGGGCTGTTACAAGAACACTCTGCAAACCTTAAGGTACATAGCCATGAAATATTATTATTATTTTAAAAAGTTATGGCTGGTACAGGCTCAACTGTCTTAAAAAAACCCAACACAACTCTACTCCCATTTTTATAGTAATTTAAACTTTAAAAAGGTCACCACCATCCTATGAGGCAAGTGGTACAAGCACTATTACCCCCATTGTACAGATGAGGAAACTGAGGCTCAGAGAGGTTATATGGACCTGCCCAAGAAGTCAAAGTTGGGTGAAGAAAGCTTTGCCAATGGTCACTGTGTGACTTGCTGGAAGAGAAAAGTTATTAGGCATAATATGAACCTGCACCTGGGTCCTAGGTTATCACAAAATTTATCTTACCTAGAAAACCTTTTTTCCCCTTTTGACTTCACTGTTTTTGTCACTGACACCACAATTCACCTGTTTTCCCATGTTCAGAACCTTGGGGTTCTCTCTGACTTGTCCATTTCCCTCACCTCTCCATTACTAGGCTCTCTCAGTTCTATCTGTCGTCCCTTCCTCTGTGTACCCACGTCAGCATTCTAGTACAGGTCCATATCAGCACTTGCCTGGACCACTGGAGTAGCCAACTCTACTCTCTGCTTTCTCTGGTCTGTCCTTCAAGTCATAGCCAGGATAAACTCTCTCATGCACAGATGATGTCATATCACTGTTGTTCAAAAATCTCCAGTGGCTCCCTCTTACCTCCTAAGACATTAAAATAGTCAATAAGAGTAGAGTAAATGAATTCAACAGTGGTAACATCCCACTTGGGTTACACATCCAGAATTATAGCACATGTAAACATATATAATGGACAATGTAGCTTCAGAGACTGGATAGGTTAGATAGGTGTTACACAGGCAAGTCCCCTAAGTTCTCACAGCCCAGTCTCATCTCTAAGAACATAAATTATAGAAGAGCTGCTGATCTACACAGGTGAAGGGAGTTTACAAACCATGAGGTCCCTACCCCAATGAAATTACAATACATATGCATGAACATACACAAACAAATAAATGGAGGCATATAGTGAATATCAGCTCAATTTTGTGACATTTTTTTAGCAGTGCTGGGGGGGGCAGAGAGGGAAGGCACATAATAGTCACTTACTGTATGTTTGTTGAGTGTCAGGCTCTGTGATAAGCACTTTACAAATATTATCTCATGCCATCTCACAAAAATCCTAGGAGGTAAGTGCTGTTACTATTCTCATTTTAAAGTTGAGGAAACCAAGGCAAACAGAAGTTAAATGACTTACCAGGGTCACACAGAGTAAGTGTTTGAGGCAAGATTTAAACTCAAGTCTTCCTGCTCTATCCACTGCACTATCAGGGAGCTGTCAGAGCTCAGGACAGTTGTCTTCAATATATATAACTGAGCTCCAGAATGTGGGACACGCATAATACTGAAATGGGGATCAGGAACTGATGGAGAAAGTCACAAAATTGAGTCATTCTATATGTTTAAGTTGAACCTGAGTTCAAATCTGGCCTCAGAAACTTATTGGCTGTGTGACCCTGGGCAAATCTCTTATCCCTGATTGCCTCAGTTTTCTCATCTGTAAAATGAACCGGTTAAGGAAAGGGCAAGCCAGTATCTTTGCCAAGAATATCCTGTGGACAGTATTGGCACGGGGTCACTCAGTTGGACATGACTGAACAACTGAATAACAAAAACATGTTAATGTGTGTATGTGTGTGTGTGCATACACACACTGTATGTGTAGATTTTGGTCTGAAATCGCAATATATTACTAACTCATGCGTTGGAAACTCCTGGACTTGTCGGTACTTCATGGTCCGGCAGATGTGCCTGGGCCTGTGAGAACAAGGGCCCACAGACAGCGGGTGTTGGTCGGCAGGCAGAATGTGAAGCAAGTTCACTCTGGCTGGGAGGCCAGTCCTCTCTATCTGCACCACAGTGACTCACCAGCAGGATCTGTAAGAGACATCAGGCTGCCACATAGGAAGCAGCGCTGTGTTGTGAAAGCCCATGGAGGAGAGCGCCTGCATCCAGAAGGGGAGCATAGTTAGCAGCATCTAGTGCTGCAGGGACATCAAGAAAGACAAGGCCTGGGAACAAGGTCACAGGGTTTAGCAAAGAAGATACCACAGGTGACCTTGAAGAAGATAATTTTCAGTTGAGTAGTAGGGATAGAGGCAGCTAGGTGACTCAGTGGATAGAGAGCTTGGCCGGGAGACAGGAAGACCCGAGTTCAAATCCAACCTCAGACACGTACTAGCTGTGTGACCTTGGGCAAGTCACTTAACTTCTGTTTGCCTTAATTCATACAGGGTCACAAAGAGTCAGACATGACTGAACAAACAGCTGGTCAACAGCAATGGTCAACAACAAATCAGAATGCGAGGGGTTGAGAAGTGAATGGGAGATGAGAAAGTAGAAGTAAGCAATATGGAGCATCTTTTCTAGGAGTCTGGCAATGAAATAAAGGGAAGCTACAGGAGTATAGTTTGAGGGATGGTAATACCAAGACCAAGTGAAGGTTTGGGTTTGTTTTTTTTTTATCAATAAGAGAGATTGGGGGTAGGGGGTGTTGCTGGATTTCATCTGAGGGTAAACCATATGGTAAGGGGAGAGGGCTCGAAAGCCACTTTTTTCCCTCCTCTTTAGGCCATGTGGCCCCCCATGGGCCTGGGTCTTTGACCTTTTTGTTCCCTCTTTTTTAACCCAAGTTAAAGGGAGTGGGGAGTGGGGTCTCTTGTTTGGCTAGGGAACAAAAGACATGCGGGTACTGAGGAGCCTCGTAAAAGCCTGAACTGCTGGCTTGACTTGAACTTGGTAGGATTATTGCTGTGTAGAAACTGAGTCAAACTGTGAGTCTAACTCCACCCTCCTCAAAGGTGAAGGTGGGAGAGTAGGGGTTGGGCTCTCAGCTGTCAAGAGAAATGTTTATATGTTTATTCCTACTATACCTTTGATGCAAATGTCCCTTTAAAAAAGAAAACAGGGGAGCTCTGTGTGTGTGTCTGATGGAAGCAGAGCCAGTGGACAAGGAGAGAAAATGTTACAAGAGATAACTTTCCATAGGAGATGTGTGGGATGAGACTGAGGGCACCAGTAGAGAGGCTGAGGTTGAGAAAGAGAAGGGACACCTAATCCTCTGAAACTGAAGGAGAATTTGGGGAATTAAATTTTTTTAAAAATTGGCAAGGGATGAAATAGAGAGGAATATTATAATCCAAGTGTTAAAATTACTGAATCACAGAATATCAGAGTTGGAAAATACCTCCAAAGGCATCTAGTCCAGTTGCAGAGGAGATTTTTGGCCAAGTACAATAGGAACAAGTAAGTGATCACCCAGCTGACCGGAACCCTCTACATCCTGAGATGGCTCACTGCACTTTGGGATCATTCTGACTCTTAGGAAGTTATGTGAGCCTTAACTGGAGGAATTGGAGAAGATTAGTCTGAAGTTTGGGGGCAGATCAAGTATGTGAAAGAAAGGTGACCCTTTGGAAAATTCAACTCATTTACCTTGGGCCCAGGGGACAGAACTATGCATAGTGGGTGGATGCTGCAGAGATGCCAGTTTAGGCTTGGTGTCAGGAATTCCAGCTGCCCCCCAGTGGAATGGGCTACTCTTCACAGGAAATCTTCAGGCAGGGCCTAGGTGACCATGTGAGAGTGGGAATCTCCTCTTGGGCATGTGTTGTACTAGAGGGACGGACATCAAGGTCCTGTCCAACTCTAAGGTTTGGTCATCCTTCTCCTATACCCCCATCCCCACCCTCCAGCTTACCAAAGCCCTTCTTAAAATGTGGTTCTCAGAACTGAACCCAAAGGAGCTCTTGCTTGCTTCTCTTGGCCTGGACACTATTCCATTGTAGCCAGTCCTTCCCACTCTAACCTCCCAAGCTATTTCTAGTCTGTTAAAACCTGGTTCACCACCAATTCAAATATTTTCTCTTGAGCCCCAACTTCTTTCCTTTTCTCAGTCTCTTCCTTATGACCATCCAGTATTAATCACTTGACCTACGTCAAGGTAATGGAAAGGGACAATTTATTTAAAATAGCAATGAAGGAACCCCTCCTCCCACCACAAACCAATGATCCAGACTGTCACCTCCTAACCCCCAAGGACAGAAGGTCAGAATCCAGCCAGTTCTCTGGGCCCTTTGCATTCACCCACTTTCAGCCAAGGGAAGGAGGAAATGGTGAGTTAACAATTTGCCCACAGAATGACCACAAAAGTGGTTGTGTTTTCATGGTGGGGTCACCTTGTCTCTTTCCTGATAGAGCCATGAGTCTGCAGGATGCTGCAGCATGTGATCTCTGTGTAGAAGGGCTAAAGTCTCTTGAGACTTCCCTAGGAGATGGAAGAGTCCAAGGTCCAGCATGGAAATGCAGGAGGGTAGGAAGAATCTCAGTATCTTCATAATCCAGTGGTACATGGGATAGCAATGGCATGGTTTGGAGGAGATCCCCAAATCAGAAGCCATTGTTTTTTTTCCATGTTTACTTTCTCCCCTCCTCTTTCTTAAGTGCCCTAGCACAGCTTTCAAAACATCCTACCACAGAGACATCCCTTTGCCCACATAGCCCCTGCCAATAAGCTGTTCAGGACCCTCTCCACCAGTGAGTCTCTTGGACTCCAAAGCAATGTGGGAAAC
The DNA here is from genome assembly GCA_028646575.1 of Pseudocheirus occidentalis. Lineage (NCBI taxonomy): Eukaryota > Metazoa > Chordata > Mammalia > Diprotodontia > Pseudocheiridae > Pseudocheirus > Pseudocheirus occidentalis. The sequence goes on from CM053601.1 coordinate 141,384,052, forward strand.
CCAAGAGCACATTAGGTTGTTTGTTTCTCACTAATACATCTCTACTAATCTAGTGACCCATGCTGAAGTTGGAGTCTACTAAAATCCTCTACTTTTCAAATGAATCACTATCTAGTCGTACCTTACCCATCTTATATTTGATCTTTCTAAACACCAATATTCGATTTTTAATCTGTCCCTGTTAAATTCCATCTGATTAGATTCTTCTCAAAGTTCTGGCCTTTCCAGACCTTTTTAGAAGCTGACTCTGTCATCCAACATGTTTTCAGTCCCTCTTTGTGCCATCTGCTCACTGCTAAGCATCCTCTTTCTACATTTATTCAAGTCACTGTTAACCTGCTGAAGGGCAGAAAGCTAAATACAGATTCCTGGAGGATTCTACCTCCTCCCAAGGTGACAGGAACCATCAACAACCACTCCTTGAGCCCAGTCATTCAAACAATTTCAAATCCATTGAGCTGCACCACCATCCAACCCCCATCTCTCTGGTTTGTCCACTGGCATGATGGACTTGTTCAGAGTCTGAAAGCTGGGAGACACAAATGGAGTAAGTCTGGCGTGGGGCTGGCAAATGAAGGAAACCATTCTGGTTCTTTGTGATCACTCATCCTGTTTCTCCATTCTCATCAGCCACTCCTTTGATAATTGTGTAGGGATTGAATTCAAGGACCAGGGGCTCAAGTTCTTAGACTCTCCTTGCTCCTCTTTTCTTGACTCTCAGGACCATATCTGACCACTTTCCAGTCTTGCAGTATCTCTCCTGTTCTCTCCAGGCTTGCTAAGATCCCCCCCACAGAGGCTCAGCAACCCCATCCCCTAGTTCTTCTAATATCTCAGGATGGCCGTACTTCATGTACCTCTGGTGACTTCAGCTCATTGGTGCAGGCAGGAGCTCTCTTATTGCTGCCTTACTTATCCCAGGTTTCAACGACCTGTAGGTCATTTTTTTTTCTGTTTCTTCCAGTCCAAAGATCATCCTTCTTGGCAGGGAAAACAAAGCTGGAGTCAAGTAAGCTAGGAGAGTGACCGCGCAGTCAACAAGCATGGCAAGTGTTATAATAACACTTAACAGTATCTAGCTGGTGCCGTGGAGAGAACCTGACCTGGAGTCAGCAAGATTTGAGTTCAGATCTTGTCAGAAACTTACCTCCTAACTGTGTGACCCTAGACAAGTCACTTAACCTCTGTTTGCCTCAGTTCCCTCATCTGTGAAGCAAGAATAAGAGTAGCACCTACTTCCCAGCCTCGGGCGAGGATCGAGTCAGAAAATATAATTTAACCACTCTACCACTATATAAATGCGAATTATGTTATTGCTGCTGTTGTCTTGTTCTTATCATTCTGCTAAGTGGCCCTGGATAAATGACTTCCCCTCTCTGGGCTGCAGTTCTTCATCTGTTAAATGACAGGATCAGACTCCATCAGCTATAAAGCTGCCTTTTGGCCTGGCCAGTCTCTGTTCTGTGGTAATACTGTTTCTCTGATTCTTTGCTCCTGATGCCTGAAGCACGCAGTACAAAGCTCACTGTGGGTCCTTGCAGATCTGCTGACTGACGGACAAAAGACCTCAGCATTCAGGAGAAGCACAAGGGGCCCCAAAGGGCTTTCTTGCTTCAGGGGCCCCTGTTTTCCAGCCTGACTACACGGGCCTCACAAGGCTGAGTTTCAGCCAAGATGCTGAACTTGCTGAAAAGCATACCCTCTGTGGTTGGAAGGAGGCCAGGCACTGTCAGTCTCCCTACTTCCAGGCGACCCCTGTTATTTTATTCTGTACGTGCTGTCAAACTCATCTCCAAACTTTCTGCTGGGATCACAGAGATTAGAATGATCTTAACAGCTCTTCTAGTCCAAGCCCTTCATTTTACAAATGAGGCCCAGAGGAAAAGTGACTTACCCAGGGTCACACAGTTAATAAGCAGCAGAACTCGGGTCCAGGTCTTCTGACCTTCTCAGGAGACAGTGAGTCTTCATCAACGCCCTTGTCAGTATTTTCTGCAGTGAACCTGGAAGGCCTAGGATTAGTCTCATTTCCTTTCATTTTCACACTCACATCCTTAGATCCAAGGCCCGTAGAGATCACCCCTCCAAGGGATTTCCATCTTTCTTGTGTCATGGGCCCTTCTTATCATCTGGTGAAGCTCAGGAACCTCTTCTCAGAATGACATTTTTAAGTGCACAAAATAAAATACATAGAATTACAAAGTAAATTAATCATATTGAAATAAAGATGGATTTTTCCATCCAATTTCAAGGACCCACGGAAATTTAGCTACAAACTCCCCATCATAAGCCCCAGGTTAAAAACCCTTCCCTCATCCAAACTCTCATTTTACAGACAAGAAAATCGGATCCCGAAGAAGGAAAATGCATTATCAATGGTCAAAGGCAGGAGAGTTGGCAGGTGGGCCCAGGGCCTCTGACTGAAAAATCAGTGTTCTTCCCACCACACTATACAATGCACTCATCGAGTCGCCCAGGATTTACTAAGTATCTCCTTTCTGCCAACCATTGTGCTGAGCACGGGGATACAGGGAAAGTTACAAGAAGAAGCATGTGAGCCATTTTGTACCAATCAGAGTTCATTGTTAAATTTCTCAGCCTGGCATTCAAGGCCTCTCCACAACCCAGCCCTACCCTTCTCTTTCTCTGCTCCATATTTCCTCAAGTAGGCTAGCCTCTCCACTGTCCCCATCGCCTTTATCTGTCTTGTTTAGCTTTATTCCTGCCACTTTAGCTGAGGCCAAGTTCTCTCCATCCAGGAAAAGACTACCAAAGCCTTCCAGGCCTCACATGGCGCTCCCATGGTGAGATAAGTCTGGCCCTGAGTGTCTGGAGGTTGCAGTTCTCATCCCAGCTCTGCCACTGACTCAGTCTGTGACCCAGAGCAAGGCCACTCCCCTCTCTGGGTCTCAGTTTCTCAGGAGGCAAACAGAGATGTTTTCTACTTTCTCCCTCCCAGCTCTGCTCCCACTCAGTCCAGGCCCACCCACTGTGGGTGTGTGCTCTGTGTCTAATTCATGGACCATGAGGCTGACTCTGGGGGTCAAGTGGCACTGCCACACATTCAGAGAAAGTCCTGGTCACTAGTATTTCACAGACGGAGATAACTGCCTGCTTATTGGGGATGGGGGGGGGGAGGATAGAAGGGGGAAAGGAGGAGGGAGGAGGAAAGAGAGAGGAGGGAGAAGGGAGGAGGGCTTCCACTCCCTGGCCGCCTTTCTTTGTGCCTCTAGCCTAATTTTTTTCCTTAGCTGGAAAGAATTGCAGGTGCAGAAACTGCACGTGTCATTAATTGGCCAATTTGGGGGGCAATTAGCCACTTGCCCCCTCCTTCCCGGTGACTAAGTGGCCAATTGAGTCTGTAATTAGCCCAGCACAGATGGTTTCTGTGTCTTTTACTTTGGGAGGGCACAGTTGCCTTGAGAGACAAGGAGGCAGGGCCAGGGGAAGGGGCTGGAGTGAGGGGGAGACTGCCAAAGATTTGAATTTGAGATTCAGTTTTTTAAACAGGTCAATGGACCCTTCTCCATTTTGTTGGGACAAGGCTCTTATCCCCAAGAGCGTGGGGATCAAAGTATCAGAATTATAGACCTAGAAATTATTTCATAGTCTGTCCTGTTCAACTCTGTCATTTTATAGGTAAGGAAAGAGGTCCAGATAGATTGAGATTTACACAGGCAGTTAGTGGCAAAGGTTAGAGCCAGGTAGAGCCTATAAATCCTCCTTTATGAGAGCACAAAGAGACGACATCATGACAACAACAAAACCCACAGAACACTTTACCGATATTACCTCATTTCACCTTCACAACATGCCTAGGAGGTAAGTCGTACTATTATCTTCATCTTATAGACAAGGAAACTGAGGGAGACAGCATGGGCTTTGTGAGGTATGACTCGCCCAGAGTCGCACAGGAGGCTGTATTTGAACTCAGGTCTTCCTGACTCCAGGGCCAGCATTCTCTCGGGTGTGCCACTGAGAAGCAGTGCCCCCATTCTGGATTTGGAATCCAGACTCTGCTCCTTCTTGGCTCTGTGGCCTGAGGGCAGCTCTAGGTCGGGGGGTCCTACAGTCTTCTGACTCCACATGTGGGGCCCTGTTTCTTAGGTCCAGCCCCTTAGACTGGGAGCCCGGAGCACACGGTGGGAGTTCAGTAAACTTTTTCTGCCCCAGGTGAAGTTCTGCTCGTCCAAGGCTCTGATTTCTCACCATTCATCTTAATTGAACAAGTGGTTATGGATCACCTGCCTCTGTGCTAGGGGACTGGAAGCCCAAGATCAAGAAATAGGCCTTGGCCTCAGGGAGCTTACATTCTGATGGAGGAAGACAAGAACACCCAGACAAGTAAATCAAAGACACACAGGAGGGAATCTAGGGAGGTCCTGTGGGCATTGCCCTCCAGCAGTGCAGATCCCAGTTTTCCTACAGCATCACTCATTAAGAGGGTGAACATTCCTTCCACTGCAGCCTCTGGAGATGAGCCTCACCTCTCTGTCCTTAGCCAGGCTGGGCCTCCCACCACAGCCTGCCTTTCCAATACAGCAGGTCCTGCCTGATGTCATGTTCCTTCCTCCAGCACAGTGATGTGTCAGTGTGGGGTGCCTTCGTGGGAAAGATGACAATAACTATGTTTCCTCAAATTCAAAGGCTCAGAGAACCTCCAGGATCATCCAGGCCACTCCCTTACCTCTGTCATTTCAAGGAGCAGAAATGAGGCCCAGAGAACAAAAGTGACATATCCGAGGGCACATAATGACCAGAGTGTTCAAAACCCAGGGCTCCTCCCTCTACAGCTACACCATGAAGAGAAAACAACTGTCCCAGGCCTGGGACACCTCAAGGGTTAATCCCAGAGGCTCTAGAGCCCCTAGTATCTGTCTAGTCCTGGTGCTAGGATGAGCCTGGCTCTGATGCAGTCTGAAGAGGGCACTGGAACTCCAGGCGCTGGAATCTCTGCTGGTCCCTAAAACAGCCCAGGGACAAGCCAGGCCTGTAACTGTGTCTCCCCTCCTAGCTTGTAGCCAGTCCTTCCTCGCCCAGCTATAGTTTGGCTCAAGGTTATGGACAAAGGAGCAGGGAGATGAGTAACTACTCAGTCAGCAGTCATTTATTAAACATAGACCATGTGCCCGGGGGGCACTGGCCTAGGTGCTTGAGATACAGAGTAAAAAGCCAACTAGTCCCTGTCCTCAAAGGAACTTACACATCCTGCTGCCACCAGCCTTTCCCTCTGCCTCATTTATGTGTATTTTCTGTATTGTGGAGAGTCATGTCTTTTCCTTCAGACTCTTGAGCTTTTAAATTCTGTTCCTTCCCTGCCTTCTTCCTCTTCATTAGTTTAGACAGCACAAGCTTCAATGGGGTGCAGGTAGAAAAAGAAGCAGGCCTCAAGTCAGAAGAGGGTTTGAGTCCTGCCTCTGACACCTCCAGGCCATGCTAACAGGACAGACACCTCTCTAGGGCTAACAACTTGCAAAGTGGTTGATAAACCTGAAAGTGCTGCAAAATTTAACCCACTCCATCCAGCAAACATTTGCTAAGCATGTCCTCTGTAATGGGGGCCTGGGTTTGTCACTGAGGGCATCAAGATGAAAAATGAGCATTCTCGGCCTTTAAGGAGCTAAGAGTCAAGCAGAGAAGACAGCCGGAAAAGGACAGAGCTGGAAGAGATGATCTCTAAGCACCCTCTCAACCAGATCATCATGCTACAAAGGACTGAAAGAACTGTGGGATGAGAACACAAATTGAGGCGTATCCTGGTGATTTGTGTAACTATCAGGGAGTTCAAAGCTGAAAGGCCATCTGCTTCAGTCCTGTCTTTTTACAGCTGACTGGCTTATCTCCCTGTTAGACTATAAGCCTCTTGAAGACAAGGAATGCATCATTTTTCATCTTCATATTCTCAGTGACAAACTCGGGATCCCAGACAGAAGAGGTTTAGTTTGAAGATTGCAAAATATCTGAAGGGGAGGAGAATGAGCTAAGTCTGGACCTTCAGGTGGTTTGGAGTCATGGTGGGGAGGAACCTGAATGCCAGGCAAAGGAGTTTAACCTTTAATTGTAGGTTCCTTGATGTAGAGCTGGAAGCAGCTATCTAATTGAACACCTTTATTTTACAGATGAAGGAAGTGCAGTCCAGCAAATGACTTGCCCAAGGTCACACAGCTAGCAAGCACTTACTCTGTGTTAGGCACTGGGCACAGTGGGGCTACAAAGAAAAGGATTAAATGTGGTTCCTGACCTTGAAGATCACAGTCCAACACAGATGCAAAAAGAGATACACATAAGCATAGAAAGGAGCAAGATGGATACCATATAAATGGGAGCTAATCTCAGATCAAAGGTAGTAGGGATGGGTAGAGATACATAGTATTATTGCTACTTTTTTTTTAGATTCTCACTTGTGATTTCACTGGTTTAGAGAAATTCCTTTTATTCTCTGACCCAGGGTCATACTGACAGTGCCGGAGGCAAGACTTGAAATCAGATTTCCCTGACTCCAAGGTTGATCTCTATCCATTAAGCAGGATGTGCTGCTGGGGCAGCTAGGTGGCATAGGCCTGGAATCAGGAAAACCTGAGTTCAAATTTGAACTCAAGATACTTGTTAGCTATGTGACCTTAGGCAAGTCATTTAACCCTGTTTGCCTCAATTTCCTCATCTGTAAAATGATCTGGAGAAGGAAATGGGAAAACACTCCTGTAGCTCTACCAAGAAAACCCCCAATGAGATGCTGAAGAGTCAGACATGACTTAAAAAACCCAACAACAAAAACAGGGCATGTTACTCATCCTAACACAGTAAGAGAACCCCCAAGGCTCTCTCTCTGGGAGCTCCTTTTCCCTGCGAGACCTCAAGGCTTTCTGAGTTCTTGTTTCTGTTTGCTATATTACTTTTGCCTCTTCTCTCATCAACAGTGCCTACCTGGGGTGCCCGCCTCTATCTTGTGCTTCTGAGGGGCAACAAGCACAGGGCAAAGCAAAGAGCCTTGATGCTAGAGTCAAGACACCTGGGTGCAAGGCCAGTCTGCTGTTCACCTGATACCTCTCTGGGTCTTAGGGTTTTTTTTTTTCCCAACTATAAAATAAATGGATCCGGCAAGATAATTTCTAAAGACTCCAATCTCTAAAAATCTTGGGTTCTATTCTAAATGGTTTTCATGGGCTGGGGCCTTGGAAGCCTGACAACCGAACTGTTTTTGTGCCCTTTTCTGAATTATGAACAAAGTAACCTTCTTAGCAAGTGCCTGAGGGGGGCTGTTCGATGGTTAATGGGCAGGAACTTTGCCATAGTTATTTTGGTTACCTTAAATGCCTCTTCTTTCCCTTCCCTTTCCCCTTCTTTTCTTTCTTTCCTTCCTTCCTTCCTCTCTGTGTTGTGGGCAGGCCTAGAGACAAAAAAGGAAAGCTGGGTCTGGGGAAAATTATTGTCCTAAGTTACTGAGGAGAAGGTGTAACATTGCCGGCCATCATCCATTACCCCCTAAACAGAGGTCAAGTTGGTGGTTGGCCTTTTACAAGAGAGAAGCCATGAGGGTATGGAACTAGGGAGAGGTAATGGTGAGCAGAGGGAGGGAGGGAGGAAGGGAGGGATCTAAGAGAAGGTGTGTTGCTCTAGGAAAGCTGTCTGGAGTTGGCATTGAAGTGGGATCCTTTTCAAAAGAGAGCCTGGGAGTCCAGGCCGGCTACGGAAAGAATAACTACTGAGAACCTATGTAGTCTGCTGTTGCCATGATTTAAAAAAAAAGGGGGGGGCAGCTAGGTGGCACAGTGAAGAGCACCCGCCCTGGAGTCAGGAGGGCTTGAGTTCAAATTTGATCTCAGACACTTAACATAAAACTAGCCATGTGACCTTGGGCAAGTCACTTAACCCCAATTGCTCTGCCTTCCCCTCTCCAAAAAGCAATAATAATAATAACAGATAGTGCTCATCAAATGGCTATAGGGCAATAGGAGGAGTACCAGAGTGCAAGTCAGAAGACCCTGGGCTCAAGGGCTGGCTCTGCCCTTAACATACCAGGTATTTTTTGCAAATGATAGCCCCGCTCCTGGAATATCCCTTTACTCGTTTGTAAAAAGGAGTTAGACCATCATCACTCTGGGCTCTGTACTTGTAATAACCTTGGGCAATTCACTTCCTTTCTCTGGTGCTCAGTTTCCTCATCTGTAAAATGGGAAGCCCCCCCACCCCTCACCCCCAAAGAGTCAAAAGGAGCCGCTGACTGCTGGGGATGCCGTTTCCAAAGCCTTGCACGTTTTCAAGACGATTGTCCTCATTTCCCAAAGAAGCAGTCATGGAAGGCGGACCTGGACTCCAGTTTGTTTGAGAGATGAGGCAATCTAGTGCCGGGAGAGAGGAAGACACAGGAATTCCCAAAGTCACTGAGCATAAAGCGACAGAGCCAAGACCGGGGACTCCCAGCCCGCTAGGGCTGTCCGGGTAGAGCCGAGGCAGGGCCAGAGCTTCCGGGGTGGACCAGGCTTTTTGCTGAGCGGTTTGGAGACAGGCTCGAAGCCTAGCCAAGGAACCGAGGCGGTGGGGGTAGGGCAACAGAGGCCTCCCGCTGTGCTGGGCTTCCGGACTGTGAGCCAGACCCGGGAAGGAGGGTGGCTCTTGCTTAGCAGAGAGCTCTCGGCAGTTTCCTGGACGGCCACGTGACGGCGGCGGCTCAGGGCCTGCCTGGGATCAGACTGGGAGGCTCCTCTCTCCCCACCGCAGGTTGCCCAGAGTGTAGGGGAGAGTGGGAGCCGGGCTGCTCCCCGGGGGCAGGAGACTGGACCTCTGGAAGCGGCGTCCCATCCACCTGGTGGAGCAGGTGTGCAGATTCATGGGATGGCCGAGGCAGGGGGGCTTCCCCCCGTGAGAGGCCCTCTGTCCACTCCCTTCGAGCTGTCTCCTTCCCTCTGCCTGCCGTTTCCCTGCGGCTGCCTGTTGGTCTCTTTCCCCTTTACAGCTTTTAAAAAATGTTCCTATTTCATTGTTCTGCAGGAAGAAAACTGAGAATTCGGATCCAGATTGTGCAAATTGTTTGCTTTGTGACCTTGGATAAGTCCCATTGCCCCTCTGTACCTCAATTTCCACCACTGTGTACTGAGGTCAGCCTGGGTTCCCTAAGCCTATCTAGCTGTGAAAATCTGGGTCCGCATCCCATGAACTCCAGTTGCCTTATCTGTAAAATGGGGCTCATAACAGCACCCACCTCATAGCATTGTTGTGGAAAGAGCTTTGCAAACCTTCAAGCTAGATAACTGATGGCAATTATTTTCATCTACACATAGTCTGTGTGTCCGGCTCTGCCGCTTCTACATGCCGCCCGCTTCACCGCTGCTTGCTCTCAAACAGAAACCCAGCAACCCCGGTTTCTTGGGTCCTGAGATCGCCTGGTGAAATCATCTGCCTTTTACATGTCTTTTTAGTAACTAACCTTTTCCACCCCCACCTTCCCCATCCCTCCCTTGCACCAGCCTTTTTCACTGTTGTATCCACTCACCACAGACAGGCAGAGGCTGAGATAAGGTGAAAGTCCAGGGTAAGATCATGGAGCTGCAAGCGGCCCTAGAAGAGAGAATTTCGGAGCTGCGGTGTGTTATCAGACAGTCCCCCAACCCAAAATTTGCACATTAATCTGAAGTTACACTAAAAGTGTGATATAGTGTCTGCTTCCCAGAAGTTCTGCCAACACACCACCTTCCTGCAATAGGTTCAAATGTCTCTAAAAGGAGCTTCCAACCTCTACTCTCTTCCTTCCAATTAGACTAAGTTTTCTTATACATAGATCTGATGAAGTCACTTCTCTGCTCAGAACCTCTCAGTAGCTCACTGTTGCCTCCTGGGTCAAGTTCAGATTCCTGCGCCTCCATGTTTAAGTCAACACTGCCAGCCTTGCCTCACACGCAACTCCTCCCCAATATATTAATTATACCATTCTCCACAGTGGGCTTCCCAAAATTCCTCTCTCATCAAGCTGCGGCACCCCCTGCTCTGCCTTCTCTGCTGAAGATCTCACCTCCTACATTCATCAGGTACTCCTCCTTCTCCCTCCTCATCTCACATCCCTTGGACATCTTCTCCCATCGTCTCTGCATTCATTCATGTCTCAGAGAAAGAGGTGGCCCTTCTTACCAAGGCAGTCCCATGTACCCTTGATCCCATCCTGTTCTCCAAGAATGCCCCCATTCTTATCCCAACTCTATTACCTTTAGTATCTTCCCCATTGCCTGTTCCTTCTCTGATGGCTAAATAAATCCATGGCTCCCCTATTCTTTTTTTTAAATTTATTTTAAATTTGTTTTCTTGTTTACATTATTCATTTTCATTACATTTTTGAATTACAAATTTTCTCCCCAGTCTTGCCCCTGCCCCAACCCCAAAACAGCAATCCTACTGTAAAGCCCCTCCCCTGCTCTGCTCTCCTATTTTCTGGTAGGGCAGGAAGGGTCTCCCCATCCCAGCCCCTGTATATCTTAATTCCTAGTTGCAGGTATTACAGAACTTTAAATTCTAGATTCTTTCGATTCCTCCCTTGTCACCCACCCCCACTGGAAGGACACTCACTTCAATACAGGCTGTGGATGTGTGA
>CM053601.1:141395130-141410759 GCA_028646575.1 Pseudocheirus occidentalis
CTTGTCACCCACCCCCACTGGAAGGACACTCACTTCAATACAGGCTGTGGATGTGTGAGGGCTCCCCTATTCTTAAAAAAATATTCCTTGGGGTGGCTAGGTGGCACAGTGAATAGAGCACTGGCCCTGGAGTCAGGAGGACCTGAGTTCAAGTCCAGCCTCAGACACTTAACACAAAACTAGCCGTGTGACCTTGGGCAAGTCACAACCCCAACTGCCCTACCTTCCCCTCTCCAAAAAGCAAAAAAACAATAACAACAACAAAAAACAAAAAACCCAACCCAACAACAACAAAAACAAAACAAAAAATATTCCTTGTTCCCATTATCTCTACTAGCTATCATTCTATACCTTTCATCCCCTTCTTGACTAAATTCCTTAAGAAAGCCAACTTCATTTGGTAATTCCACTTCCTGTCCTCTATCTCAATTCTAAATCTAGCACTGATGCCCCCAGGCTCAAGGAGAGACCCTTTGGGACTCAGTTTAATTCTGTGTCTGAGTTTATTCTTCCCAGAGACCAAAGTGGAATAGAGGGGAGTATTTCCCCCAAGAAGTTGGGGGAGGAAATGTACTTTTTTCCTCACTGTGTCTTCAAAGTAAATGTCCTTTTGCAAAAGCTGATTGATATTAACTTATTAAATGGAACTGGGGGCGTCAGTCACTGGTGGCTAATAGGGGTGGGGTGGAAGAAACAGGTCAATAGCTTGAGAAAAGACAACCCATCACCCCATCTGGGATTCCCCTAAAACCCCGAGGCGGAGATGCAGAAGACTGGCCCTGGGACTGTGGGAGAGAGCACCCCTGACATTATCTTTCCAGTCTCCTTAATCCCCTTCCACACATTCTGTGATCCAGCTATCCCCACCCACCTATTGTTCTTCCTTCCTGGTGCCATCTCTCAGCTTCGTGGCTTTGGGCTGGCTGTACCCAGGCCTTCTAAGGGTCAGTCTCACTGCTTCTACCTCTTAGTTTTCTAGGCTTCCTCTCAGACTCAGCTCAAATCCTGGCTGCTACCAGGGGCCCTTCCCAGGCCTCCTAGCTGAAAGGCTTCTCCATTGCCTATCACAGAATCACAGACTCCTTTTCTTATTTGTTTTACTATTTGTTATTTTTATTACCCGTATGAGGTAACAGCTACAAGTGGCAGAAATGTGTCTTGAAACCAAATCTATGGGTTTTTTCCCACTGATTCTAACTTTAAACTCTTAGTCTGGCATTCAACACCATCCACATATTAGCCCACTCAGACTTTTCCCCTGCTGCTTCTTTCCTATCAAATACTTTCTGGAGTATTCTGGGACAGTCTCCCTGCTGTCTCATTAAACGCACTTTGCCTGCTTAGTCTTGTCTTGTCTCTGCTCATGGAATTTGCCCCCACCTGGAACAACCTCTCTTCCATATCCAACCCCATATGTCAAGGCCCAGCGTGAGACCAGAGCTGGTGGCACTAACTTGTCTGTGCTGTGTGTACAGCTAAGCCCCCTGTTTAAAGATATCCACCGATGGGCTGTTAGCTTTTGAGGCATCTTCTGGACTGCTACCACTCATTGTAGGGCATTTTTCTTTATATCAAATGGAAATATGTCTCTCTGCAACTTCTCCCTATAGCTTCTGGTCCTGTCCTCTTGTTCCAAGAGGAATAAAGCTGCCACTTAACCTTTCTGAGATCTGATGACAGTGTCTGTTCCCTTCCTCCCCAACCTGCAACCTGGAAGTCTTCTCCAGCCTAAAAATACTCAGTTTCTTTAACAGATACTTGTCTGGCAAAGTTTCTAATGTCCTTCCCAACCTGGCCTCTCTGTTTTAGACTTAATCAGCTAGTCAGTTTCCTTCCTAAAATGCGGCACCCCAAACTGAACACGATCCCTCGGCTGGGTCTGTCTAGGCAGGGTTATAGCACTAGATACAGTAACACTATCTCATCTCTCATTCTGGACACTTATTTCTGTCCCTAACAGCCTTACATGGCATTAGCCTTTCTTGGGCTGCCATGTCATGCTGCTGATTCATAACTGAGCTCACAATCCACTAATACAGGGCCTTCTCCAGGAAGCTTTCCTGATTGCTCTGCTTCACAGTGCTTATCCTGCCACAAGCAGAGTCTGGCCCAGCACTGCCCACCTGGATTATCTTCTCTTCTGTCTTGTTCTCTCTCTTTGGCCAGTGTAGAAGCCCTGGACCTGAAATCAGGGAGACCTGGGTCCTGACCCCGTGATTTCAGTATTTTCTCTGCCCCTGACCCCTGTCCCTTCTCTCAGCCTTCACAGAAGATCGTGTACAATGTTAGTGGGAAGTATAGACTACATTTAATAACATGCACAGCTCTCATTTCTCTAGGGAGGTAAGGTTTAGAAAGTATTTTGGACTCCTCATTGTTCTTTACCCCACATAGCCAGCCACTTTCTGGAACTTGCTATTTCTGTCTGCACATCTGTCATCTGAGTGCTCCCCACTCCCCTCACAACCACGAGTTCAGACCTTCATCAGCTCTCCCCTACATCTGTACAATGGTCTCTCTACATCAAGTCTCTTCATACTACATTTCTACTACTACATACTACTTCTACATACTACTGCTGCATGCCTGCCCTGTCAGTCTCATGGCTAGGTGATGCCACTTGGTCTAGAGGCAGGAAGACCTGAGTTCAAATCCAGCCTCAGATACTTACTAGTTGTATGGCCCCAACAAGCCATTTAACCTGTGCCAGCCTGGGTTTCCTCAGCTATAAAATAGCGGTAATAATAGTGCCTGTCTCCTGAGTTGTTGTGGTGATGAGATGAGATGTGTGACACACATAGGACAGTTCCTGTCACCTATTACTAAATACTGTTCCCTTCCTACTGAGTAAACTCCAGTGACTCCCTATTGTTTCCAGGATCTAGTATAAATTCTTCAGTTGTAGCTTCCCCACAGCCTCGCCCCAGCCTATCTTTCCTGCCTTCTTATAAGTTACTCTTCCTTCTGCATTCTGTAATCCAGCCCAAATGGGGGGTGTGTGTCCATTTGTCATGTGACATTCCGCCTCTAGTCTTTGTATCTTTGTCCTGGCCAGCCCCCTCCTCCCCAAATAGAGCCCTTGCAACTTGTCCAACTTCTCAAACCACTTTGTAATAGCTGGCACTTAGTGAAATACCTTGTAATGAACTACTCTGTATTTCTTCTCTTTCTCTTTACTCTGTATATTTGTATATACGTTTATCGTCTGCCTCTGTCAGAATGCAAGCTCCTTGCAAGTAAGGATCGTGTCATTCACTTTGTTTACCTCTCCAGTGCCTCTGGTGCCCAGCATGTAGCAGATACTTAATAAATGCTTCTTGACTGATTGACAACAATTCGGGAGGTAGGTAATAAATAAAGCGTTATTATCCCCATGTTATAGATGAGAAAACTGAGGCTGTGGAGGTTAAGCAACTTAGGGCCGTGCTACTGAGAGCTGAAAGGGACCCAAAAAGTCATCTAGCCTAACACCCCTATTTTGCAGAGCAAGAAACTGAAGTCTAGAATGGACATGACATTTCTTAGGTCACAGAGATAATATGTAGGCTAGATCACATTTGAAACCAGGTTTTAGATGAAAGGACCAGTACTTTCCCCTCATATATGGACTATATGTGGCCATAACTCTAACATGTCCTTCCTGGCTGTCCAAGTGTTCCCCGGAGGAGTGGCCTTCCTCAGTGGGGAGCCATCATTGGGTTCAGCCACAGTGGAGGAGGAATGGGTTTTGGTCAAAATCCAAAGCACCAGATAAGCCTCAAGTGGTTTCTGTTATGCATGTGAAAGTAGGATGGGATTTCTGCATCAGCAGGGGCTGGATCCTGGTTTTTAGAACTCTAGAAAAGGAAAGGAGCTTAGAACAGATCAGAACTTTTCAGGACTAGAAGGAAGTTCAGAAGAGAATGTGAGAGCTGGGAGGGACATGAGAGAGTCACAAGCCTGCCACGGTAAGAGGTGGAAAGAGGGAAAGGAACATGCCCAAGGTCACAAAGTGAGTTTGATTGGCAGCGTGAGGGGCTCTTGCCTACCAGGTCAATGCTCTTTCACTTCTGCTTGCCCGATAGTTATGGTGAATTTGCATTCTGAAAGACTCTACTGTCTAAATGAAGGGTTGTAGTGGGAGATTGAGGGGTGGGAAATTACCTAGGACTCACCATGAGTTGGGGCTCTCACCACCTGCCCCTGCCCTGGAATCATGGGAAGGGCTCTAGGCAGCCTCGAAGGGTGCTTCAAGGTTCCTAGTTCAGCCACTTGCCTTCATCTCTTCAGGCTCTTCCCCCTTACCCACTCCCTGCCCCAATAGTTAAGAGTAATAACAGGTCTAGGGTAGGGCGAGTGTTTAATATATATCAAGTGTCCTGGAACCAGGTGCCATCTAGTGGCCACAGCTGGAATATGGGTGGGGTTGGGTGGGGAAATGTGGAGATAGGAGCAATGTTAGTCCAAGGTTCCCAGATAACAGAGAATCACTTCTAACACTCTCTCTATACCAGAGGGCACCCAGTAGCCACTACTACCTATTCCGTGGGCTAAGGAAACATCACACCTGTTCATTCATTCATCTATCAAAGTGTATTCACCTGGCACCACTATTTACAGCCCTATGTGCTGAGCATGTATGATGAAAGGGCCCTTCTCCTAACTTCAGAGAACGTATCACATTCTCTGCGGTTTCAGTCTAACACACGGAGGGCTAGTGAACCTTCTTCCATCCATGAGTAGTAACTAAAAGGCTGGGACTGTGATGACAAGTTTTTTGGGTTAGCTGAGGAACTGTAAGGCTGCAGAAGCTGAGTAGGTGAATGTGCAGAAATATGTGGCTGCCTTCCCTGAAGGCTTTTAAGTGAGGAAGGCTGCTGTGAGCTACCTGGGGGTGGGAGGTCATATTATGTAAGGTAAGGTAAGCCATATTAACCTCCCCTCCCCCCAGTCACCATGTTAGCCATGAATGGATGATGCCTCTGCTTCTTCTTTGTGTTTATTCTTCCCTGATCTGAGGTTAAGGAGTACATAGAGATGAAATTGTGTGTTTTTGATCTTAGGTTAGAGAGTATCTGGAGATGGAATTGAACAAGTAATAGCCTTGTGAACTTTAGAAGGTCAGAAGGGCTGTCAGAGATCCCCTCAGCCACCTGAATTGGTAGCAGAGGCCACTGAAGCTGGCAGCAGCAGCAGCAGCCACCACCAGGTCCAGGGAGAAAGCAGCTGATCTAGCCTTCTTAATCTAGCCGAGCAGAGGATTGAAACATCAGTTGAGAAACTGTGTCCTGAAAGGAGCCAGCCCAGTTAAACAAGCAACTCACTTATCAAGACACTACACTCTGAAGCAAACTTGATGAAAGCTCTTTGAAGGTGGGGAAAAAGTCTTAGAGCGAGGTGTAATGAGGTAATTCCCAGGGTCCCCATATTTCCTCGTGAATGTCTCATTACCTTTCATTCTGAGCCCAGTCTCCCCATGGACTTTGTATAGAGGGGAGGATGTACTCACCCCACATGGGGGGAATGTTCTTGTAAACTTTCTATGACTTCACAGTAGATATCCTTTTTTAAAAGCTAATTAATTGATATCAGCTGGCTGATTGATATTGTGGTAAGGAATACACCAGATGGGGGCTCATGAGCACCAGTATTAGAAGCCACCTTCTAATTCAAGATTACCTCTAGAATCCCGAGGGGAGTAGGGAACTACATTTTGGGGACCTGGCCAAAATGAGTGTCAGTTGGAGAGTCATCCTGCTTCCTATGGGCAGGTCACTTAAACTCTCTCTGGGCTTCAATTTTCTCCTCTGTAAAGGTTGAGTTTTTTCCAGGCACTGGCACCTGAAAAGTCTATTTGGATCTTTCAAGAGAGACATAATCCTCTTTCATTTGCTTGTGGTGCTCATGTTTGGCATGTGGATGGATGGTGGGGATTTTGTATTAAAGCTAACATTCTCCATATAAAGAAATTATTCAATAAGTTGGTGATATTTATTTCTGTGCTAAATGCTTTCAAAGATCATCAGTAAATCATTTCACTTTGTATGAATGATGATGTTATAGTCTTGTGTTCAAGGAGAAATGAGAGGAAAGAGAAGAAAACTGTGGAAGAAAGGGCCTCGCTGGCCTGTTTCCTAGCTTTCTAGGCCTTTTATTCCTCCTACTTCTGCATGCCAATGATGACCGTCTCCCTCTTTTCCACTTCTAGTCCCTTGTAATGCCACCTTTGGCAGTCCAAGAAACCCGTTTTCAGAAGTTGAGGTTACCTTGTATCAGGCTGCCTGTGTTCTAGTTATGTTCCCCCTTCCTTTTCTGAAAAATGCTGGAAGCTTTCATATCCCATGCTAACATAGTGGAGGCTTCTTGTCAGTCCTTCCTGGGACCTTCCTTCCTGTGACATTAGAGATGGAAAGTCAAGTAGAAGTGCTTGAGCAATTCCTTGACTCCTTATAAAACGTGTGGTTCCTGCCTTCTTTGGGGCAAGGCCCAAGTGATGGTGAACCCTGGGTCCTGACGTACAGGTACCCCCTAATGCTGTCTGGGAGCAGTGGGGTGGGGTTGAGTCATGAGATGACCTAGCTTAGAGAAGTCAGCAAGCTTTACTAGCTGTGTGACCTTGAGCAGGTCACTTAACCCATCTGCCTTGGTTTCCCTGATTGTAAAATGGGGACAATAATAGTACTTCCCTCCGGGAATTGCTGTGAGGACCAAAGGAGGTAATATCTGTAAAGTACTCAGCACAGTGCCTGGCAATAATTGGTGCTAGATAAATGTTAGCTGTCATTACTGTCATTATGCTCCCCCCCCTTGGTGTTTCACATCAGGCCATAAGTCAGGTGACAAACATTTATTAGGCACCTGCTACCTATTTATCAGGCACTGTGTTAAGTGTCAAGGACACAAAGGAAGGCAAAAACAGTCCTTGCTCTCAAGGAGCTCAGGATTTAATGGGGGAGAGAGTAAGAAAACTAGTGTATTCAAGCAAGATGCGACCAGGATACAGTGAAATGGTATAGGAAGGAAGGCACTAACACAGAGGACACTGGGAAGCAGGAAAGGCTTCCTTCAGGAGGGATTCTGGCTGAGATTTGAAGGAAGCCAGGGAAGCTGGGAGACAGGCAAGAGGAGGGGGAGCCTGGAGGCAGGAGGAGTCAGAATGAAGGCTCATGAGCACAACAGCCAGGAGGCTGGAGTTGCTGCGCTGTGCACAGACTGGAAGGGCAAGAAGGGCCCTTCCTTTGTGTGAGTGGGATGGTTCTGAGCCAGTCTCCTTTTCTGAAACCTCCTTTCTGCTCCCGAGTTGCTAAGAGCGCCCAGTCCTCCTCCCCCACCCCGGGGGGGGGGGGAGGGAAGGGGAGGCTGGTGAAGGCAGAGCTTTTCCTGGATCTCCTGAGTCATATGGGGGTAGAGGACCAAACCAGCACAGGAGAGAAGCAAACGACGTGAGCAGCTGCTTTAAAGAACAGCCCACACTTTGGGGAGGCCCATTTCAGTCAGAAATAAGTCAGTTCTCCCGGGCACTTGCTGTGTCATGTCTCCTATTTCCCAGCCTGAGTCTCTGCCCTTGGTAACTACATTGCTGCTTCTTCCCACCTTGGATTCTGGAGTTTGAAGAAACAATGACGTTCTGCCTCCAGTCTCCTCAGGTCCTGATTGGGCCTTTGTCTGGAGAGGATTCCTTCTCGGGGCCCCTGGGATGGCCCTCGGGGTAAACTGAGGCAAAGAAGAACAGACCAGACACCCCCACCAATAGTACCAAACAAAGGGATACAGCTGCAAGAGACAAGGGCATGGCTTCTTAACCTGGGTTCCATGAATTAAAAAAAAAGTTTTTAACTTTATTTCTGTATTTCTGTATAACTATATTTCTATTGGTTTTCCTCTAGTTTTATTTTTTTTTTATTTTTGTATTTAAAAACATTATTCTGAGAAGGGGCTTAATACATTGCCGGGTCACACGGTCCAATTCTTTTATTTTACAAATGAGGAAATTAAGTCAGAGTGGGTAAAGGGGCTTTCTTGAAGCCACATAACAAGTAGCAGAACCTGGTCTCAGATTGGTCTGTTCTGCCTCTGAATCTAGTGATCCTTCCACCACCCACTATGGGCTGGAAATAGAGTTGGGAGAGTCAGTGGCACAGGGGGTGAGGCTGCAGCCCAGATGGGCATTACAGATGCCATTGATAGATGCATTTCTCCCTGTAGAAGAAAGGCAAAAGAATGGACCAAGCCATTGTGGGGGATATTATTTACTGTACACACTGAAGCTTCCAGTGCAGCCCTCATTTGGGGCAGTTCTCTTCCCAAGTGAGAGAAACACTTGTGTTAATATTAACGTATTGTAGACCTGAGTGCAGGTTTGGCCTCAGACAATCACTGGCTGTGTGACCTTGGGCAAGTTACTTAACCCTGTTTCCCTCAATACTCTCATCTGTAAAATGAGCTAGAAAAGGAAATGGCAAAACCACTCCAGGATCTTTGTCAAGAAAATCCCATGGACAGACTATAGGGTCATAAAGAGTTGGACACAACTGAATAAGTGAAGTCTCAACTAAAATGGACCAGGTCAGAGGTGCCCCACCTGAATGCCACTCCTGAATCTGAATGCCACTCCAAGCCATATTAAAATGTCATCCAAAAATATTTAATAAAATTAATAAAAATATAATGAAATGTGCATAATGTTAATATGTGGTTTTCCAAGTCAGTATGCACCTGTTGAAGGATTCTTGTGTTTCTTTTTGAGTCTGATACCACTGAATAAGATGACCTATAAGGTCCCTTCCAGACCAGCAAAAACTTGAATTTCCTGTTCTCTTTCCTGTTCAGATGTTAATGTTATTCTGGGAGTACCCATGCTCCATGCTCCATCTAACTTATCTTTTTATTTTTAGTATTTTCTTTTGGCATTTTAGTTAAATAAATCATCTTTATTTAAAGTTTCCTAAAAAATAAAATAAAATCTTCAGTTTTGAAGTCAGGGGAGGGAAGATTTTCTGCCCCTTCCATGAGGCTCCTGAGTTGACAGGTGGTTAGAAATACCAACATTAAGTTTTTATTTTAAACTGGCTTATAGTTTCCAGAAGTTTTCTTAAATTGGAAAACTTTGGAATGCTTAGTTGAGGCACTGTAGGAAGATTAGAAAGAAGATATGACAAGCTTTCTTTTTTTAAAATTGTTTCATTTTATTTTTCAATTATCAAGCATTTGTTTTCTCTTTCCCATCTCCCCTCATTGAAAAAAAAGGGAAGAAGGGAAGAAAGAAAAGCCTAATAACCAACATACTCAAGCAAGACAAATTTCCATGTTGGCCAAGTCCAAAAATGTGTGTGAAGCAAGCTTTCTTCACACTTGGAAGCCTGGCCTGCTTCGTCTTCTCCTTGGCAGGCCAAGGAAGACAGTGGTTTTGTTTCTTCTCCTTTCTCCTTATGGCTCTGTTATTCACCCAACTTCTCTCTAATCTGTACACAGGACAGCTTTTAAGGTAAAAGGTTCCCCACCAGAAACAAGACAATAAAACTGGTGACCTGAAAGTCAAACCACTGCCTGACCCAAGACTTCAATGTCCTGCCTCCAGTGGGAGCTGACTGGCTCATACAGCTGCTGTCCATGGCCTGGAGTTGACAGCTGGGGATGTTGGATGGTTATTTTAGAAATAAAATTCCCCATGGCCGTCCCTTCTAAACTAATCATCTGGCTTCTTTGTCTGCTAGTATTAGTCTCTAGGGCAGCACCTTACTTAGAACTAGAAATTCTGTGGCCTGGCAGTACAATGAGCTCATCTGCAACCGAGGGGGGTGTGTATGTAGAAGGTGGGGTTCTTTCTCTAACAAGAGGGTTAGACTTGGTCTAAAGTTCAAGGATAGCTCATTAGCAGCTGCTGCCACCTTGGCTTTCTCTTTTATTATATTTACTGTCCTTAAGCATAGAGCTGGCTTTGCTGGATTTGGTAGTACAGAGGTACATGTGGTATAAATATCTTGCCCCAAAAGAGTTTCAGCTTGGAGTTCAGTCATCAGCTATGATGGAGCTTGCTCAGCTTGACCCCATTTTCCTGTTCTTGTGCTGCACATCTCTGTAAATAGGCTGGCCAAGCTGTTGGGTTAGGTCCCTGAAGATGTCACACATCTCAGTGTAGTACACAACCTGAACCCTGACCAGTGACTCAAAATTTGTCTGGAAATAGTCAGGACAGACACAGAAGAAGTGAGACATCTTCTCCAAGAATCATCTTCACAGGGTGAGGTCCTTCTCAGACCTGTTGGAGTTTGGCCAGTATTAGGCCTGTCTTTTCCTTCCCATACTTCTCCACCTTGGACAATAATTGCTGGTACAAGTAACTACAGGACCCAACATGATGATGGAGCTCAGGCTCTATGTTTTTATTGGTCTTATACATCAGAAGTTGCCTTAAAATTGATTCTCCTCACCACAGATTCTTCAAATTCAAGTAGGTTCTTAAATGACTATCTTATATTTTAAAAGAATACTTAACTTTGATGATTTTGTAATGAGATCCTTTTCACTTAATTTTCTATATATCATATTCCAATTTCTTCTCTCGTTTTTGTATTTTGTAGGAGAATTTTGTACAGTTTTAATATATTATAGCTTTCTTTTTTGACTGCTTGCAAAATCATCTCCTTGTCATTATAGTTTTGAAGTACAACCTTGGGGAAAATCACTTAGCCTCTCTGGGCCTTAGTTCCCTCATCTGTAAAATGAGAGGGTTGGACTATATGGCCTCTAAGTTTCCTTCTGGCTCTAAATCTATAATCTTTTATGTCTGAGAGAGGTGGAATTTTTAATATTGCCACCCTGTGAATTCTGTTGGTTTGCAAACATGTCCAACTTTCTCAACATTTCTGGGAAATTTTCTTGTTTGTTTTCCTGAAATATCATGGTAAGATTAGTTTCTTCTAACAGTTTTTAGGAAGCCTTCATTTTATTTTCTTTCTTTCTTCCATGTATGTCACTTTTCATAGATTTCACTTTTCACAGCAGTGTTATTTTCTGGGATCTTTTTTGGTTTCTTCTGCTGTTTTTGCCATTCTGTCTTCTAGCAAAACAATTATTTTTCATAGTCTATTGATCTATTCTTAATTTCTACAGATGATTCTAAATTTTTGTTTCATCTTCATCTTGTTCTGAGATTTCTTACTCCCTTCTTCACTTCATCTAATGATATTTTTGCTAATTTCATTTCTTTCTTTCTTTCTTTTTTTTGCTTTTTGGAGGGCAGTTGGGGTTAAGTGACTTGCCCAAGGTCACACGGCTAGTTTTTTTGTGTTAAGTGTCTGAGGCCGGATTTGAACTCAGGTCCTCCTGACTCCAGGGCCGGTGTTCTATTCACTGCGCCACCTAGCTGCCCTCTAATTTCATTTCTTGATTTAATTCCTGTATTTCATATTCATCTCATTTTGTCTTGAGAAAATTCTAGATTTGTTTCTGACACTTCTGTGTGTTATTTCCGTGTGATTTTTTTTCCTTGTCTTTTTGCTTTGGTTTCTTTTATTCCATAATATTTTTCCTTTGTGGCAAAACTTTTTTTTGTTCAGTTTTTTGAGTTTTGTTTCCCCTAAAAACTTCTTCTTTTGAGGGGTTTTTGAATAGTTTTTGCTTCTTTCTCTCCACCCCTTTCCTGTTTTTTTTTTCTCTTTTTTCAGGAAGATATTCAGGAGTTAGGCCTTCTTGTAACCTCTCACTCTTCCATCTTCCTGGAAATCTCCAGGCTGCTCTTTCTTTATGATGCAGGTTAGACATTTGCCCCCCTCTTATCCACTTAATCAATGTCTAACCTGCATCATAATTATTTATATGTATGAAATATTCTCCCAGTAGAATTGAAACTTCTTAAGTGAAAAGGACTGTGTTTTTCATCTCATTATAACCAGCACCAAGCAAAGTAATAATGAGAATTTGAAACTGGCAAGGGCTTTGTAACTCATATGGAAGATGGAAGATGGATGGAAGATGGATTAGTCATGTTGGCCCCAGAGGGAAGAATGAGGAGCTTCAAGGAGAAAAACTGGCAGATTCCATTTTGGTAGAAGAAAGAACATTGTAGACTTGACAACTAGATGCTCCCCTTATCCTGTTCTCTCCCCCCTGTTTGTTTGTACACATCAGCCCCAATGCCTGGAATGTCCTTCTTCTTATCTTGATTTACTGAAACCCTTCTCTTTTTTCAAAACCCAGGTCAGGTGCTCCCTCCTAGACAAGTCTTTTCCCACTTCCCCCTTTACAGTCATCCCTTCTCCCCATCTAATAGCAATCTCTCAAATTTTCTGGGAGCGTTCCAGATCCTTCTTTTCTTATTCTTATCATATTTAATAATGTAGCAAATTTTTTTGTGTATATATTTGGATTTAGACTATAGCCCATTAGACTATAAGCTCCTTGAGGGAAGACATAGTATTATTTTTCTTCTCAGTATCCTTTGTGCTAAGCACAAATCCTTCCACATAGTAGGTATTTAATAAGTTAGTTTACTTGAATCAAATTAGCAACCAGAATTGGTCAAACCTGGGGCAGCCAGGTGGCGCAGTGAATAGAGCACCAGCCCTCGAGTCAGGAGGACCTGAGTTCAAATATGGCCTCAGACACTTAACACTAGCCATGTGACCTTGGGCAAGTCACTTAACCCCAACTGCCTCACCTTACCCCCTCCAAAAAGAAAAAAAAAATTGGTCAAACTGTAATGGGAGGTATGATTCCATAAATTCTAGCACTAGCAGTCCCAAAGGACAGCCTTATGGTCCTCAACCCATGGGGGTTGAGCAGCTTGTCTTCTTTTTCATAAATAAACTCTGTGGATGAGGGTGTGGATGGTGGAATCTTCAAAACATCCCAAACACTCAGACTGCTGTTTAACCATATAGTTCTCGTCTACTTCTAGTGACAGGCAGAGCCTGGCTGGCAGAAATAAGCAGGCATACCCCAGGGCAATTTAATGGTGGCCAAGGGGGTGTATAAGAGCTAGCAAGGCTCTCCCCCAAATGTCTCTCTGCCATCTTGCCTGAGATTCCACCATTAGTGATTGATCCCTATTTTTCAATATTCAGGTTGTGGCAACAAAGTGAGTTTTAAAGTAAACATACTGTAACTTATCCATCCAGACAGGTGTCTTCTGGTCCCTTCTCAAGTGGTCTTGCTGAGAATGGTGCATTTATTCTATGAAGTTGTTGTTTCTCTCGTTCAGAGCCTGCAGCACATTCTTTGTCCTTTGAAGGTGAATTTTTTCTCTAGAAATACTTGAGAATTCTCAGAAACTAAATCTCAAGGTGAGGGAATCCCATCTTGGGGTCAATCAATCAACAAGCATTAACTGACTACAAAAATGAGACAGCCCCTGGCCTAAATTAATCAGACTTCTTGGATAGCTCACATATGGATGCCAAAGCTGTGCCCACTAGGAGACCAGTCAGGGTTGGCCGTTGGAATCAGTATCTAGCCTCTCCAAGGGATGATTTCAAAGGGCCCATCATACATGAGAGGGTAGGAAGGAGCTCTTGACCTAGTGTATCTGCCTTCTTGTGGTTCTGAAACGTTAAGTAGTGTTTTGTGTTCTGCTTTCCTCTCTGTCAAGTTGATCATCACAATGGTTCCTAGTAGGGTTACCCTGTCTATTTCTCTGACTCATTGGATCAGTTGCATTGCCCTGGAAGGGGTGCTAATCTAATTAACAGCATAGCCAGAGGTTTAAGATTCTTTTTTTTTCTTTTTGAAGGGGGGAAGGCAGGGCAATTGGGGTTAAGTGACTTGCCCAAGGTCACACAGTATTAAGTATCTGAGGCCAGATCTGAACTCAGGTCTTCCTGACTTCAGGGCCAGTGCCCTATTCACTGTGTCACCTAGCCGCCCTGAGGTTTAGGATTCTTGCAGTCACAGGGCACCCCAGATTTCTCTCATGACTCACCCTGACTGGCATTCCCCTAGTTTGCTCTTCATCACTCCCTTTGTGGAATGGAATATGAGTTAGGCCTTGAGCAGGCTATTATTTTTGTTGTTTTACTAAATAAATATGCTAAGCCTGAATGAGGAGGATTCCCAGTTTCCAGTGACATATACAGCATCCCCCAAGAAGAGGAAAGTTCGTGCCTTTGGGAGCTCCCCAGATGACATACTTACATAGGGGTCATTGTTGTCTACACTCCTTGGCTTAGGCCTCTTGTCAAAAGTAGGGCAGTGATGGGTGGTCTGGTGGTGTGTGGTGAGGATTAGTGCCAGGACCCCGGGGATGAGGGTTCAGCTTGCTCTCCAGCCCAGGAAGTAAACTCCCCACCTTCTTTGGGTGTTAGTCCCTCATCCAGGAAAAGTCCACACCAGAAGTCGCCCAACAAGCCTTTTTCACATCTCCTGACTGTGTGCCTTTCAGTTGCCCCCTGCCTAGAAAGCTCTTCTTTCTTCACTTCTCCCTCCTGGGTTTTCTAGATTCCTTCAAGAATCAGGCCTTGTATAAGGGTGCTGGATGAGTGTGTTATCAGATCCCACTTCAGGCCTCTTCTCTCCCAGAGGCAGTTTTGGCATTCCCCACAGAGCATGCCTTCCTTCTGAGATTCCCCTGCATTTTCACTACACGTATCTTACAGACCCAATTTTCTATCTATTGCCTCATTAGAGTGTGCTTTTTTTGGCCTTTATTTGTATCCCCAGTCCTGAGCACAATTCCTGGCACATAGAAAGCCCTTAATAAATGCTTGTTTATTGACTGAAAAAAACAAACAAGTTTTCTGGCTACACTTTGGTTGGTCTTGACTTCAACCTTTCCTGGAAGGGCTCCATGTCCTTTTGGTGGCCCGACTCAGTAGTCTAAGACTTCATTCTATGTCCGATCCATCCTCATAGCCCTTGGGGCCACCCCACCAGCTTCCCCAGCCTTAGCTGTCTTTACTCCATTCCCTCTGCTTAGAGCTTGGGGTGCAGCCTCTGCCCTGAAGAGTCAGGCACTCCTCCACCTAGGGAGGATTTCTTGGGTGGGCTGTAACCAGTCCTGAGCCTTACAGGGAGCAGACAGCATTACCCACTCACAAGTAAGCGTGGCACAGTGGAAGGACCACCCATTATGGAGTCAGAGGGATCAAGTCCATCTCTGCTGTGTGACCTGGGGTGAATCACTTACCTTTTCTGGGCCTCAGTTTCTTCATCCATAAAAAAGGGTAGATTGGTCTAGATAGCCTGAGTCCCTCCTACTTCTAGATCAATGATCCTGCCATCCTAAAATCAGTCAATCCCAGGCCTGTCAGACACTAGAGGGGCAGTGCCTGAGCCAGGCATGCTTTGGTAGGGGAGTGATCCCTGTCATAGCCAGCAGAATGCTTTTGGGTGGTGCTTGTGGGGTCAGGAACTTGGGGAGAGGGAACCTTAGGGGGGAAATACCCAATTTGCACGGACCTTTTATGACAGTTGAAGAGTAAGTAGAAGAGTCCCACCTGCCACACACATGTTCTCACACACTCTCTCCCCCCCATCTCTCTGTCTCCCTCTCTCCCCTCTCCTTTCCTTTCTCCTTCCCCTCCCCCTCTTCCTCTCCCTCTCTGTCTTGCAGAGTGGTGTCTACATGAAATTTTTCTAGAAATGAAGAAAGCAGCGCAGGGCGGGGGGGAAAAGCACTGTTCCTGGAGTCAAAAGACCAGTGTTGAGCTTTGATC
>CM053601.1:141411259-141427958 GCA_028646575.1 Pseudocheirus occidentalis
CTTTCTTTTTTCCCATTGTTCACTCCATTGGTTACAACTCTTCTATACAACCAGACTAATGTCCAATTTGAAAATATTTGCAGATCCAATACTTGATTGCGTGCCGCCATTGTGGGGGGAAGGAGGAGAGAAAATGTGAAACTCAAGAGATTATGGAACTGAATCTTGTAAACTAAAAGTAAATAAACAAATCAAATTTTAAAAAAAAGAACCTTTATACTGGGGTTAGATCAAGTACAATTGTATACAATGTACATCAAATACACATTGATGCTGGAACAAGAGAACTGCCATTTAAACCATAAATCTAAACCATAGATATTCTACGTTTTTAAGTTCAGCAGAGGAAAAATTCCATAATCCTTTCCCTTCAGAAAGCTATGTTCTTTCTCTGGTGGTTTTCTGGCCTAGCTACATAATTTCAAACCCTCTCCTAATCAATACTGTTCTAGAAAAATCCAACCTATTTCTAGGATGTCAGAAGTAATTTAATGTACTGATTTCCCAATGATGCATGTATCCCAAAAGATATGACCAGATTCCCATTTAACGTTAGAATACACATAACCAAAAATACAATCATTTCCTAGTAAGCTTCCAAGAAAAAAAAACCCAAAGTCAAGGATATCTGACAGAATTCCAGTCTCCTTCCTTTTGCAGATGAAGAACCTGAAACCCAGAAAGGTTAAGTAACTTGCTCAAGTTCCTAGGTGGTAAAAAAGGAAGGCTTTGAATCCAGGGTCTGTTCCCAAGTCCTGTTCTTTGCATGCTGTCTAAGACATCTGCAATATCCTTCTGCTCTTATGTTCAGTCATGAATTATTGATTATTTCCTTTGTAATATAATTGTGATCATAACACTTCAATTACATTTATTCCTTAGTGACACTGAAATTACAAGTATTGACTAAGACTTTCAATCAATTTCATAACTTAAATTGTTTTTATTAGCAAAATTATTTTTGGTAACCCATGCATTGTAGTTATATCTAGGTATGAATTTGGTGATTTCAATATTTATAAAACAGAATATTTCTGACAGAGAAATGATGGACTTGGGGTACAGACTGACATATTTTTTGAAACACGAAAGCAGGAATTTGTTTTTATGTTCATGTTACAAGACCTTATTTTCCCCCAGCAGGTGGGAAGGAGGAAAGGAAAATAGATTAACTTTTTTAAAAAATTAACTTAATATTTATGGAACATTACATAACAGGTGAGTTACTTACTATATACACACTGGTAATTATCTCCTTAAGATTGCTGTCGAATTGTTTTTCCATCATGTCTGACTCTTCATGACCCTATTTTGGGGTTTTCTTAGCAAAGATTATGGAGTGGTTTGCCATTTCCTTCTCCAGCTCAATTTATAGATGAGGAAACTGAAGCAAGCAGGCTTAGGAGACTTGCCCAGAGTCACACAGCTATTAAGTGTCCAAAGGCCAGGCTTAAACTCAGGAATATGAGTCTACCTGACTCCAAGTTCAGCCCTCTATCCACTTTGACACCTAGCTGCCCTTAAGAATCTCATTAAAGGGCTTCATTTCACAGGATCACAGATTTTAAAGTTGGAAGAGACCCTAGAGATCACAGAGTCCAGCCCCTTCATTTTACATGTGGTACTCTTCAGAAGTTAATGACTAAAAAATTACACAGCTAGTCAAAAGAAAGGCTAAAATTCAAACCAAAGTCTTCTATAGTTGCTAAGTGATAACATCAATAGGCCAAAAGTACTTTTATTTCTTCCAAATACAAGTCAGGATATTGGAAATCAAATGTGTATGCATCTTAAACTATCAAGTTCAATTACTTAAATCCAAGATTGAAAGTTCCAAAAGAGCCCATAGGTCCCCAGAAAGGTTCACAAACACCTATCTCAGCTCATAAGCAGAGGTTAAGATGATATTTTTAAAGTCCAAGAGCAGAAGGAATACTAAAACAAGAGATTCAACAGATTAAATATGCCAAACAGCATCAAACTGGTAAGGGTTTGGTGTGCTAAAAAGAAACTGAATGTGTTACATCTGGTGCTTCCAATACAATTTAAAAGTTCTTAAATAATAGGTTTGCTGTATATTTTCACTTTAAGAGCTACTGTTAGAAGTATTTAAAATTCAACTAAAAATCTTCAAAACTTCATATAAAATTACTCACTTTTTTCATTTTCTCTGAAATTCTTAATCTCCACTAAATCAAATGAATGCATGGCTGCCATAATCCTCTGTGCAACATTTGACAGTGGCATCTTAGAGAAGTCAAAGCCTACATTTTCCTCATAATTTTCCATTTTTTTTTCAAATAAATCCTAAATATAAAACAATATCTGTGTATTAATTAATGAGACAGTGGGATTATGAACAAAACAGCTAAATTATGTGAGTCAAATACATTTGTATACTAAGTCTTTTAATATCACTATCCACAGGATACATGTCAATTAGCCTCATTTCATAAACAGGCCACTGAGAGGTAGAGGTTAAATGACCCAATTATGACATATGATGCATCAGTCAGCTGCACAGCAAAATATAAAATTTTTCAGTAATTTAAGGTTTACTCTAATGCTCTATTCACTATATTTTAACTAGCTGGAACACAAAACAACTAATCTTCAAAAAGCTTTAGAAATATGAGAATATAAAAAGCATTTATATTTGAGTTTGTTTCTCTCTCTTCTCCTTCCCCCTCTATTCTATACCCCTCATGCCAAGTACCAACTGCTCATTTGCTTGAGCTCATATTGCTGACCCAGATGGATAACTAAAGATAGGGAAAGATACTAAAGTTGCCATGGAAAAATCAGCCATCTATAGTCAGCAAAATACAATTCTAGATGGTACTAATGTAAGCATGCCAAAAACTTCATATCACAGCATAGCAGAAGGAATGCTGCATTTGACATAAACACAAGTGTATGTCTCTGAGTCTATTTTCTCATCTGGAAAACAGGAAAAAAAAAAAGTAGTTACTATACAGGTTTTTTGTCAGGATTAAAGGAGATAGCACATGTAAAATGCTTTGCAAATTTTAAAGAGCTATATAAATGTCAGCTCTTACTATTTCACATCGTTAATATGGAATGTTGTATGTATGCATCTTTGGTTCCTTAGGGGAACATGACTGGAAATAACATTAGGAAAAACTATAGAGGGAAATCTCTGGAGATGTGAAGGACAACTATTTTAAGTTTGAAGATAACATTTATTGATTTGGGATATCAAGATTTATTGTTATAAACTGTTCAAAAGAAGTTAGGATCACAAATCTACTTATTTAACTTTGGTTAAAATGTTAGTAATTTTTCTTTTTAATAATGAGGGAGTAAAGTAACAAAAGAAAAATTCAGGTTAAAAGGGCTACATCTATCTACATCTATCAATAAAGTCTACTTCACACCTAATTTTACCCTATTTTCTCATGACTACAACTTAGAAATCAATAGTTCATAAGAAAACTAAGAAAAACAGTTTTATAAAGACTAAAAGAACTATACTTTTATTCGAGTTTAAAAACATAAAGGAATATTCTTAAAGACTATGAAAGCAGATGAGGTACCTTCTTGAACATTGTGACTGTGTCTACTCCAAACTATAAAACCACAAGGAATCCAATAGATATAAAAAGTGAGCATTCAGTATCTGTGATGATAATGATGATTTTCTTTGAATTGTTTTAATTGTTTTAAAGGATCCTACATAAACATTAAGAGTGTTCTAGAATATTTTAATTCCTTAAAATGCTACACTGGTATCCTTTAACATATAGGAACTCTATATATCGAATTTTACTTCAAAAGAATGGATAAAAAGAGAGAACAATTTGATATATATTCCCTGAAGAACTCCTTATATGGACTTTTGAGATTTATTTGGGAGCCCTATTGTAAGTCACAAGAACACTGTCAGTATTTGTACCATTCCATCAGTTTCATAATGCCTATCAAACATTAAGAAGCCAAAATGTGTGAGCCCCAGAGTCCTTTTCCCTATGATGCAGGGTAGACAGCAGCTATATAAAAGCAGTCTCTAGTTCCTATGGCTATAAAACCAAATAGAGGATTATTTTATCACTACCAGTGCTAAATTCCAAACATGACAGCCTCCTCTTCAACCTCAGCCTCATTCCCAAATTCTACAATGAGAAGCAGTTAAGATGAAATGTAAAAAGCAGACCTGGGTTCAGTGTCCAGCTTAGTCCTGTACTAACCAGAACCCCTGGCCAAGTCACAACTTCTTGAGGCCTGTTTTTTCATCTATAAAACAGGGATAATAATAATGCTGTGCATTACATACCTCAGTATTGATGTGAGGATCAAATGATATAACGTAGGTAAATCACTTTGTTAATCATGAAGTGCTACATAAACAGGAACTGTAATTATTATACATACAGTGGGTGTTTATAACAGATTTGATAAATGAAAAATTGAAGAAATGGTTCTATTGTATGCACCAAAGGATATCTCTGTAATGCTGACTTGTACCATCTGATTATTTTAAATGTTTCACTTTTCCATTTAAAAAAGACAAAATGAGAGACTAAAGAAATCTAACTGAACATTATAATATTCCCATTACAAGGTAACTGAATGCTTTTTTTTTCCCCTTGGGGGAAAACAGAAAGGCCACCTGGTACTCCTTTCACTAGGCAAAAGCTCCTCTCCTAAAAGCTGCTGGTACTCTGGACCAGAATATTGATAAGGAGAAACAAAAAACTGCCCTTCCCAATATATGTCAGAATAGTACAGATTTTATATCATGAAAATAATATTGAATATCTGGTTATCAAATAATTTTCAATCTTCAAGACCAATAGTTGTAATCTTTAACTGATGCTCTAAATTCTCCACAATATTCTTTAAATATTCTTTATCTTTGAAAAAATACACATATAAATCTCGTTCCATTTGATACAGTTTATCAGTTGTCACAACTCTTCTCTTTGCCTTTACATTAGCAAGAATATCTGTAAGCTGATGATTTAGCTTCTTCAAATGAGAGTCAACTTGATGAAACTGCTCCTTTAATTTCTAGAAGAAAAATATACATATATTTCAGTTACACAGAACCTAGATACAATGCTTTGTATTACAAAACTTAAATGGAAGCGATCTCAAAGACTTAACTGTTAGGCCCACAATTCTTCAGTGTAAACTACTTTCAACTATAAGAACTTAGTAGTCAAAATTATTCATAGATGATAATGCGCTCTGATTTGGATTAGTCAACTTTTGAGGCTCAAAGACTAGAAACATAGAGCTAGAAAAGACTGTACAGATCATCTAGTGTCAAACTTTTTATTTTAAAGGTAAGGAAACTGAGGCTCACTAATGTTAAATGATTTGCTCAAAATCACACAGCTAGTTAGTGCAAAAGCCAGGCTTAGAACCAAGTCTCCTGACTTCAACGGTCTTTGTCCTGCACAGCTTTATCTATTTGATGAGTTATCCAAAGCAAATCCTCTTTTCAAATACTTATTAACAGTATTTCATATTGTAACCTATTGCACTTAATGAGGCTCTTTATTGCCATTAACATAATTACATAGAATCATAATATCTTAGAAACGAAAAGGGCCTTAGAAGTCCTTGTACGGTCCATATCCACCTTAAACCCTAAATCCTTTCTACAACAGTCCTACAATTGGTAATCTGAAGATGATCAGTGACTTGACATCTCCCAAGGTATCTCATTCCATTTTTGGATAGTTTTGACTGCCTGTTAGTTCTAATCTAACCGGAGCTGCTCACATGTATCAAATTAAAATTCCTCCCAGTTTAAATATGCAGTCTCCTACTGACTAGTCCTTATTTCTCCCATCTTTACTACTCATTCACCCTTCTCCCCACCACTAGTTCATTTTTGTCTATTACACATCTCTAATATATTCCATTTTACATTCCAGAATATCCTTGCTACATTTTCATCTCATATTTATCAACAATTTTTAGACTCACTTCAATTTATCTCTTGGAGAAAACTTTTGTTACCGCCACACTGTGATTACTCTCTTATCCTATGTTCTCTCAGTATTTATACATATGAAACTTGCACTTCAATATACCATTTTGGACTTGATGTGATACTTTGCAATTATTCTGCAATATATTCTTAGACTCCCTCCCAAAATTGATTGTAATCCAAATGTCAGCAAATTATGATCTCATACTCTTGCCCACATAAGCTTCATTCTCTTAACTGTAACATAAACTTTATGGGTTTGGTTTCTTTCATATACTCCAATTAATTAGTACAGAACTTAAGGAAACACAAAGAAGTTTCTACAAAGTTTTCTTCCTACAAAGAAGGAAACACCATAACTACTTGTCAACTTAAATTACGAACTAGTTTTCCAACACAGTAACTAACCTCAAAAGCAGTGATTCGAGCTTGTAATTCTGTGATTCTACCACCCCGGCCCCACCTTAACCCTTCACCACTGTCAAACAGGTGCTCAGGAGATCTACAAGTCAGGCCTCTGTAACCTCTTAGATCAGTGGTTCTCAACCTTCCTAGTGCCATGACCCTTTAATAGTCATATGTGGGCATATCTGCATGTGAGCAGATCTGCCTGGAGACAGAGAATGGTGCACAGGTGTCTCAGTTCCTAAGACCATCGGAAATATGTGTTTTCCAATGGTCTTAGGTGACCCCTATGAAAGGGTTGTTCAACCCCCAACGGGGCCACAACCCACAGGTTGAGGGCCGCTGCCTTAGATGCTACCATATGACCTCTCAATGTGAGAAAACAAAACAACAGCATAGTATTCTTAAATATAAACTGCCAGGAGAGTATATTGGAAACAGCTCTGCATTTGAATTCAGAGCACTTAGATTTGAATCTCAGCTCAGCTATTGATTTATATGTGTGGCCTTAAGGAAGTCACTTTAATTCTTGTGGCCTCACTTTCCCCATATGCAAAATGAAGTAGTCTGACTAAATGGACTCTAAAGTACCTACATCTAAAATTTTAATACAATCTATATTAAAAAGTCTCCTCTCAGAATTTTAACAAACCTAAATAGAGAAAATATAAAATTTAAGTTGGAATTTCACATAATGTGTCTTCTCATATGTTTGATAATCTTAAGCAATTTACTAAAACAATACTATTATAATGACTTTAACAACAACAACAACAAATTTTATATATATATATAAAAAGGGCCTTCTCCATGCAGAGTCCTGTGTAAAGCCAATACATACCTGATCACTAAGATAAAGCTGGCTTCCTCCACAATACAAAGTATCACAAAGCATATCCACGCCATTATTCAGTTTGGACAGAAAGAGAGAATTCTCTTGAGCAACTATTGCCAGCTGATCTCGTACAGAAGAAACATCTTGCTTCAGTTTTTGAGCCACTTTTTCCAGGCCTTCATAAGTTCTGAACAAATCTTGTTTCTTATTCTCCCCTTCTAAAAGCTGATAAAGCCTAAACCAGTATTAAAAAAAAAAAATTATCAGATTAATAGGAATACAATTGTAAAGTCAATGTTCTCCTAAATGTAGATCATATTAGGGACTGTTCTGAGGATGGCTTTTAAACTAATCAATTTATCTGTTACTGAATCAGACTAAATCAAGATAGCTATTACTAAATCAAGAAGATTATTACACTACTCAGCTACACTATTCTAAATAATTGTAGTAACATGAGTACCCAGTTTTCGTTTTCTACCAAGCCTTAGATATAACTGTATCCCCTTTAAACACTTACTAGTTGACAACAGGCTAACTGCTTAACCTTAGCCTCAGCTTCATCACCTACAAAATGGGGATGAGACACCTGCAATAACTCCTTCACAAGACCATGACCAAAGTACTTTGCAAAAATTCAAGTGCCATATAAACGTGAATTATTATCGTTATTATTATTATTATTAATCCCATCCCAAACAAATTAGCCTTAGAGATACAGTAAAGTGAGCTGTCCTTTCACAAGTAAAAACTGGCTAATTCCTGGGTGAGGCAGTGAATAGAGTGCCAGCCATGAAGATAGGAAGACCTGAGTGTGCAACCTCAGATATATACTATGTGACCCTGGGCAAGTCACTTAACCCTATTTCTTCATCTGCAAAATAAGCTGGAGGAGGAAATGGCAAACCACTCCAGTAACTTTGCCAAGAAAACCCCAAAGGATGTCACAAAAAGTCAGATAAGACTCAACAACAACACAATCCTGTACAAAAGATATTAAGTCTTGATGAAGCATACACAAAGCCCACTCCCAGACTTCAATAAACTTCTAGGAAAGGTAGTATATGTCTTTTTTATGTGGGAGATGGAGAAAACAAAGGCAGTCAACTTCCAAGTACATAACCATGAAGGGCTGTACTATCCTCTTTCAAAGAAACAGAATTCATTTTAAGTTTGGGTTGTTGTTGCTGTTTTAAATTAAACTTTTGTTTATTTTTAGTTTACATCATTCATTTCCACGAGATTTTGAGTTGCAAATTTTCTCCCCGTCTTCCCCCTACCCACCACCCCAAAACAGTGATCCCACTGTATAACCCTCTCCCCGAATTTGCTCTCTCCTATAGGGTTGTTGTTTTTTTTTTTTTAAGAGCTAGTGGAGACTTTGGAGAACATGTCAAAGGAGGGAGATGAGGCACAGAAGGTAGAAGTAACTCATTCAAGGTCACATAACTAGTTAGTAGAAGGGCCAGGACTAGGGTAGAAATTAACAGTGCGTTGCTCTAAATAATTCAACTTGTCTCCAGTTTGTATGACACAAAAGATTTAGCAACATTTTTATGACAAATAAGAGTTACATGTGGACTCTTAATATCTCGGTTTTCAGTCTGCAACATACAGAAGCTGATATGGAACTAGAGAAAGAAGAAAGGATAAGTAGCTGAACTAGACCAAAAATACATACTTCTCATGCTAGAAGTGACAATTTTGAGGGCATTAAGGGACTGATTCTTAAGGGCTATGAAAGTGGGCAGGATACCAAAGCCATGAGAAAAAAAAAAAAAACTGAGACCTCACCTACTTTTCCATCTCTACAAAATGTTCTTTCTCTCTCTTTCTCTCTCTTTCTCTCTCTCTCTCTCTCTCTCTCTCTCACTCACACACACACACACACACACACACACACACACACACACACACACACTTTATGATGGCATGAGATAAAGACAGAAATATATGTCCCAATTCCAATGGTATAAACAACACTCAGGAGAGTAAACTCCTTCTACCAATGAAAGTCACCACTTCTCTGAAACCTCTCAGAGTTGCTAGATCAGTGGTGTCAAACTCAAACAGAAAGGGATCCCTGGATCCATCCTGCTGCATACTGACTTAGAAAACCACAAATTAACATTAACTATCTTGTGTTATATTTTATTTTTCTAAACATTTCCCACTGACACTTTTATCTGTCAGGCTGTACTGGCCTGTAGGCCACAAGTTTTGTAACTTGCCCAGCATCACACAAAGATATGACTTAAAGCCAGGTTACAATGGTTTCAAGGCCAGTTCTCTATGTATTATATCATGCTGCCTCTCATGAGAAAAGAACAGTTTTTCCACAAATAATTTTCTGTAGCAGGGTATCTTTAGAGTCAGACAAGTGAAAGGTAAAGTGAATATAAAATCCTACTGTTTACTGCCTATAAAAGGTGCCTTAAAAGATCCATGTGATAAGATAATCATGACACATACCTATGCGTAGAACAATCCTTGGCATCTATAGTATTCCTTGGATGGGTCTGCTGAGATATGGATTGGTCAGCTAACATTTCTAATCGTTGACACAGTACAGTATTACTTTGACTAAGTTCTTGAGTCAAGCTTTCAAGTTGCCGGTGAGTATCCCGATGCTTTCTCAATTCAATTTCATATGCTAGCTGTAGAAGTTCAAAGGATGCCTTCTGTTTTATCAGCTGATTAAGAACTAATTCTTGTCTTGATGTATAATAGTCTTGTTTAGCAAGCTGCAGATCAAAATCTCCCTTCACGACTGGCATATTCAGTAACTGAGCACTTTCATTTACCACAGCAGGCAACGTTTTATTATTCAGTTGAGTGACTTGTTCTTCAAGCTTTAGTTTCTCACTTCTGAAGCTAGAAATTTTAGCCACTAAAACTTCTTTGTCAACAGCCTACACAAAGAAAAGCAATATACTTATAAATCTTTAGGAACTTCAAAAGCAAACATTTTTTTAAACTTCTCATCTTGCATTTTGACTTCCAACCTATGCCACCAGTTGGTGGGTATTCAGGAAATGAAAACTAATTTTAATATTAAACTAAAGTAAATATGATTACAAAGGCAAATATACAGTCAAAAAAGTCATACATTCTGAAAACATATTAGAAAGAAAAAACAAAAATGGAATTACAGAAAAGGCTACTTTGATATTGAATATTTACTTTTAAAATTGTTTTGTTAATACATACAGCAATACCACAAACTAATAAATAACAAGGTCTACCAAGAATTGTTTCAATTAAGAGATATGATCCTTTGTAATGAATACATTAATTATATGCAAATGGAGACTGGCTAAACATTTTTAAATACTTTGTTCTCTAAAGTGAAGAAAGAACTCTCCCAAGAGAACTAGGCTCCTACATCAATTAACTGATTATAATACTTTTTTGGACAGACATTATTAGAAGCTTTTGTAAGATATTTTTGGATAAAGTTACTATCTTAAAAAATAGTGACACATTAAAACTTGTAGTAATTGTACCTATACATTGAGCTGCTATTTAACAAAGGTCATTACAGAAGCAGAACATCCACAATGTACAATTTTTTTTAAAACCACCATTACTTTTTTTTAAAAGGTAAATTTCAGTTCTTCCAATATCTGAATGTTTACAAATTCCAGTTCAAATTAATGAAATGAGTTATTCTCAATATTTCTAGCTTCAATTAATAAAGAATAATCAATTGTCAATCACTCTGCAAAAATAAAGTAACAAAACTCAATGCCCAAGAGGGTGCAGAGAGGTAGATATTCTCATACACTGCTGGTGGAATTGCATAATAATAGAATCTCCTTTAAGAACAAACTGGTTGGGGGCGGCTAGGTGGCGCAGTGAATAGAGCACCGGCCCTGGAGTCAGGAGTACCTGAGTTCAAATCTGGCCTCAGACACTTAACACAAAAAAACTAGCCGTGTGACCTTGGGCAAGTCACTTAACCCCAACTGCCCTCCAAAAAGCAAAAAAAAAAAAAAGAACAAACTGGTTGTACAGAAGAGCCACAGAAATATTTATGCTCTTTGGTCCAATAATCTCAATTGAGAATATACCATAAAAGAATTGGGGAGAGAGGGAGAGAGAGAGAGAGTATGTGTGTGTGTGTGTGTTGGTTGTCATTTCTGAGTACAAAAAACTGGAAACTATTTGCTTAATAGTGTGCAAATAGCTAAAAAAAAAAAGCTATAGTATATCAATATAATGGAATATGTTACGGTGCCATTAAAAATGATAAATTTGAAGAAACTAAAAAATTTGTAAGACTATTCCATAATATGAAGCAAGGAAAAGAGAACCAGAAGAATAATACAAAAATTATGACCATTAAAAAATAAAAATATCTATAAAAATATCAAAATTAGCTAATATAATACAATATAAAAACACATTAAAACACATTATGTAGAAGTTCATTTTTCACTGTGAATAGATATTTGGTATTGATGTTTAAATTTAAGTACATGATCACTATAAAATTTTCAAACACTGGCACATTAAAAAAATCAGCAACAAGGAAATACAATTATCTATTATCCCCTCCCTTTTAAGTAATGTGATAGTATTTGCTACAGTTTTCTCCTTCAATGACAGGATTAATTTTTCATCTTACCTTGCTAGTCAGGTTTTGAAGAGTCTCCTCTGCCCATTTTATACATGAGTGAAGGCTATATTTATTTGCTTTCAACTGAATTAACTGATGTTGGACACAAACGTAAGCCAGCTGCAACCTAGCCATCTCAAGCCGCCTCTCCTCATGGGATTCATGAGCAGCAGCATCACAAATGGATGGCGTTTGTATATCAAAAAGCTGAAAATTTTCTTCATTTGAACTTTCCACTAGCTCCTGTATACCTTGAAAAAAGTGTTTTTTGGTATACAAGGTTAATGCTACTGTGCTTTGTCCTTCTTGGCTTAAGTATTTTTCCAAGGCAAGTTGAGATAAAAACACTGGTGGAGTTGTCCCTTGCTTTGTCTCTGAACAAACAAAGAATGATGTCAATTTCTCAACTCCAGCACTAAGATCTTGAAGCTGATGAGTTATCTTGGTATTTATAGCATTTAGAAATCCTTGACTGTCCTTCAGATTTTTAGTGACCTCTTCTTCCTTAGCATTTAACTGGAGTAATCTATGACTATTTGTTGAAGCTATTGATTGCAATTTATTATGACGCTGAATTTTTAGATGCTTTAACTTCTGAAGAGCTTGGAGTTCAGTCTCTAATTTTTCTAGCTCAGTTCCTTCCAAACTAGATGTTTTTAGATCAGAAGTTTTACAAGTTTTAAGAACTTCATCCAATGCTTGTTCTTCTAGGATGGGCTTGCCAGATTTTTGAAGGGCGTTAAAAGCTTGCAGTTCTTTTTCAGTCAATACATGCTGTTCATTTACATTTCTGCAGAACCACTCCAAAAAAGGTTTATTTTCAATGGTTTCAAACAACCAGTCAAAATCTTCTCCATTAAGATTATCACTCTTCGGATAACCAATCTTTTTTAAAGTTTCCACAAACTCATTTCCACAACTCATGTCTTAAATGGCAAAACGTTTTATTATGAATGTTTTTATTATTCTGATTTATATATATAATTTTTAAAAATGCAAGCAAAAAGCACACAGGATACTGATTTCACTTTAAATCCACAGATCAAAAAAAAATTTATCTAAAAAACTACAATATTTCCTATGGAAAAAACCAAGTATTAGATTAGATCACAAATCGGTAAACTAAATATTGAAAATAAATTTGTCTTAATAAAATGTTGATTTTATACTACTACTTATCTACAAAGTGGATTATAACTTTAATATTTGATGAATATCACAGATGTGGTTCTCCCAAATTAAGTTCATCTTAAAAAATTAACCAAATAACCAAAATCTCACTGTAGCTAAGTTTTTTCAAATATAACTAAGGGATATAATTTACCAATAACTGAATATATGTAAAAACAGAGT
The DNA here is from genome assembly GCA_028646575.1 of Pseudocheirus occidentalis. NCBI lineage: Eukaryota > Metazoa > Chordata > Mammalia > Diprotodontia > Pseudocheiridae > Pseudocheirus > Pseudocheirus occidentalis. The sequence goes on from CM053601.1 coordinate 141,424,436, forward strand.
TACTGGGAATTGTGAATAGAGACCAGAATGCTATACAAATATCAAAAGTAAGGACAGCGAGGTGGCACAATGGCCTTGGAGTCCAAAGGACCTGAGTTCAAATTTGATCTCAATTAACACTCACTAGCTGTATGACTGTGGGCAAATCACTTAACCCCAACTTCATTGCAAGAAAAAAGAAAAATATATCAATAGTAGTACTATTCATAACTATTATAAATATCAAGCTAAGGGGTGGCTAGGTGGCACAGTGAATAGAGCACTGACCCTGGAGTCAGAAGGACCTGAGTTCAAATCTGACCTCAGACACTTAACACAAAAACTAGCCGTGTGACCTTGGGCAAGTCACTTAACCCCAACTGCCCTCCAAAAAAAAGAAAAAAAAAGAATAAATATCAAACTAATCTATGTGTTCAAAGATACTGATCTTACAGAATGACAGATGACACAAACCATTTCAGCTCCCAACATCTACATTATTCTCCAGTCAAAATTTAAGATCTTGGTGTAAAGTATACTGATTTTTTTTCAGACAATTTGCTATAGATAATTGCTTTATTTCAGACAATTTGTTATGTGGACAGTTTCCCCTAAAAAACCTAGCTAGGTCGTTAATTCTTAGAGTTCCTTTCCTGAAGCATCAAGTTGCTAGGTTCCATAAGCTCTCTCTTCCCCCACCAATTACATTGTATTTATTTATTTGTATATATAGTTTTATTCTTCCAGTAGAATGTAGTAGAAATATAAAGCAAATTTTCACTTATTTCATATCACTTCTTCTGTGAATCCCTTCCTAATTCCCTCAGTTGTTAGTATTTCTTCTTCAAATTGCACCTTGTATTTACCCATTTTATTTTTTTTATCTCCCTAGTAGAATCTAAGTACAATGAGGACACAAGGGGCTTCTCTTGTGTCTTTGTATTTAAACTGAATCACTACCAAAGAGAGTCTTATTTATCAAACTAAAAAAATTCACTTCATTTAGGGGAAAAGATGACTAAAAAATTTCCTGCATTATAGTAAAACAGTTTTGAACTTGGTCTGAACAATCCAAATTCTCATTTGACCCCTGAAAGTTCTCCTAAATCCATGATATGGAATATAGTCCTCTACAGTTAACACCCCAAACTACAGAAAGTATCATTCTTCCTACCGCTTCCCTTAAAAAAAAAACAACACACATAAAATATTACAATAAGCACTAGAAAACCTAGATACTACTATTTGATATACTATCTATAAATCAATTATGCCCACCATCCAGTACCTCTAAAATACTGTGTGCTTAGTATTTATAGGGGGAAGGCAGGCTAATGATATGAAGTTTTCCCTCAAGTCCTCAAAGTAAAATATGAATCATCCAAGAATTGAAACCATTTTTAAAAGTATATTACTTTAAGGGGCAGCTAGCTACGTGGTATAAGTGAAGAGAACACAAGTCCAGGAGTCAGGACGACCTAAGTTGAAATCAGCCTCAGAAGCCTGACACTTACTAGCTGTATGACCCTGGGCAAGTCACCGAACCCCAAGTACTAGCCAAAAAAAAAGGTTTATTACTTTCAACAGATGCATTACTGAATGATCAGGAGAGGCTCTAGTTACAAAAAAGAAAAAGAAAACAAAAAAATTTTCATAAAGCCTACATTTTGAAGATATCTTAGAATAAAAAATTTTTCTTCATCAACATGTGTGAAGGAAAATTAAAGCAGGCTGCAGATTTGACAAATATTTACTAGGTTCCTGCTATGTGTAAGGCACTGTGCCAGAAACTGGGAATAAAAAGACACAACTCAATATTTCCTGCCTTCAAGGATCCTACATTATACTGGAAGGATAAAACTATGTATACAAATAAGTAAATGCAATGTAACTGGGGGTGGCGGTGCAGGGAAAGAATAGAATCCAGCAACTTGATGATTCAGGAAAAGAATTATACTGTAAAGTTGAGAACCTAGCTAGGTTTTTTAGGGAAAGTAAGATTTCTAAGAGACAGGGATAAACAGCTAAATGCCTCCTAGGCAAGGCTAAGAAGCTCTGCTGTCACAATAAGCAGAGAGGGGATGCTGAACTTGGGTTTGAGTAACACACTTAAATATTTTCTGCTCTTCTGAGGTACCTACACATTCTGTCCTTATCCCTTCATCCCCAATACCTACTGAGATAAAACACAAGCAGTCCTGTCATCTTTCCACAGGGCCCAGATGAACCCATGCCCCCCTCCTAAAATTTGGGTAGCTGTTTGTTCACTCCTTAAGGACTTTAAGTCCCTTAAGGACTTTAGCAAAAATATATAACAAAAAGGTAAATTTAAACTAAAACAAAATATGAAATTGGCTCAGAAATTATATCCCCAAACTAGTTACCTTTCAACTTGAACTGTAACTTTCAAAATTTAATTTATACTTTACAAATGTGTTATGTCGAACTGTAGATATCGTCAGGAGAAAAAAAATCCCTGTAGAAAGAAAAAAAAATGGTTTAGTGTCTTTTTTTCCCCAGATACTCAAATAAAAGAATTTTAATCTACTTATTTTTGAAGGTTTTCTCACTTAAGATTTCTGGTCACCTATTAAATATTCTCCTCACAAGAACCTGTTGCAGGGACCCTTAAACTATTACTGCCAATTCACTCCATAGTTCTTTATTCACAGTCTTTATGACCTTTCTTATGTTGTTTCACCAAGCATCTCTTGAAAAAGATCCCCAAAAGAAAACTCCTAGGAATGTTATAGCCAGGTTCCAGAGTCCCCAGATCAAGGAGAAAATATTACAGCCTGCCAAGAGGAAGTAATGTGAATACTGTGGAAACAGGATAACCCAGGATCTGGCAGCTTCTACATTGAAGGATCGAAGGGCCTGGAATATGATACTCCAGAGATCAAGGGAGCTGGGATTAAAACCAAGAATCACCTATCCAGCAAAACTGAGTATAATGTTCCAAGGGAAAATATGGTCATTCAGTGAGGTGGAGGACTTTCAAACATTCTTGCTGAAAAAAACAGAACTGAAAAGAAAATTTGACACTCAAATACAAGAAGTATGAGAAGGGTAAACACGGAAAAGAAATCATAAGGAACTTATCAAAGTTGAACTATTTTACATGTCAACATGGAAAACGATCATTGTAACTTATGAAATTTTTCTCGTATGAGGATAGGTGAAGGGAATACAAATGTGTGTGTGTATATATATATATATATATATAAGTATATGTATATATATGTGTACATAGAGGGCACAGGATCAATTGAACAGGAAGGGATGATACTTTAAAAGGTGAAATTCTGAGGTGGGAGAGAATCAGAATGAAAGCAGACAGGGAGAGACAGAATGGGGTTAATCATCTCATATAGAAGAGGCTAGGGATAATTGTTACCATGGAGGGGAAAAACAGGAAGGCAAAAGGGAATGGGTCAACCTTACTCTCATTGAATTTGGCTTAGGGAAGGAATGACATAAACTTTAAACTGGGTATCTTGCCACACAGGAGAATAGGGGGGATGGGGATGAGAGGTGGAATGAT
>CM053601.1:141428458-141444470 GCA_028646575.1 Pseudocheirus occidentalis
GTGCTTTCTGTCTTGTGGAGAGTTTTGGAGCTTGAAAATCTGTTTAGCGTCCCATTTTCTGAGTTTTTTAGTGTATTTGTGTGGGAGCTGCGGTGCTTTGCTGCTTCTACACCGCCATCTTGGCTCCGCCCCCTAGAAAATTTCAATTTAATGTAATCAAGAGTAATCATTTTGCATTTTATAATGCTCTCTCTTCTTTGGTCATAAAGTCTTCCCTACTCCATAAATATGACAGGTAAACCTTTCTTCTGCAGATTACTTATAGTATCTGCCTTTATACCTAGATTGTGCACCCATTTAGACTTGATTTTGGTGTATGGCATTAGATGATGGTCCATGCTCAGTTTCTGCCATATGATATCCCATTTTTCTCAGCAGTTTTTGTCATATGCTGAGTACTATAAGAGCCTGTCTTCTAGAACTATTTTTCTATAAGCCTGTGATTTGGAAAAAACCATAAGGGGCATGATAATGTGCATATTTTTAAATGACACAAAGCTGGGAGAGTTAGCATGTTGGATGACAGAATGCAAAAAAAGATTTTTTTTAAAACAGTTTATAACAATGTTCCATAGTAATATGGTGGAATTTCAAAGGCTACACATGCATTAAATCAACTTTACAAGTATTGTAAAGTACACCTCATATGAAAATGGTTTTAGCTATTTAATGAACTTCAAACTCAATATGTATCAACAGTATGATGCTAATGTTATCTAATTCTGCTTGAGAAGGAGAAACTTAGTGCTAAAGGATATGCTAGTTGTGTGTACTCCTTCCTGGTCAGACCACTTCTGGAATACTGTCTTCAGTTCTTGGTGCTGTATTTTAGGAAGGACATAGACAAACTAGAGCATTTCTTGAAGAATGTGGCAAGGCCGATGTGAGGTTCTGGAGACCACGTCATACAAGAGCCAGATGAAGGAACCAGGGATGTTATCCTGTAGAGAAGATAATTTAGGGAGACATTATGGCCCTTTGAAGGGGCATTCTGAGGAAAAGAGATTAGACTTGGTTCTGATGGGCTCTAGAGGGCAAGATTAAGAGTAAGGAATTTGTAGGCTTGATATAATAACCTTTCTAAAGGTTTTTGGGCAAAGACTGGCAACCACTTGTCAGGGATGTTGCAGTAGGTTTGTTTTGAGGGACAAGTTGGACTAACTGGTCCCCCTAACATCCCACCTAAAAGTTCTGTGGTGCTTGAAGTGACGCCAGCTTGTGCAGACTCACCTCGACCCCCAAATGGCATCCTCTTTTTCTTGGCATGTTTGGTTATAGCTTGTTGGGCACTTACACAGTTTATCTCATGTTGCCAGGTAACCTCTGTTTAAGCTATGCAGGATCACAGTGCCATTTTAAAGTGATATTTTTCAATACGGAGAGAATTAGAATATGGGTAAGGGCAGGAACTGAGGAGAATAGAGATAGGTAAACAGAAGAAGGTATTGCTCATTAAAATTTTCTTAAATGTTAGATATATTCTAATTTGCCTCCTATTGTTGCAGATTAATTTCATTCAATTCAACGAGTATTTAATAAAGAATTTGTGCCTGGAAATAAACGACCAGTGCAGACTATGGTATAATATGTTTTAAATTTTAAGATGATGTTGTTTCCCAGTGGTCTTAAAGGTGACTAATGAAAGAAAATCAGAAAGCAAGATTTGAGGAAGTCTGTGGGGAGACATCATTTGGGAACTCAACAGCTAGAACAGGTTTTGAATAATTTTGTCTTTAATGTGTTCATCAAAGAATATCAGAATGGAAGTTACGAATCTCATAATAAATGAAATATAATATTATAGATCATATGTACACATACACATCATTGGTTTATACTTTTCAATTCATTATAGACAGACCTATATAAAATTTTAAAATTGTCTTGAAATATTAAATAATTTGGAATTACTATTTTAAAATAAAATTCTAGGACTTATTTATATTGAAGTTCAGTGTTTTCTTGTATTAAAAAGAGTAGTTTAAAAAGTATAGCAATTTAAGGTGAATTTGAGACCACTTAGATATGATGGTATTTTCAAAATTCCTTCTTTAGAAACTAAATCTCATCACTACTTTCTGCCACCTAGTGGGAGCTTTTGAGATTTCAGGAAAATGTCTATATGTCTCTGTAAATCTAGATGACAAAATTGATTACTGTATTTGTACATGTATGTCATGGCCTTTTCTACTGTTCTCTCCCATCTCTGAACACCCATTGTACTTACTAAGCATAATGTGCTTTGTTACTTAATTATCTAATGTCTTTTAATGTATATAAAGTCTCTAGTCTAATGGGATGGTTAACTTCTTGAGAGTAAGAATCAATGCCTAGTGCTTCTTTGTATCTTTCCTGTCCAGACTCCTCTTGACCCCCAGATAACACTAGACACAAAGGGTCTATTAATTAGGGGTGGGACAAGGAACCTTTCATAGTATTTTAAACTGAAAGGCACCTCTGAGATAACTTGTCTGAACTCATTTTATGGATGATAAATTCAGATCCAGAGAAGTTGAATATTTTGCCCAAGGTTATTCAGAGCTAGGGTTCAAACAAATCCTGTCTAAAACCAGTGTTTTCTCTACTGTGACCCACTGCCTTTTAAATACTGTAACACTGGCTTCTTTATACCATTAATTTTCACTAGTAAAGGCTATTATCTCTCCTTTACTCCCCCTACACACACTTAAATACTGCAGATCAAATTTCATTTCTTAGTAGAAATCTCTTTAACTTAGCAAAAAGCCAATTCTTTGAAGATTATTCAAACATGAACTTTAGCATAGCTTTAGAAAAATTTATCAAAAAGTTTGTATTAGTCTGATTTAATTAAATTTTAAATATATTACCAAGAAAATTCTTGTTGGGCTTAAACATTCTCTTAAACTATTAGCAAAGCACCTCTAAAAATATAGTTCCACCTATATTTTTTTGTCTGATTTTTCAGTTGTGTCAGATTCTTCATGACTCCATTTAGGCTTTTCTTGACAAAGATACTGAGGTGTTTTGCCATTTCCTTCTCCATCTCATTTCACAGATGAGGAAACAGACAATAGGATTAAGTGACTTGCCCAGGGTCTCACAGCTAGTAAACATCTGAGGCCAGATTTCACCTCATGAAAATGAGTTTTCCTGACTCCAGGCCCAGCACTCTATCCACTGTGCTACTTTGCTGCCCTACCACCTATATCTAGGATAGAGTATTTAAATGCAGATGTCAAAATAGTGATTCATAAGAAACATTTCACTATTTAATCTTGATTATCCATTTTCCAAATGCAGTGATGTGTGTGCTATTAACTCATTTCTACTTTCTTAGTCATTAAGGCAAAATCACATAGATGCTTTGCAGGAATTATTTTTTTAAACAAATTTCCATACCCTGCTCTTATTTACTCAAGCTCTTTGGTATAGTAGAGTCTTAAAATTTCAAGATATGTGTCTTAGTTTATTTTCTGGGTGTTGGTGAAAAATTCATACTTATGTATTTTTTTTAGTGCTTTTTCTTATGATGTGATAAAAATTGTATTACTTGCTTTCACATTGCAAATTATAGTTGGCAATATTGGGAAATAGTTTTGATGTTGATTCTAAATTTTCCCAATCCCTGAGATGCTTTTGTAATGCATAGATACTAGATTAGTGAAGTATAATAGGTACTTGGAAATATTTCCATTTTACGTTTTCTTTTTTTTTTTTTTTGCACTGGGACTTGTTCTGTTTTAAAAGTTTATTTAGAATCTTCAAGCAGGAAAGAATCTGTAATTCCTCATTTTATTGGTGAAGAAATAGTTCTAGAGATGTGAAATGACAGTTATAGAGTGACTAGAGGAAAGAGCTGGGCTAGAATCTGATTTTCTAAGGAAGGTTTTTTTCCACTATGTTGGGTTGCCTCTTATCCCTGAGGCTCTTTGTCAATTTCTTTGCCTCTTTGTCTTCCTATCTTTGGTCTCTTTGGAGTTAGACCTAGCCAGGAAAATGCTGTCCTTGTTGTTATTTGTCCTTTATTCTCTTTGAGGACCTTGACTTCTGGGAGGTGATGCCAGGACATGCTAGTGAATTGAATTTAAGTGAGAGAGGGCTGTGCAGTCACTAGCCTCATTTTCTCCTCCGGAGCCATCTGGGTCCAGTGGCCAGTTATGAATCAGGACAACTGGACTTAGCCCAGGATGCCTTGGCTTTTTCAAGCTCATTTTTGCTGATTAAGATTTAATAAGAAATGAGGCAGAGAATGGCCTTTTTACCTTGTAAAAAAAAAATCTTATCTGGACCAGGAAGACCCCCTCAGGGTTGGGAGTGGAAGAGGAGAAAGAGCTATATGATCTCTTATGCTCCCATTTCCTATCTGTGGTCCATTGACTTAGCCTTCTGGAAATTCAAGTCAAAACACAGAGAAGAAAAAAAAGTACTGAGGATATATTCCACTCTGTTCAAATCATTTTCTACAATATGGTAGGATAGATGTTTCCAAAGAGGTGCTAATTTTTCCTGTAGGACTTTCCCTTTTGGGCTTTTGGGGGGCATCAACTATGGGTGAAGTAAAATACTCAAGACTCCCTGCTGTATTGTCAGGAAGAATTATACTACTATCTGTCTTCAGTGGTGAGGACGCTAATGACCCCTTAAAGCAGTCACTTTTCCTGTACATTAGCCAAGCACAAGGCTTTAAAGTCATCTGAAAAAAAATCATCCCTCAGAGCAAACAACCTGAAGCCACTTGTACTGATTATTGAATTTGTGGGGCAGTATAGCTACCAGTGAGGGTACTAATTCATCCCTGCTGGACATATCCCATTTTTGAGGTTTTGTATTTTGAGGGATGGCTATTGGAAAAAGCAAAAAATAGGAACTTAGTGGTCTTTAGCTAAAAAGTTTGAAAATTGCTGTTCTGTTTCAGCTGTGATTTTGCTTCATCTGTCAGAGCTTTTATATTCTATACGTTGTATTAAATTTACTATGCAACAAAAGAGAAAAAAATGTGGTATGACTAAGTTATGTAAGTAATGACTGGCTCTGTGATGAAATGAACTGGCACTTATGTTTCCAAATGAGGGCTGTCCCCTTCAGACCAAGTACCCCTTTCCAGGGTATATATTGATTGATCAAGAAGTAGTTATTAAGCACTTACTGTGTGCCAGACATTAGGAGTGCAAGCAAAGGCAAAAATAGAAAAATTGTCCTTGCACTCAGGCTTAAATACTGATGAGGCAGGCAAGATGTAAAAAGGTGGGTACACCAGAGAACAGTTTATATAACAACGACATTATGAAGACAATTCTGATCAGTGCAGTGACCTACCACAATTCTGGGGGGCCACTGATAAAATATGCTAACCACCTCCTGGAAAGTAATATACTCAAGAAGTAGAGTAAGGCATACATTTCAGACATGGCTATTGTGGGGATTTGTTTTGCTTGATTATGACCATATTCATTATGGGGGTTGTGTTTTTCTTTTTTTCAGTTTGGAGGGGAGGGAGGTGGCTGCCATGAAGAGAAAGAAAAGAGGTTCATTGAATCATTCTTAAAAAAAAAAGGTATGGAAGAGAAGAGGAATTGAAAAGGAATAAGCATTAAAATAGCACCTACCGTGTGCCAAGCACTGTACTGAGTGCTTGGCAATAATCTCATTTGATCCTCATCACAACCCTGGGAGGGAGGGAGGTGTGGTTATTATCTCCCTTTTACAACTGAAGAAACTGAAGCAGGCCGTTTCAGTTGTTTGCCTATGTCACCTGATAGAAGTCACCCAATTAGTAAATGTCTGAGGCTGAATTTGAACTCTGGTCTTTGTAACTCCAGGCCTCGAACTCAATCCACTGTACCACCAGTATTGTGGAGAAGAAGAGAAAAGAAAGCCAGAAGATTATCAGTCACATGTTGAATTTATTGTATGTTTGAAAAGCAGCCTGTACATAGTAAAGACTAGCAGTTTTGTGTTCATCCTCTATTTTACACACAAGATACATAACAGTAGCAAGAAGGTAACCTTTGAGGGAAAGGCTTATATGCTTGGGAGATTGGAGAAGACCTTCTGCAGAAAGCAATGTTAGAGATAATTTTTGAAAAAAGTTAGGCATGTCAAAAGTCAGAGGGAAGAAGGGGAAGCAGTTCCAGACCTGGAGGACAGAAAGTGCAAAGGCTTGGAGATGGGAGATGGAGTACTTCAATGATGTTATCATAACTCAGAATGACTGAGGAGGACCTCTTTTGCATTTTCAGAGTCTTTTTATTTATAAATAGCACAAAGAAATCAATGTTTAAAAAACCTGAAAAATTGCAGTATCTAGCCTGATCATTCACCCTGTTTACCAGACTCAAGCCCAAATGACTTTCTGCTGTTTCCATAAACATAACTCTTATCACCAAAAGATAAAAGAGCTGCCCTCCATTGAGATAGTTATTTCAAAATGAAGAATGTGCTTTGAGCCCTGAGTATAATTCCTGAAGAAGTGCAAAAAGCTTTGAAAACGTCTTTGAAGTAAGTGTATAACTTGCCAAGGTGACTAAAGAGGATCGCATTCATTTGAACATATGAAATGGTGGTCTACTTGTTAAACAGTTCATTCCCTTATAGTCAGGGTTTGTGTCCTTTATTCAAGTCAGAGACTGATGATTCAGGAGTCTGGATATTTTACATGGGACGGATGAAAGGGTAATTACTGAGAGTTCTCATTCTGCATTCATTAGAGCTTACTGACCTTTTAGCATTACTTTATCTTTTCCTACCTTGGGTACTACAGTTTTCTTAATTACAGCAGTAATTCTTTAGTGGCTAAATGTCTTGCAGGTTCTGGTCTTCCTATTTTGCATTTGATTACTTCTTATTAAATAATAAGCAGATGTTTGCATCCAATTGTGTGTAGACTTTGTATTGAAAGGAAAGAGGAAAAGAAGCATTATGTGCTACACTATGCTAGATGCTTTACAAATATCTCATTTGATCCTCATAACAACCTTAAGAGGCAGATGCTATTATCACCCCCATTTTACAGTTGAAGAAACTGAGGTAAACTGGTTAAGTGATTTACCCAGGGTCACACAGCTAGTAATTGTTTGGCATTAAATTGGCATTAAATTCAAACTCACATCTTCCTTACTCTAGGCCCAGTGTTCTCCTGCCTGCCTACTTGACTAATGTGGAAGCATCACATTATCCTGATCTTTGCCTTGTTACTGTTGTTGCTTATCACAACATTTTTCAATTTTTCAACCTGGCTTTTTGGAAAGAATACTTTCCCTAAGTATGTGCCCTAATGTACTGTTACAAGGCTGTTGCTAAATTGTATCATATTGAATATTTTATTTTATTTCAAATATGTGGGTAGATTATTGTAAGAAAAACCTGTTAGCTTGAGTTTTATTCTTAGTGCTTTGTTAGTAATGTGATTTTTTTTACTCACTTCTTTGTCTTAATATCCCATATTTGTATATGCTTTTCTTGTTTTTAAAAGATGAGAAGATGGTAGATTATTCCAGCATAAAGGATACACTCGTAGAAGATAAGGCAAGTATATCACTGGAAAAAGGTAGATAATAGAATAATTGAAATAATATCTCCCCTGAATATGATTTTATATGGATATTCTAATAATGAGAAAGTGATGAAAATCCTTTCATACTGGGGAAAATTTAAAGGGCTTTTTTTCTCCCACTTAATTATAGCATCTTAAGGATAAATTTGGTTCTGTAGCTTGAAAGAGTGAAAGTGATTCACAGTGTGGTTGAGCTATTAGAAACCGTTGTTCATTCTGGGTATGAGCTAAGTAAACTTGCTATGTGAAAATTCAGATTTTTTTCTGACAGACTCTTCAATTTGCAAAAGGATTTAGTATAATATTCCTTTAATAATTAGAGAGTTTTCTTTGGCATTTAGAAAACATAATTTTATTTTAAAATATAATTTACATATAATTTTTCAAGAATATGTCTATTATACTAATGTATTATGAAGCTCTTAGAACATCTTATTTCATCAGTTTTGTTCAGCTTCAGGAGCTTGTATGCTCCATTTATATTTAGTGAAATGTTCTAGATAAATTAGCTTTTAGAAATCCTGCATTTTTGGTATCTAGCTAACTTTTGGGAATAAAAAATAGAAGTGAAAGACAAGAAATGAGTTAATTGGGAAGATAGTAAATTTTTTAAAAGTTTATTTCATTTCTTAATTTTTTTAGAACTTATTCCTATATTTTGTTTTTGAGAAAGCAGATTATTCCCAAGAAATACTCAAATTTCTCTATAGAATACATTCCTTCAAAAGTTAGTCTATTGATTTTTAACAGAAAGGGAAGGATGTATCCTTTAATTTAACATTAACCATTGAATTTGATCAGAATTTTGTTTCCTCTCAAATACTGATTTTATTTACGTTGTGGTGATTATTGTGTATATTATTCCTTTGCCTCTGTTTTTTTTCATTTTGCATTATTTCATTGAAATCTTTATCGTAATTCTGTGTGTCATTTGTGACGGAATGGTAATATTTCCCTCCATTAGTACACCGCAATTTGTTCAGTCATTTTCCAGTCATTGGACAATTTTTCCCAACTTTTGGTTATTACAAATAATGCATTGTATATGTTTTTGTACAGATGTAGCTTTTCTTGCTTCTGATAACAGGTTTGGGGTTTAGTCTTAGACAAGGAAAATCATAACAGAAGATTTTTTGAGGTTTAGGAGAGGAGAGAGTACATGCTAGGAATGGCAGAGACCAGAGGCACAAAGACAGGAGATGGTGTGTGTGTGTGTGTGTGAGGAACAGAGAGAAGGCCAATTTGACCAGATTTTCTAGGAGTTTGGCTAAGTAAGGGAGGAGAAATAGTAGGATGGTAACTTGATGGTAGGGTCTAAATCAGGTGTTTAAGGATAGAGGAAATTTAATATTTGAAGACAGTAGGGAAAGAACAAAATCAAGTTAAGTCAACAAGCATGTATTAAACATTGTTCCTACGTATCAGGCACCATGCCAAGGCAAAAAACAACCCCTGCTCTTGAGGAGTTCAGAGTCAAATGGAAGAGAAGGCATGAAAACAACTGTGTTTTATATATGCAAGATAAATTAGAGATAATCTCAGAAGTTAGGCACTAATATTAAGTGAAATCAGAAAAAGCTTCTTGCAGAAGATAGGCTTTTACCTGGGATGTGAAGAAAGCCAGAGAAGCTTGGAGGCAGAAATGAGGGAGGGAATTCCAGGTGTGAGAAATAGCCAATAAAAATATGTAGAGTATATTATGTGAGGAACAGCAAAGAAGGCAGTGTCACTGAATCAGAGGATAGTTGGTGGATGAGTAAGGTATAAGAAGACTGGACAGGGTAGGAAGGGGCCAGGTTATGAAGCAGCCTAAAAGCTAAACAGAAGGTTGTTTTTTTTTTTTAATCCTGGAGGTTATAGGAAGTCACTGGAGTTTATTGGGGGTGGGAGGAGGGTTGGAGACATAGACTTATACTTTAGGAATATCAGCTAGGGAAAATTGGAGATTAGAAAGGCTGATTTCTCTATACATATAGCTAAGAAAGACCAAAAAACTTTCTAAAACTTTTTTTTTTAATCTGACAGTATTTTCTCAATTTGCACCCAAATTATTGAGAAGAAGTTACTCCTAAATCAGTCCACTGGAGCCAAGATTTCAACCTAGATTTTAGCAAAGCATTTGAAGAAGTCATGGGATTTCAGAGTTGGAAAGGACCTCTTAGAATCCACCTTGTCCAACAATTATTTGGACAAAAATCAAATCTACATCATCCATATCACATTTCTTAATTGTGCTTATTCCCCAGAGTTCTGTCACAGGCCTTCATCTCTTTCTCTATATTTCATCACATCCCATGAGTTTAGCTAGTATCCCTCTGCATCGGACTCACCAATTTTTATGTCCACCTCCCTTCCCTATCTTGAGGTTTAGTCCCTAATTGCTGTTCGACTTTTGGACAAACTGATATACCAGAGAGAATTCAAACTTGATATGTGCAAAACTGAACTGTTTATCTTTCCTCCCAAACTGCCTTCCCTTTCAAACATCTATTTCTGTCAAAGGTACCAAATCTTCCAGGTTTGAAACCTTTATGTTTATTCTTAGCTTCTCACTTCCCCTCACCTCACATTCAATCAGTTTCCACATCTTGTCATTACTTCGTCCACAACATAACTTAGATTTGACTCTTCCTCTCTAATCATACAAATATCACCTTGGTTCAGGTCCTAATACCTCATCATTGCAACAGCCTCTTAATTGACCTTCCAGCCACAAATCTCTTCCCACTCCAGTCTATCCAACATACTGCTGAGAGACTGATTTTTCCATAGTGTGGATCTAACTTTGTGATTATTCTACTTAACTTAATCCAGTGGTTTCCTATTGCCTCTAGGATATAAACTACCCTGTTTAGCTTTTAAATACCTCTACATCATGGTCCTGAACTGTCTTTCTGGTCTTCCTCTTGCACTATCCAATACAAATTGGCCTTTTCTCTGTTCTCCTTGCCCTGGGACTGCCACCCAGTATTTCAACCTAGATCTGAGTATGGGTACAGCAATAGGGTCCTGCCTTAGTGCTAACAAAGAGACCACTGTAATCTCTTTCTGCCCAGTTATTTGACTTCCTTGTGTCTGTGGACTGAGAGCTCTGGAAGCAGCCACTGCAGATTTAGTGGTTCCCAAGGCCTGCCCTTGGTTTTCTGGGGCTGGGTCTGTGCTGGTCCAACCTGCAATGGACTGTCCTCCACTCTCACTTGGGTTCAATAGACGTTTCCTGCCAACCTTCTAAGTTGTTTTTGGCTGGAAAATTATTTCACTCAATCCTTTTGTGGGTTCTGGTGCACCAGGAACTGTTTTATGACATTGTTTCCTGGAGCAGTATAACCTGCAAAAGGATGGTCATCAGAGTTCTTAATTTGGTCTATCAGAGTTGTTTGTCTTTACAATACTGTTACTGTACACATTGTTTGCTTGTTCTGTTCACTTCATTCTGTATCAGATGTTTTTCCACATTTCTCTGAACTCATGACCTTTTGTCGTTTTTTGTAACACAGTATTCTATTACATTTATATATCATGATTTGTTTAGTATTCCTCAAATAACTGGTACTTCCTTAGTTTCCAGTTCTTTAAATATTTTTGTACATATAGACCCTTTTTCTCATCCCTTTGGAATTTAGGCTTAGTAGATGTATTGCTAGGTCAGGGGGTATGCACAGTTTAGTGATGTTTTAGATATGGTTCCAAATTGCTTTCTAGAATAACTATACCAGTTCATACATAACTTCATTAACAGTGTATTATTGTGCCTATTTTCCTGCAGTCCCTCCAGTATTTGTCATTTTCCCTTTTTTGGGTCAACTTTACTAATCTGATAAGTACAAGGTAGAAATTCAGAGTTACTTTAATTTGCATTTCTCTAATTATTACTGATTTGGAGAATTTTTTGATATAGCTATTGATTGCTTGGATCTCTTCTTTTGCAAGTTGCCTGTTAATATCCTTTGACCATTTATGAATTGGGGAATGGCTCTTTTTCTTAGAAGATGTGAATCATTTACTTATATATTTTGGAAAGAAGACCTTTTTCAGAGAAACTTGCTATAAAGGTTAAATTTTTTTTTCATTTCAAAGACATCCTATTTTATCCTATATTATCATCCTAGGTTATCCTATATTTGGGCTAATATAATATTCCTAAAAGTCTCTACATCAAAATAAAATTTTAATAAAAATTAAATAGGAATGATAAAAAAGTAGTAGTACAGACTAAACTCAGAATTTTAAAAGATTTATGGTTACCATAGTCTGAGTGGTTTTTCTAACTTAGCAGAAGTTTTCTAATTTCCAGAGTTTCTGCTATATACTTGTATAAACTTTGAAAACCCAATGTGACACCTCTATGTGATGATGAAGCATCAAAGGAAGATTTTAGCTGAGTAGTGTAGACTAGAATGTTTATAAAACATTTAGTTTTAATTTCAAGTGTTTCTTATGTAAATAGAGTAAAAGTGGCATAAAATACCACTAGCAACTTAAATTTTTATTCTTTTTATGGGTTACAAAGATTTTCTTATCAAAACCATGTTCGATATGTAGTACAAATATTATTATCCCCATATTACAGTTAGACAAACTCTATGGGAAATACATTTGTTTTATATACATGGCTTAAGTACACAGATCATTTTATAATGAAGCATTTAAAATTTTTTTTCAATAGATACCTCATTGTATAACTGTAACAGACCAGTCACCAAAAGTTTCTAACATCATCTCTCTTCAGTCAGCTGGTATTAGGCATCCTAACCAAATGTCTGACATCAAGGACTGTAATTCATCAGGGTCACTACCCCTTACCAGCTGTGTAATTCCTTCCTTAAATTTACAGAAAAAAGAAATTAAGAAGGAATATTTCTTAAAAGAAACCAACAATATTGAAAAGAAGGATGCTAACAAGATGCTTAAAAGGAAGCATGCTACACTCAGTAATTTGTCAAAGCAAACAAAGAGTTGTTTTACAATGGAAGAGTTTGGAAATGGAATTGAAACCAAATATCAAAATTCAGGAGAGCCAAAAGCTTTAGAAAATCCAGTCTGTGATGTCAGATCCTTGGGAACCATGGAAAAAAACCAGCTGATGGAAAAACTAAAGCATGCAGCTGCTCTAGTAGTCACAGTGATCTATCGGGATGGATCATCCCTGCTAAGACAGGACAAGGTCAGTAAATAGTGGCACCTTTTGCCAACTGAAAAGTAAAACACCCTTTTAAAAATAGAAAATATATTAATAGAATTTTAAGCTTAAATATTTTTATTGTAGTGTATGGTCTACAATATAATTAATAGCTCTTGATACACCGTACAATTAGGAATCTTTCAATGACAAGGAGAAGATACTAAAAATGTGATTTATTAAATATTATTGTTTAAATATTTTATGTAGTTCACATTGCAATTTAAATTTCAGGAGTTTTTGTGTATTTTAGTGTCAAAATTTTATAGAAAAAACTTTAAATTATTGAAAGACATGGATATTTACAAGAACATGTATAAAAAAAGTGGGGGATTGGCACTTGAATTTAGATTATGCTTTGCCTTTTGCACCTTCCCTTTCCAAAGTAATAAAATTTGACTATGCGTTAAAATCTGTTCCATATAGTATATCTTATAGTAGCTGATTTTAGAAAATGTTATTGACTAGGGAAATTTTGACCAAGACCATTTCAATGGACAGATCTTGATTTAGTGTGTATCTACAGTTTGATTGTATGGGGTTTGTGACCTTTTGGAGGGAGGAGCTTAACATTCAGCATTATCACACATCTTTCAAGTAGTAAGTTAAATAAGACAATGATTATAAATTATAAGTCACATTTCAGGAGCATCTTAAGTTTTGTAAAATACTTTCCTCAGTCTTATATCTGGATTTGGAGGGTCTGGGTTGGATACAGATAACTTGTGTGACCTTGGATAGGTTGCTTCCTCTCTCTGAGCTTCCTTTTGTTCATCTGTGAATAACAGTTGTGGAGAAGAGACTCTAAACTTCTCTAAGATGCTCTACCATAAGTCCCATGATGCCATGTAGGTAATAGAAATCTAATTTTTTAAATGAGAAATTCAAGTGTAAAGAGGTTTAGTGATCCACCCACAGTAACCCAGGAACAAATGTTGGAAGAGGCATTAACCCAAATCTGTAACTCATTAACCCAAATGACTTTAAGATCAGGGTGCTTTCCATTAATTATGATAGAAGCAAAAAGATTTTTCTTCCTTGAAATCAGTTGTTTGTCTTTAGCTTGTTAAGTTGTTGGTTTGATTGCATTTACACAGGATCTAAATTCATTGGTTAAAGGAATCATTATTTTAATAAAGAACACACTGGACAACAGCAGTCATTTCTTTAGTACATCAAACACAGACATACCTGTAATGGACGAATTTACCAAAGAAGATAGGTTTATATATATAAAGATAGAACATGATACTCTTTGGAGACAAGAGCAGGAGATGAGCAATCAATTTGCCAGGTAAGAAACTGAAAAATAATGAATTCTTTATCAGTCTCTATACATACTGTCTGTGTTTACAGTTATGGTATTACTTAAACTTTCATCTTATAGTAATAGATTAACTTTGTGTGGTTTACAATGTAATTGGGAAGTATTTAAGAAAATAAAAAGTACCAGAAGACACAAATAACAGTACGTTTTAAAATTAAGTCAATATGTGGTCCTTAGGGACACCTCTCTAGGGTTTAGTGTCCCCTGTTTCTGTCTTAGTTTGACACCACTGATGTAGGTTAAGCAGTGATTCACATTGGGTGGAATTGGATTTTCTATAATCTTCCTAACTAATCTATAAGGAAACCTCAGGTGATTAGGTTTCTAATGCAGCTTAAAATTGTTGATAAATTCTGGGTAATAATGATTTTAGGAAAAATAACTTTATTGGAGTAGTCAGTTCATGAAAACAGTATTATTCATGGGCATTTGACTTAGGGGTAGCTGGGTGGCTGGGGCAGCTAGGTGGCACAGTGAATAGAGCCCTGGCTCTGGAGTCATGATGACCTAAGTTCAAATCTGGCCTTAGACACTTGACGCTTACTAGCTGTGTTACCTTGGGCAAGTCACTTAACTCCAAGTGCCTTGCCTTTCCCCCTCCCCCAAAAAATATTTTTTTAAAACCACAAAGTAGATGTTTTTTATAGTTTGGTTATGATTGATTAATTAATTATGAAGTAACATTAATTGCAACAGTAGTATATAGGATATGTTTAGATTATACATAGCTTGTAGTCCATTTATAAAACTTCTACAAAGGTTAAGCATGCATATCACTTCATAGTATATAACTGGAAATTATAATCCCCATTTCCTAGGACATCTTCGAGTTTTAAGGTAAATCTCAATATGTATACATATATATGTGTATGTCTTTTTATGCATGTATATATTTAACAAGGATCCAATTTAAATTAAAGTCTTACTTTAAAACTTTGATTTTGATCCAGCTTTTATTTAAGTGGTCTCATTACAATTTAAGCCCTTTTGTTCTTTCTGGACTTTTCCACTAACCAAAATGAAAATTATGTATAGGTCCTCATAATTGTTCATATATAGGCATACCTCATTTTATTATATTTCACTTTATTGTACTTTGCAGATACTAGTTTGTTTTTTTTTTTACAAATTGAAGTTTTGTGGCGACCCTCTATCAAGTAAATCTGTTAGCATCATTTTTCCAACAGCATGTACTCACATTGTGTCTCTGTCACAATTTGGTAATTGTAATAGTATTTAAAACTTTTTTATTATTATTGTATCTTTTATGGTGATCTGTGGTCAATGATCTTTGATGTTAGTATTGTAATTGTTTTGGGGCACCACAAGCCATGTCCCTGTAAGACGGAAAACTTAATAAATGTGTATGTTTTTACTGTTTCACCAAGTGGTCATTTCCCCATCTCTGTCCCTCTCCTTGGACCTCCCTGTTCCCTGAGACACAACAATATTGAAATTAGGCTGAATAACTCTTCAATGCCCTCTAAGTGTTCAAGTGAAAGGAAGAGTCAATTCATTTAGCCAACTTCATCATTATCTTTATTCAAGAAACTGTTACAGCTATCCCACCCTTGAGCAACTACCACTGTAATCAATTAGCAGCCATCAACATTGAGGTGAGATCCTCCACCAGCAAAAGGATTGACTCACTGAAGACTCAGATGGTTAGCATATATATATATATTTTTAGCAATAAAGTATTTTTAAATTAAGGTACCTATATTGTTGTTTTATATTTAATACACTATGATATAATGTAAACCTAACTTATATGCACTGGCAAACCAAAAAATTTATGTGATTCACTGTGCTATTTATTTTATTGTGGTGGTATGTAATGTTAATGAAATCAGAAGATCTTCCATGCCCCTTTCTATTGGCACCTACTAAAGGCACTTAGCACCTCAAAGGCTTAGCTCCTTACTTCCAGTTAACTCCTTGGGAGTAATTCACACCTGAACAGGGAGGGGCT
>CM053601.1:141444970-141471169 GCA_028646575.1 Pseudocheirus occidentalis
GACATACAAGGACGGGGGTAGGGAGACCCTCCCTCCCCTACTAGAAAGTTAGAGGGGCATTGGAGGAGGACATAAAAGGGAACAGATTGTGGGAGGGGCTTCACAGTGGGATCACTGTTTTGGGCTTGGGGGTAGGGGAAACAAGGGGAGAAAATTTGTAACTCAAAACTGGAAATGAATGATGTAATCAAGAAAATAAATTAAAATTAAACAATTAAAAAAATGCTAGGGAAGGTGGCATAGCCATACCAGATCTTGAACTGTATTATAAAGGAGCAATCATCAAAACTACTTGGTACTGGCTAAGAAATAAGAGTGGTGGATCAATGGAATAGGTTAGGTACACAAGACACAGTAATCGATGACTATAGTAATCTACTGTTTGATAAAGCCAAAGAATCCAGCTTCTAGGATAAGAACTCACTACTTCACAAAAACTACTAGGAAAACCTGAATACAATAAGGCAGAAACTGAGCATAGACCAAAATTTTATACTGCATACCAAAATAAAGTAAAAATAGATTCATGATTTAGATATAAAGACTGACCCTATAAGCAATCTGGGAAAGCAAGGAATAGTTTACCAGTCAGATTTATAGAGAAAGGAAGAATTTATCAACAAACAATAGCTAGAGAGCATTACAAAATGCAAAATGGATCATTTTGATTACATTAAATGGAAAAAGTTTTTGTATAAACAAAGCCAATGCAACCAAGATTGGGAAGGAAACAGAAAATTGGGGAAAAATTTTTTATAACCAGTATATCTGATGAAGGCATAATTTCTAAAATATACAGAGGACTGAGTCAAATTTATAAGAAAACAAGTCATTCCATAATTGATAAATGGTCAAAGGATATGAACAGACAATTTTTAGAGGAAGAAATTAAAGATACTTGTAGTCATGTGAAAAAATGCTCTAAATCACTATTGATTACAGAAATGCAAATCAAAACAACTCTTAGATACCTGTCAGATCAGCTAACATGACAAAACAGGAAAATTGTAAATTCTGGAGAAGATGTGGGAAAATGAGAACACTAATGCATTGTTGGTGGAGTTGTAATCTGATCCAACCATTCTGGAGAGCCATTTGAAACTATTACTAAAGGGCTATAAAAATGTGCATACCCCTTGACCCAGAAATACCATTTATAGGGCTATATCCCAAAGAGATCATACAAATGGGAGATGGACCTATATGTACAAAAATATTTATAGCAGCTCTTTTGGTGGTAGCAAAGAATTGGAATTCAAGGGGATACCTATCAATTGGGAAATGGCTAAACAAGCTGTGGCATATGAATGTAATGGAATACTATTGTGCTATAAGAAATGAGGAGCAGACAGACCTCATAATAATCTGGAAAGACTTATATGAACTGATGCTGAGTGAGGGTAGCAGAACCAGGAGAACATAGTACACAATTACAGACACATTGTATCTGTAATGACTAACTTTGATACACTTGACTCTTCTAAGACAACTACAAAGGCTGTCCATATCCAGAGAAAGAATTAGGAGTCTGAAAGCAGATTGAAGCAAACCATTTGCTCTTGCTCTTTTTTTTGTTTTATTTTGTTTCTTCTTTCTCATGGTTCATTTCATTGGTTATAATTCTCCTTTACAATTTGACTATTGTAAAATATGTTTAATGTAAAGGTATATGTAGAACTTATTCAGATTACATGCCATCTTGTGGGGGGCAGAGATGTAGGGGGAGAAAATTTGGAACTCAAAAACTTGTGGAACTGAATGTTGTAAACTAAAAATAAATAAATTTAGAAGGAAAAAAAGAATCCAATTAGTCCAAAACCTTCATTTTACAGTTGAGGAAACCAAGGATGAGAGAGGCTAATTGATTTGCCCAATGTTACTGTAAAGCCAAGCATGAGCTGCTTTCCAGAGGACTGCTGCTGTGAACAGCTTTCAATGTTCCGATTACACAGTATAGTAAAATCTCTATTTATTCAGTAACAAACTAAGAAAAAACATTCAAAGAAAATCAAGGTACAGCATTCACAATGTTATAACTTATCACTAAAATAGCCACATAGTTTTCACCAAAGTATTCACATAGTTTCAAGCAAAGTACATTCATTTAGTCAATCACAAAGTACAAAAGTCAAAGTCCTCTACCCATGGGGTGCAATTAAGTTACAATATCATCAGTCACTACTTAGTACCCTCTTAAGGGGTAGTGGAAACTACATCCACCCCTAGGTCACATGTAAGTTACAATTCAATACCAAAAGAGAGGTCTTTTCATCTTTACTCAAGGCAAGCTCTCAGCTTCCATGGTTCCTCTTTTATGGTCCCAGCTACTGCCCAAATCTAACCAACTGCCACCTGAGTTCAAAGGCAGACAGCTCCCAGTTCCTTGTCCAGCTCTCCATGCAGTTCCTGCTCCATATTGAACTGTCTAGTCCACCTCAAGTCCTTATTCAAATACCAGGAAACCAAGTCCCAGAACCAGAAAGTCAAAGTCATTACAGTAACCACAAAGTTGGTGCACATGGATAATGCAGTGAACACCCACATTTCCAAGGCTTCACAACAGAACAGGTTCCCTCAAGCAGAGATCCTCCTCTCTCACTCATGGCAACTCCTCAGCAGAAACTCTAGCTGGTTCTCAGAAGCTCTCAGCAGAAGTTCTGACTGGCTCTCCAAAGAAGCTCTGCCACCACAAGTTCTGTTCTCAAAATCAAAACCACTGGCTCCAACTCCATTCTCAAAATCAAAATCACTTTATCCAGCCTGACCCTCTCTTCCTCTGCCTTCACATGGCTTACTCCAAGAAATTCTGTCTCAGTTCTCATTTGTGTTCTCAGTTCTCAACTATTAGTTCAATCCTCAGTCCAGTAGTAGAAGCCCAGCCTCCAGATGCTCACTGAGAGCAATTCTGGCCTCTCTCAGCTTGGGCTTTTCCTTATATAAAGTATTAGCTCCTCCCTGTTTTGCCCCTTCCTTTTACAATAGAAAGTTCCTCCCACTGTGGGATTCACAAGTTCTGGATCATAATACTTGTTACAATCACACTTGAAACAAGGTGCTAAATGCTTGCCAATACAAGGGGATCTTCAAATTACATTACTATTACAATTATAGAGGTAGCAAGTAACAGAACTAGGATATGAACCCAGAGCTTTTGACTCAAAATTCTTTCTACTATGCTACCTCCAAGCTATAACTTCCAAATAGAAGAGTTCTTTTTCTATTTTCTGCTATGGTATAATTGGAGTTTAATGAGTGAAGGAATTAAAGAGTCAAATCTCTATACTCTTTTCTAGTTCTCTGCTACCATTACTGTAGAGGGTATGGGGGTAAAGAGGAACCAAGGATGTATTTTAATTTGTTCCATCAAATAATTTATTAACAAATGACTAAAGTACAGGTGATGGAGCCTATATGACTTAGCTAGACTGAGCCTCAGCATATATTAACTACTTTGGTAGTTACATAGTTACATGGAAGATGTATTTGAGAGGAGAGAGACTTTAGACAAAGACCAATCTGGAAGTGATAGTCTAGCAAGAAGGGATGAGACCTGGACTAGAATGACACAAATACAAAAAAAAATGTTTTTGAGACAGGATGGATAAGACTTAGAAATTGATTAGATATGTAGGGTGAGTGAGAGTAAGGAATAAAGACTAAGTTTATGAACTTGTCTGACTGGAAAGATGGCGGTATCCTTAACAGAAATAGGGAGGATTGGCAGAGAGATAGATCTGGGAAGAAAAAATCAGTTCTGTGTTGGACATGATGAGTTTAAGATGCCTACAGGACACATAACTCTAAATGTCCAATAGGCAGTTTCTGAAATACAAATTGCACTCAGGAAAATGAACTAACACTGATTACATAGATATGGGAATCATCTAATTGGGATCATGAACCCAAGGGAGCTGATGAAAGGGTCCAAGACAAAGCCAATATCCATAGAAGAGTATGAAGAAAGCTATGAATAACTCAATAAACCAATACATACTTTTATACTTGGATACTCAACGACTTCAATTCAAAAGTGAGATGATGGAGGACAGTGGAAAATATGCTGGAAAATACGGTTCAAGAGTAAGGAGCAAAAGTGTTTGAAAACTTATAGACTATATATAAAAGCGATGTAGTTATGTATTGTGAATACTTTCTTTGATAAAACAATCAGAAGGTAATGGACGTGGCTAACACCAAATAATAAAACCAAAAATTTTGAAACTGGTTATATTTTAACTGATAGGAAATGATATTACTAACCTGAGTTATTTTGAATAACAGAGAAACAACTCATTAGGTCAAAATCAGTACTAAATTAGAAGAACAAAAGTGAAAAAAAAATACAGTATGCAATTAAAATAACTATAGATTGTGTACATGAGAGAGATGTGACTTGAGATTATTTGAAGGAAATCAGTGCAGAAGTTCAAGAGAGAGGTCAGGAGAAGTGATTGAGAGGCAAGAGAATGAACTTTTGAATAAGGGCAGAAAAACTCCCTAAAGAGAAGACATGCGGGGTGCCAATCCCAATGTTTCCTTCGTAAAGCCTGCAGCCCTGGAGACTGCTAAAAACAGATTTCCTTCTCAAACCAATATAAAAAATTCAATAAATATTTATTAAGCACCTACCATGTTCAAGGTTGGGACAGCTAGGTGGCACAGTAAAAAGTGCTATGCCTAGAGTCAGAAATTCTTCATGAGTTTAAATCTGGCCTCAGGCACTTACTAATTATGTGACACTGGGCAAGCCACTTAACCCTGTTTGCCTCAGTTCTTTCATCTGTAAAATGAGCTGGAGAATTAAATGGCAAATCACTTCAATATCTTTGCCAAGAAAAGTCCAAATGGGGTCATAAGAGTCAGACACAACTAAAACAACTGAACAACAACAAAAATGCACCATGCGCTGTGCTAAAATCTGAGGATAAAGGCACAAATAATTCTCAAAAGAATTGTAAACCATATCTGAGAATAATAAAAAGAAAGGCTGTCGTTGTCCTCAAGGAGTTTACAATCTAATTGGAGGCAGAGAGAGACAAGACACAAAAGGAAACAGGAAAGGAGGGGAGACTAGGGAATACCCAGGATGGGGGTATCTTGTTCCAAGGAGTGGAAACCAGGCAGAACAGCAGATGCAGAGTAGAGTAAGCCCCCAAAGTTCAATGTCTGCTGTCTATAAAGAAAACACTGGGAGGGCTTTAGTACTCCATCCTCCAGTCCTTCAAACAGGCTTGGATGAGAGGAGGCTGAGGAAGGTGGTGAACTTAACTTGGGAGTGGCATTTTGTTCCAAGAAGTTGAACCCAGGCAGCGCAGCAAATGCAGAGCTGAAAGACTGCTCAATCAGGAGGCAATGAACATTGCTTAACACCAAATAATAACACCTCCAAAATTTAAAATTGATTACGTTTTAGCTGATAGAAAAATGATTCATTACTGACGTGAGCTACTCTCGAGTTAGCTATGTATAGTCAGAGCACCAACAACTCATTAGGTCAAAATTAGTACAAAGCTAGAAGAATAAAACTGAAAAAAATACCTAGTATGCAATTAAAATGGCTCATATATTTGCATATATATACATATATGTTATACATACATATTATGTACATGAGGGAAATATGATTTGAGATTGTTGGCAGGAATTTGAAGCAGAAATTCAAGAGAGAGCTCAGGAGAGGTGGTCTAGAGACAGAAGAAGGAACTTTTGAATGGGAAGTGATCACTCCTCAAAAGATCATTCTATCTCTCCTAAGTTGAGCTGAGATATTATCTCACCCTCTAGGTAGGGCTCATATATTATTGTGTATTCTTTGGTCTACTTTAATCTGTATAGCTCCTCTGATTTCCACTTGCCGTCTATTTTAATACAGACATTTACTAGCTGCTGTTCATTAAAGTCTTTAGTGCAACTACTATTTGGTGAAAGGGAATTAAGCTGGCAAGAATAAGATGCAACTGTTTCCTTAAAAGTGAACAGAGAAACTAGTTTTGTTGGGGACTCTTATTGTATGCCTAGACTACAGACATTTCATAGATATAATCCTAGCCTGATATCCCCCTTGGAGCTAGCAAAGGAAAGGAAACACTGTCTAACCACAGCAGTCTTAGCTCTTCCTTGGTGGTGCTGGTCCAGCCCTTCTTATACTCTCCCCAAAGGTGGAAATTACAGCCCCCCTCAGAGATAAAACACTGCATCATCTACTGTGTCTCACAGATGCTAGGTATATGTATATTAGACATCTACCTAACTACATTTGGCATGTAGCCAAGATACATAAGCAGCTTAAAAAAATACGACTAAAAGCTATTTTGTAAAAGTTAAGTAGTAGGATACGAACAAATAATTCTCAAAAGAACTGTAAACCATTAACACCCAGATAAAAAAAGCTCCAGATCACTAATAATAAGAAAAATGCACATCAAAATCACCTTGAGTTTTCACTTCACATGCAGAACACTGGTAATTACAAAAGATGGAAATACTCAATATTGAATGGGTTGTGGAAAGATATGGACAATAACGCATTGTTTGTGCAACAGAAATTAGTTCAACTATTCTGGAAAACAATTTGAAATTATGCCAAGTAGTTGACTGAAATATCCATACTGTTTGGCCCAAAGATTTCACTGCTAGTCATATATCCCAAGAAGGTTAATGATTTAAAAAAAGGCCTCATATCTACCAAAATATTCATAGCATGTCTTTTTGTGGAAGCAAAGAAAATGAAAAAAAGGATATGCTCATTGATTGGCATAATGGCTAAACAAATTGTTAATATAATGGAATATTACTATGTTATAAGAAACTATGAACTTTATCAATACAGAGAAGCATGGAGAGACTCATGAATTAATACAGTGTGAAACAAGCAGAACCATGAAAACAATTTATATATAATGACTACAACAATATAAATGGAAAGAAGAACAAGAAAACAACAGAAACTAAATGCTATGAAATGCAAAATGACCTAGCTTGGCCAAAAAGATATAAGATGATACCTTCTCTCATTTAAATAAAATATATTTATTTATTTATGAGTAATTATTATGTTCTCCTCTTACTACTCATACCTATTGAACAATTAAAAACAAAACAAAAAATCAGAACTCTCACAACAAATTTGCATAGTCCAGCAAAGCAAATCCCATATTGGCCACATATAAAAACATATGTCTCATTCTATATTTTAACAGAATGTGAGGAACCAACACGCATGAGTGTGCACACATGCACACACACATACATACACACCCGGTGGCTTTCTTTTCTGTGTGTGTGTGCATGCACATCTGTGTACATGTTTGTAAAACTCTCCTTCCTTAGCTTTTGGCTAATTCTAAAGTTGTCCACAGCAGGAGTTACAGGAATGTTCCTGCCAGATAGAAACTCCATGCGTGGGAGGTGGAGGGGATGACACAGCTGAAAAAGAGAAGTTCAGGAGTGAGTGTCTATGAGCCACTTGGACCAGTAAAGACCACTTACCGACACAGTGTTCTACTTGCAAAGCTTTCAGGGAAGGCTAATCTTTGAAAACTGCTTTTGTTGCTGAGATAATTACTTTGTTCTTGTGCTGTCGCTATTTTCCTTTTTGTGGAATCTGTGGTTTTCTGTGTGTGTGAAATGAGACAGATTCTCCTCCTACTCACTGGATGTAAGCACTGTTCTGTGTACCTTACATCTTCTCTCTCCTGGGCCAACCATGTTTCAGCTGATAGAGAGCCAATTAGGGATATGCTTTCAGGCACTTGAAGCTTTTAAAAACTGCCATGTCATTTCAGCATCTTAGAATTGAAAACATATTACGCACAGTTTTTAAAACGCCTGTGAAAATGTAAGAACATAAAACAAAACCAGTATTTTTATCTCTGCTAACTGCAATCTGGAGAAGCATCATAATAAAAACACTGTCTTATAGCCTGCAAAATCTTCCCCACTATAAAAAAAGAAACATGGCTTGAAATTATTAATTGTATATACTCTGTTAAAAAAGCATTTAGTAGAAAATGTGAGAAGTCTATGATCTTTGTGTGTGTGAGAGAGGGGGGGGAAGAGAGAGAGAGGAAGAAGGAGGGAGAGGGAAAGAGAAGGAGGGAGAGGAGAGAGAGAGAGAGAGAGAGAGAGAGAGAGAGAGAGAGAGAGAGAGACTGATTCTTGGAAGAATCAATTTTAAGTGACAAAAAATGGCAATGAAAATAAACATGTGGTAGGCTTAAGTGGACTGCAACAAATTACCAAGTTTAACTTGTGTACAAGAAGTAGCATAAATACATCACTGAAGACATGTATGACCAGAAAAAGATGTGGGACAATGATGTAATGAGAATGAGAAACAATAATTAGGCAGCCTGAGAGCTATATTTGTACTCTTGACATATTAAAAGAACCAAAGAAAGCTTTCCAAAGAATTGATTGGACCTTTATAGAAAATTTAAAGAAAGACATGGCAGAGAATCTCACAAGGAGAAGAAGGCATAAGGATTGTAATCTGTACTGGTAGAGATCTAAGCACAACTGTATGTGACTACACTGCCAACTACACCCTCTTCTCTGTGATAATCTTTTCTCATTAGGTTTCTATGACACTCACTACTCTGTTCTGATTCTCCTCCTATTTCTCAGACTAGTCCTTCTTGGTCTCTTTTGCTTGATCTTCCGTCACTCACACTACTGATAAGTATTCCCCATGGCTCTGTCCTGTGTTCTTTTTTCTTCTATATTATTTCATTTGGTGAACTCCCACCTATATGCAGATGATTCTTATATCTTATTATCCAGTTTTACCTCTCTCCTGACCTCATATTTTCACCTGCCTAATGTACATCTCAAATTGGATATCCCAAAGACCTTTTAAAGTCCACACGTTCAAAACAGAACTCATCTTTCCTCCAAAACCCTCCCCATTCCAAACTTCCCTAATACTGACAAGGGTACCAGCATCCTTCTAGCACCAGGCTGGCAATCTAGGTGTCATGCTCAGCTCCTCGCTCTCTCACCATGCATATCCAACCTATTCCCCAGTCCTATAGATTTTATTTTCATAGCATTTTTTATATCCCCTTCTCTCCTCTGTCTTTACCACCAACCTAATTCTGGCCCTCATCACCTCACACCTGATGAATGGTCAATGGACCCAGATGGCTCTGGAGGAGAAAGTGAGGCTGGCAACCTTGCACAGCCCTCCCTCACTCAAATCAAAGTCAACTGCACTTATGACCTGATCTCCTTCCTTTCCAGTGCTCTTAGATCTTACTCCCCTCCATGTACTCTGTGATCCAATGACACTGGACTCCTTGTTCATCCTCACAAAACATTCCATTTCCCATCTCTTCATTTTCACTGGCCCATGCTGGGAATTTTCTCCCTCCTCACTTCTACTTCATGGCCAACTTGGCCACAAGTAGCCCTTCCTGATCTCCCCTAATGCTTTCCTTCTCCAATTTAATCTGTATATATTTTGTTTGTACCTAGTTGTTTTCATGTTGTTTACCCCACTAGACTTGAGATCCTTGAGAAAAGGGACTATCTTTTGCTTTACTTTGCATCTCAAGCACTTAGCCTAGTGCCTGACCACTACCAAACTCTACTACCATAACTCTGATGAACTGTCTTAAAATGCATGTCATTTTTCAAGGAAGATGATTCAAGAGATAGGCTAATTTAACCACCTAAGTTAGAGAGAAGCAACTTAAATTCACTTTTTTGGGGGAAGAGGGGGTTTAAATGATATCCCCAAATTCTATAAAAGTAGATGACAAAAGCTAAAGGGCCCACATTTAATGAAATTCAGTGGCCAGTCCCAGGAAAATAGCTTGTGAATCAATCCATTGTTTGTAAACAATTAAGCATTAAGTATCAGACACTTAATAACTGTGTGAGGCTAGGCAACCTTTCCCTGGGGAAGGCCACTACTGGGAGGTGGTTTATGAAACCTCCACTTTTGAGACAGTAAAAGGACAGGCAAGCCAGCAGGGATGCTAGAAATTTTGTCTTCTGGTATATATGCATGACTATAGTCCAGCACTAACAGTCATTAGCATTCTGCAGGGACATTTGTTTTTTCTCCTTCATTAGAATGTAATAATTTCATCATAATTTTGCCTTTTATAATTGTTTAAACATGTTTACCTTTCCAGGTCTTTCTTGACTCCTAAATTGCACTTCAAACTTTCTATTTCCCTTCAAACTTTGGTCTTTTCATCAGGAATATTGAAAGTCCTCTATTCTATTAAAGGTCAACTTCTTCCCCCACTAGGATTATATACAGTTTTTTTAAAAAATATTAATTAATTAATTATGAGCTTCCAACATTCACTTACATAAGATTTTGAGTTCTAAATTTTCTCCCCTTCCCTCCTTCTGATTACAGTGTTTTGCAAGTTCTTGATTATGAGCATTTATCTTTTGACTTTTGGAATACTGTACTGCAAGATTTTCTCTCCTTTATAGTAGTACCCGTCAAATTTTGTATAATCTTTACTGTGGTATTTTGGTACTGTGGTATTTTGGTATTTTGATAATATTTGTAAAGTGCTTATCATGGTGCCTAGCACTAGTAAGCCAAAGCGAAATGCTCATTCTCTTCCCTCTTCTTTCTGGTCGCTTTCAGCATTTTTTTTTTCTTTAATCTGGAAGCTCTTTATTTCAGGAAGTGACCAGTGAATTCTTTTTACTTCCACTTTACCCTCTGGTTCTAATAAAGGGGGTTTTTGTTTATGATTTCTTGAAATATAGTATACTAGTTTTGTTATTGTTGTTTGTAGTATTCTTGTAGTCCAATGATTCTTAAATCATCTTTCTTTGACCTTTTATAGGTTACTTGTTTTTAATAGTAGATACCTTCATTTTTTCTATATTTTGCTTTTATTCTAATATTTCTTCACTTCTCAGTCACTGTGTACAATCTGATCCAGTTTCATTTTCAAGGAGCCTCCACTTGGGTTAAGTTTTTGACCTTTTGTTCTAAGTCATTTATTCTCCTTTCAGTTCTTTCCTAAAGAGCTCTTTTTTTTCACTTTTAATTCTATTGTTTTTATCTCTTCCTTAATTTCTTCCAAATATTCTTATAGTCCTTATGTCCAAAGGATTTTATTTTTCTTAGAGATTCTACCTGTAGTTATTGTGGAGCTACAGTATGCTTTTTCTTTTGGGTTTATCTTTTGAGTATCTATTGATCTATTGATTTCTTCAAAGTGTCTTATGTATTGAGCCTCTATTCCTGACATAATTGCAGACTTCTGACCCATTTACTTGAAGCTGTTTGGGTTTCTCTTTTAGTACCTGCAGCTTCTAGCTCCTTTTATAATACATTCCTGGAATGGATTAGGGAACTTTTTAATATTTTTATTTGACTTTCTTGACCATTGTTCGATCTCTGGTATTCTTTTTAGACCATTGCTCATTAGATCTATATTTAAAATAAGAATAAATACAGTCAGAGCAAAGATACAAATGATTTTTATAACATCTGTTACGGGGGGCGGGGGGAGATCTTTTTTTTTTCTTTTCTCTTGATATTGGCTCTGTGTAAGGTCTCCAGATAGCTGAATTCAACCCAGGTAAGATATTCATGCATATAGAAACCTAAACTTAAAAAAAAAACCTAGGAAAATTGTACAGTTAAGCGTAGGCTTCTTTTAAATAGTGCTAACTATAGAAAATTTTGGTAAAACATTCAAACAATTTAATTTATAATTTTACACATAATGGAACCATCTCCCAAATAAAACTACTACACTTTTTTCCATTTATTTTGTTCTTCAACATTTCTGTTCATTCTGTTCTGCTTTAAGCATCTTAAGCATATTCTTCATTCTTAAGAATCACTATATTTGGAATTAGAGAGGCTGTGTTTGAATTCCAGGCTTGTTAATGACTACATGCATGACTTCTGAAAAGTTAGTTTCCCCTCTCTGAATCTGTCTCCCCCTCTGTTAAATGGGGCATTTAAACTATATGGCCACAAAGGACTTCTCCATCTTAAAGGACTATGGCTTATGGAAACCCTTCACACAGCCAAGATAGTTTGGAGGATCACAAGGCAATAAAAATTACATTCAACAAAGGGCAACGGAAAGATAGATTAAAAATTAAATGGAAACTAAATAATCTAATCCTAAAGAATTAATGGGCCAAAGAACATAATCAATAATTTCATTTAAGAGAACAACAACAATGAGACAACATATCAAAATTTAGGAGATACAGTCAAAGCAGTACTTAAGGGAAATCTTATTTCTCTAAATTCTTACATCAACACAATAGAGAAAGAGCAGAACAATGAATTGGACATCCAACTAAAAAAAACAAACTAGAAAAAGAACAAGTTTAAAAGGCACAATTGAGCACCAAATTGGACATTCTGAAACAAAAGATTAATAAAATAGAAAGTAAGAAAACTATTGGGCTTACAGACAAATGTAGGAGCTGGTTTTGTGAAGAAACCAAGAAGATAGAGAAGTCATTGGTTAATTTGCTTTTAAAAAAGAAAGAAAACCAAATATCCAGTATCAAAAATGAAGTGTGAAATAACCACCAATAAAGAAATTAAAACAATCATTGAGAAATATTTTGACCAATTATATGCCAATAAATCTGACAATCTGACCGAAATCAGGGAATACTTAATGAAAATATAAATTACTCAGGTTAACAGATGAGGAAATAAAATATCTAAATAACCCCATCTTAGAAAAATAAACTGAACAAGCCATTAAAGAGTTCCATAAGAAAAAAAATCCCCTGTGCCAGATGGGTTCACAAATGAATTCTACCAAACATTTAAAAAACAATTCATTCCAATACTATATAAACTATTTGGAAAAATAAGAGAAGAAAGAGTCCTACCAAATCCCTTTTATGACACAAATATGGTGCTGATATCTAAACCAGAAAGGGCTAAAATGGAGAAAGAAAACTATAGACCAATTTCCATAATGAGTATCAATGCAAAAATTCTGAATAAGGTATTATCAAAGTGATTACAACAATATATCATTAGGATAATACACTATGAAAAGGTAGGATTTATGCCAGGAATGTAGGGTTGGTTCAATATAAGGAAAACTATCAATATAATTAACTGTACTAATAACAAAACCAACAGAAATCATGCTTATCTCCATAGAATGCTGAAAAAGTTTTTGATGAAACACAGCACCCTATTAAAAACAATAGATGGGCAGCTAGGTGGCACAGTGAATAGAGCACTGGCCCTGGAATCAGGAGGACTTGAGTTCAAATCTGACCTCAGACACTTAACACTTACTAGCTATGTGACCTTGGGCAAGTCGCTTAACCCCAATTGCCCTGCCTTCCCCCCCTCCAAAAAGCAAAAAAAGCAAACAAACAATAGAGAATATAGATATAAAGAAATCATTCCTTAAAATGATAAGCAGTACCTATCTAAAACCATCAGCAAGCAGTTTCTGTAATGGAGATAAGCTAGAAGCCTTCCCAGTAAGATGAGGAATGAGGATACCCATTACCACCACTACTATTCAATATTGTATTAGAAATGTTAGCTAAAGCAATGAGAAGAAAAAAAAAGTCAAAGGAATTAGGACAGGCAATGAAGAAACAAAACTATCAACCATTACAGATGAAATCATGGTATACTTAGAGAATTTTAGAGAATCAATCAAAAAACTACTTGAAATAATTAATAACTTTAGCAAAATTGAAGAATATAAGATAAACCCACAGAAATCATCATAATTTCTTTATATAACCAACAAAGCCCTGCAACAAGAGATAGAAAGAGAAAAAAATAACTGTAAACAATATAAAATACTTAGGTGCCTACCTGCCAAGACAAGCCCAGTAACTATATGAATACAATGCAAAACACTTTTCACACACAAAACCGTCAGATCTAAACAAGTTGGAAAAATATCAATTGCTCATGGATATATTGAGCCACTATAATAAAATGACAATTCTTCCTAAACTTATTTACCTATTCAGTGCCATACCAATCAAACCACCAAAAAATTATTTGAAAGGGCTAGAAAAAAATAACAAAATTCATTTGTTTTTTTGGGTTGTTTTTTTTTTTGCTTTTTGGAGGGCAGTTGGGGTTAAGTGACTTGCCCAAGGTCACACGGCTAGTTTTTGTGTTAAGTGTCTGAGGCCGGATTTGAACTCAGGTACTCCTGACTACAGGGCTGGTGCTCTATTCACTGCGCCACCTAGCCGCCCCTCAAAATTCATTTGGAAGAACAAAAGGTCAAGAATATCAAGGGAATTAATGGGAAAAAAATACGAGGAAAGGTACCCTACCACTACCAGATCTCAAACCATGTTATAAAGAAGTAATCATGAAAGCTATCTGGTACTGGCTAAGAAATAGTGTGGTGGATCAATGGAACAGATTAGGTACATAAATCACAGTGGTCAATTACTATAGTAACCTACCTTTTGATAAACCCAAAGACTCCAGCTTTTGGACCAAGAACTCTCTATCTGACAAAAACTGCTGGGAAAACAAGGAAAAACAATAGACCACAAACTAGCTATAGACCAACATCTCATATCATATACCAAAATAGGGCCAAAATGGGTACATAATTTAGACATAAAGGATGATAATATAAACAAATTAGAAAAGTAAGGTACAGTCTACCTGTCAGATCTGTGGAGAAGGGATGAGCTCATGATCAAACAGCAGATAGAGAGCATTATGAAATGAAAAATAGATTATTTTGATAATATTAAATTAAAAGGCTTTTGCACAAACAAAACGAATGCAACTAAGATTAGAAAGAAAGCAGAAATCTGGGAAACAATCTTTATAGCAAGTGTCTCTGATAAAGGCCTCATTTCTCAAATATATAGAGAACTGAGTCAAATTTGTAAGAATACAAGCCATTCCCCAAAGGATAAATTGTCAAAGGATATGAATAAGCAGTTTTCAGATGAAGAAAATAAAGCTGTCTATAGTCATATGAAGAAGTGCTCTAATTCACTGTTGACTGGAGAAATGCAAATTAAAACTATTCTGAGGCACCTTGCATCTATGAGATTAGCTAATATGACAAAAAAAAGTAAAATGATAAATGTTGGAGGAGACATGGGAAAATTGGGATACTGATGCATTGTTGGTAGAGTTGTGAACTGATCCAATCATTCTGGAAAGCAATTTGGAACCATGCCCAAAGGGTTATAAAGCTGTGCAAATGAACCCAGCAGTACCCCTACTAGGTCTATATCCCAAAGAAATCATACAAAAGGGAAAAAGACCTACATGTACAAAAATATTTATAGCAGACCTTTTCAGGGTGGCAAGATACTGGAAACTAAAAGGATGCCTGTGGGGAATGACTGAACCAGTTGTGGTATATGAATGTAATGGAATACTATTATGCAATAAGAAACGAAGAGCTAGCAGATTACAGAAAAACATGGAAACACTTGTATGAACTGATGCAAAGAAATGAGCAGGAAAACATTGTACACAGTAACAGCAACACTGTATGATGATCAACTATGAATGACTTAGTTCTTCTAAGCAACACAATGATACAAGACAATCTCAAAGGACCTATGATGGAAAATGCTATCTCCATCCAGATAAAGAACTGATGAACTCTGAACGCAGACTGAAGCATGCTTTTTTCACTTTATTTTTTCACAGTTTTTTCCTTCTGACCTGTTTTTTCTTTCAAAATGGTGAATAATATGGAAATATGTTTTACATGATTACACATATACGACCCAGATTAAATTGCTTTCCATTTTAGAAAGAGGGGAGGGAAAGGAGGAAGGGAGAAATTTGGAACTCAAAATCTTGTAAAAACAAATGCTAAAAAATTATTTTTACATATAATTGGGTGAAATATAAAATACTATTAAAATACTTATAGCAGCTTTTTTTGTGGTGACAAATAATTTTAGAAAATAAGGGGATGCCCATCTTTTGTGGAATGACTGAACAAGCTGTGGCATATTATTGTGATGGAGTATTATTGTGATATGAGAAACAATGAGGTGGGGGAGTTTCACAAAAACATGGCAATATCTGTATGAACTAAAGCAAAGTGAAGTGAGAAGAACTAGGAGATCACTGTACACAGTAATAGCAGTGTTGTAAAGATGATCAACTATGAAAGATTTGGCTACTCTGATCAATGTAGTGATCCAAGACAATTCCAAAGAACTCATGGTGGAAGAATTCTATTTACCTCTGGAGAGAGAACTGATTAACTCTGAGTGCAAAATGAAGCACAATTTTTCCATCTTTTTTTTTGCTTTTTTTGCAATATGGCTAATATGGAAATATGTTTTGTATGACTCCACATCTATAAGTGACATCATATTGATTGCCTTTTCTATGGGTGGGGAAGGGTATAGGAGGGGATAAAAAAATTTGGAACTTAAAATTTAAAAAGAAAAGAATGTTAATAGCTGTGTGACCCTGAGTAAGTCACTTAACCCTAACTGTCTTTAAAAAAAGTTTAAAATAACAAATCATAAAATTTTAAAATAAAGATAAAAATGCAAGGAGGATTTAAAAAAGGAAAATCGAAAAGGTCTGAAAAGGTTTTTTTATCAGAAATAAAAATGAAACAAAAATGAACACTAACAGAAGTCTCAGGTATATTTATATGTTTATACAATAGGTAGAAAAGAAAACTAGATATTTAAAGCAGTAAGACTGGACTAAGTGCAAATAGAGGAAATCCACACAGAAGATGCAATTGTAAGTGCCTTCTGAAGGTGTCTGAAGCAAGGAAAGATAACAAAGTTGTGGGGGGAAATCTCAAACCTTATTAATATTGGAAAAAATGACTGATCAACTACTATCAACATGTATGTCTACTTTCTTACCTATACAACGTTTTATGAGAAACATCCTCACATGCATTAAAAGCATCCTTCCAGAGAATATTAGGAAATAAATAAGCTTTTGTAAATATTCCACAGCAGACCTTATTTTTACCATCACATAAATGACTGAAAGATATAGAATATAAGATAACTGCTTATTACACAAAAACACTGGACACAGTAGAACAAAATTCTACCTTAAAAGCTCTCTTCCTAAAGGTGTTACCCATCCAGATATCAAAATCATTCAATATTCCTTGACACATGGAACAAAGAAAATGCCCTTGTGTAGTAATCCTCTTATCACAGATATGTGGTTAAGTATAAAACAGGGAGATAGATTCTCACCAAAGGCGTATGCTGTTGGCATGGAGGAGATTCAGCATAGAATCCACGTTGAAGAGATAAAATCCTCCAGATCTTTTTGTTTATGGATAAGATCATGCTGATTGCATGAAGCCTTGGAACACTAGAGAGCTTCTGGATGTGAACAGGAAAGCATAAGTGGACAAATAATATCTTTGCCTATATTATGGCATGTTTCTAAAGATATACATGTCTGTGTAATTATATAAATAAAAGTAAATCAGGTTTATTTTCACATTTCTTAAGTCATCATCTATAATGACTCCACTAAAGGTCGAATAAGGAATGGCAAGAGTCACAGACACAATTATTACACTAAAAGAACAGAATATATAATGAAACAATGAACCAAAAGTGAACAAATTTACCTCAAAAGTGTGGGGGAAGACAAAAATCCAAAGAGTTCTACTAAAAATAAACACCATTTTCTACATTTTCCTTTTATCAAGCATAATTATGAAGCATGTATTATACAGAACAGAGTAGCACTAGGTTTCATTAGAGCTAATTAGCCTCTTGAGTGTTAAGAGGCAGTTCAAACCTGATTTTAAAAGATATGAAGCTATGGGGTTTTTGTACACCCTTCTAAACTAAAATATGTAACTGAAGCCTACATTTTGTTATATGGCCAGTATATAGCACCATCATGTGGCCCAAGATGTAACTATTTCATGCTATAGTTCACTTAAATATACATCATAGTTCAGGGGCAAAACTACATATAGTTCAGTCTTTTGTAAGACATTCTGCATATTTATCAGTTTTGAAGATATACTTACTGCTATCATGTAAAACAGTGATAGTTTTGAAAATATATTTTAAAATGTCCCAAAATTGTCCACACTCTCTCCAAAAATGAAAGCTTGTTTAATCATTTAGAAGAAACTATATAAATCTGTTAGTTATGTGTTATTTGGCTTGGGTTAGATGAATTTCAAAATGAAATTACAAAATATAACATTCTTAGTAATGAAGAGATAAATGTTTGCCAAGTTTTAATTTGTTATTTCTGTCTCTGGCACACTCAATTCTTAAGCACTGCCAGAATTGAGTCAGAATTAATAAGAGGATTTAATGAAAGGCTCTCAATATCACATAAAATAATCTACTTTGGTCATATTTAATTTCATTTTTATGTACAAATAGATAAGCCAAAGAAAAGTTTCAGGTAAAAATTAAAGAAAAGGATTCAGCAAGTATGTCATTGATGTAACAAATAAAATCTGACCACCCCTTTGTCACTACAATCTTACACAATCATAGGAGATCCTACAATGAATTCAGCTATTTAAAATAGCTCATAAAAGCTCCAGTCCAAAGTTGTGGCATACCAATGGCCTACAACAAAAGAATGTGAGAATAAGAAGGGACCTGAACTGTTACCTATACTTCCCCCACTCAGTGCATAAATTCCTTCTTTAATATCCTTCATTACAGGTGATCATCCATCCTCTCCTTGAACACTCTCAGCGATAATGTATTCACTACCTCATAAGGCAGGCCCATTGTATTGTCTGGACTTCTCCAGTTGTTAGAACATTCTTTCTTATGCTAAAAACCAAAATTGTCTCCCTGTATCTTTCATCTATGAGCCCCAGTTTTGTCTGGACAAAACAAGTCTAACGCATCTTCAGGAAT
This sequence comes from Pseudocheirus occidentalis, assembly GCA_028646575.1. Classification (NCBI taxonomy): domain Eukaryota; kingdom Metazoa; phylum Chordata; class Mammalia; order Diprotodontia; family Pseudocheiridae; genus Pseudocheirus; species Pseudocheirus occidentalis. The sequence goes on from CM053601.1 coordinate 141,463,805, forward strand.
GCAGTTAAATGACTGTCAGGGTGCTATATGTCAGTGATCCATCATAGAAATTTTAATTATATACTCTATAAGTAAAAACTTTTTACCATAAACTCTCAATATATTGTATTTACTTCTTTATAAAAAATACAATGTATTGTTATACTAACAATAATGTATGAGACTTAAAAAAATAGAAATTGAAAAAGTATGAGATAAAGATGAAAAATTATTTAATGTTAAAATTAAGAGGGAGTCATTAGAGCTTACTGGTTTGAGAACCATCATGATTAGACCTGAACTTTGGGAAAAACACTTAGAAAGGTATATGGAGGATAAGCTAGAAAAAGGAAAACTTTGAGGCAAGGAGACCTTTTAAGAGATCATTGCAATAGTCCTGATGAATGATGACAAGGGTTTAAACTGGGGTGGGGGCTATGTAAGCAGTAAGAAGATAGATGGAAAACTTGATGTATAAGTAGAAATAACAAGAGTTGGCCTCTAAATGGATAGGTGGTAGAAAGTGGAAAATCAAGGATAATGCCAAGGTTCCAAACCTGGATGGTTAGAAGGATGGTGTTGTCCTTGACAGAAATAAGAAAGTTTAAGAGATATATATTTGAGGAAAAAAATAACAAAATCATAACCTAGTCATACCTGCTCATCCTGTACTACTCATTCTTTCCCACTGAAAGATAAAAGTGGGCGGGGGGGGAAATAGTAGAGAATGGAGGGTAGGCATTTAGGAGATGGAGAATTATGCCCTCACACATGCTACAGGTCCCTGGGTAGGGTTAGGTTAAAGCCATCTTGAAGGGCCCACACTGAAGCAACCACATAGGAGACTTGTGGTGAGAGGGGGCAGAGTAGGGTAGCATTAAAGAGGGTGAAGTCATTGTGTTGTATGTAATCCAATCCAATATAACCCTCAAAACTGGATATAAGTGTGGGTAAGAAGCAAAACCATTTTCCCACTTTCCATCTGGTTGATCACAGATCACTTAGAGTGGACTCATCTTGACTCCTTGGGATCATTCTGTGGCTTCCACTTTTGAGACCACTGCTAATAGAGGATATTTATATACTAGATGAGGAGTAGGACTAGATCATCTTTAAAGTTCCTTTTAACCCTGAGATTCTATTTTTCTATGATTTTTTGACCTAGGAAACAAATCTACTTTCTATCTACAGCTTGTGACTTACTAATTCCTAACTCTGTGCTTTCAGTTATCATTCCTGTCACTTAGAATGTTCTCATCTATCCTCTTCACTGCTCTATGTCCCTGTGTTCTTTCAAAATCTAGTTTAATATTTCAAATAAATATTTCAAATATTTCAAATAAAATAAAATAAAATTTCTTCCTCCCAGAAAGACTTTCTTGACCCTATACAATCCAAATTGCTTTTTTGTACACTGTTCCCCGAGTACTTGGTAGTTGCCATAATCACACAGGTATGCCTTTGAATGGGGAGAATAGTAAAGCAACAGCTATTGCCAATAGCGCTAACAAGTAGATCAGACTGTCTAATTCTGAGACTGCCTATAGACAGGAATCAATAGTACAGACCTCTGGGCTATTTTTATTCCTTAATCTGATCCCTATATTATTGGTATAAATTAATCATATTGAAAGGCTATATAAGGAGGCTCATCTATACCCCTACTTAAATATTCACAGGGTGACTAGACCTTTCTTCTCTATTAATCAATCAATCAGAGGTATAAACTAAGTGTGAACAAGGCCTAGTTAGCCCCCATCCCAGTTTAAACTCTTGTCATCATCCATCAATTAATCAAAAGCTTTCCAACTAGATGCAACAGGAAATGCAATGAGAACAATCACATCTTCTGGTGCCTGAACAAAAATGAGCTAGTTTGGAACTCAAGCATTCCAGTATCTATCCAAAATAGAGGGGAAAAAAGTAGTTCCAGGCAAGCCCCTGAAGGGGAATGGCTTTGAAAGAAGTTTCTTTACCCCAACTCCTGTGAAAAGGTCTAAAAGATTTAAATTTCTCATTAGGGTTCTATCTGTGTCCCAAGAACAGTGGTAATGGCAGCAGTGTCTCCACTTTGCTTTTTTTTTTGGGTGGGGGGGGAGGACAATTGGGGTTAAGTAGTTAAGTAGTTAAGATCACACAACTTGTAAGTGTTACGTGTCTGAGGCTGGATTGGAACTCAGGTCCTCCTGACCCCAGAGCCAGTGCTCTAGTCACTGTACCACCTAATCAAAGTAGTCATACAAAAAAAAGTCAATGAAAGATTCTACAGCAACATAGAAGTAAACTATAACAAAACTAATGAGAACACTTTGAAGACTTGAGCAAAAAGATTTCCAGGGGCTGTGAATTGCTCTAGTTGACACATATGCTCTACGCTTTAGCCCTCTTTTAGCCCCTGGATTCTAGATGTTCTTGTGGGAGACTGCATCATAGACTTTTCAATGAATGTTTTATACCAACTGTTCTTCATATACCACATTAGGATATACTCCTTTTTGAAAGCTAATTAAGTCTAATTAATATCAACTGATAATCATTAGGGGAAGCACAACAGTGGCTACATGAACAAAAATATTTATAGCAGCTCTTTTCGTGATGGCAAAGAATTGGAAATTGAGGGTATGTATACATATCAATTGGGAAATGGCCCAAAAAGTTGTGGTATATGATTGTGATGGAACACTACTGTGCTATAAGAAATGACAAGAATTATGGCTTCAGAAAACATGGGAAGACCTATATGAACTAAGGCAAAGTGGAATAAGTAGAACCAGGAGATCATTGTCCATAATAACAGCAATACTGTAATGATAATCAACTGTGAAAGATTTAGCTACTCTGATCAATACAACAATTCAAGACAATTACAAAGGATTCATGATGAAAAATGCTATGCTCCTCCAAAGAGAGAACTGATATACTCTGAGTGCAAATTGAAGCATAATTTTATCACTTTTTAAATTTTTCTTGCTGTGCCATATGTCTAGTATGGAAATGTTTTGCATGATTTCACATGTATAATTGATATCATATTGCTTGCCTTCTCAGTGGGTGGGGAGGGGGTGGGATGAAGTGAGAGAATTTGGAACTCAAAATTTTTTTTCAAAAAGAATGTTAAAAATAAATAAATAATAAAATTTCAAAAACAATACAAATAATTATGTCACTAATACACTGTATAACTAATTATATTTAATGTTAATAAATTCTAACAGTTCCTTACTGTTTCTAGGATCAAATATAAGCTTTTCTGGTTAGTTTTTTAAAACTCCTTACAACCTAGTCCCAACCTACCTTTCCAGTTTTATTGTCCATTATTATCCTCCTATGCTATAGTATGAACAAGGTGGATTTTTTGTCATTCCTTAGGTGTACAAATAAAATTGACTATACTGTAAACCAGCGGTTCTCAATCTGTGGGTTATGTTCAATTTGTAACAATGAAAATACATCCTGCATATATTTACACTAAGATTCATAACAGTATCAAAATTACAGTTATGAAGGAGGAACGGAAACAATTTTATGGTTGGGGGTCACCACAACATGAGGAACTATATTAAAGGGTTGTGGCATTAGGAAGGTTGAGAACCACTGCTATAAACTGAAGAGGAGTGAGGAGTGAGACTAGCCTAACACCAAAGAACTCTTGCTACTAGTACCTTTCTAGACATAAAGTTAGATTAAAGAATAGCATTTTCTCTTGATTGAGGACACTATTGGAAATGAACAAATGCATTTCTAGACAAAGCTCCCAATGTCCGAAACAATAATCATATTAGTTTTTTTTAAAACTAACTTACGGGTTTCTTGGCTGAAAGTCTGCCACTCACAGTTCCAGTCTGATTCCATGTTGATGCAATATAACCCTTTAACAATAACAAGAATAACTTCAAGATCAGTATAAATTGTTAAAAACTTGTCTAACCATGTTATCCACTTTACTCACTAAAAGATACTAGACATGACCTTCTTTGGACTCAAAAGTATTTAAGGGCCTAAACACCCCCAAACGCAATTTCTTTGAGAATTAACCTCTAAAGCATCTATGAGGAGAGAAGGGACTATGACCCATCACCAAATAAATAATTATTATAAGGATCTGAAGCATGACAGTAAAGTAATAACTAACTGAACATATTTTAATAAATCCTAAAGTTCTTGGTAATATGTAAAATACAGAACTGCATATTAACAATGTCATGGTTTAAATTTTAAAGAAATATTAAGCTATTTTCATATATCTCTTTAAAAACTCATAAAGTTAATATTTCTTAAAGTGCCTACCCTGTTTAAGGAACATAAACCTTACCTGTTTGTATATAAAACACATTGCCAATCTCAATACTCATTTCTTCATCATTAAATTTTCAGTCTAGTTACCTTTATCATGCATGACAGCAGTCCATCCACAAAGGTTGATTTGACCTTATGAATCTAAGTGATTAAAAAGTTAAGTGATTTTCTCTTTAAACAAGAAAAAGTTTCAGAGGAAAACTCATATTTTCAATAATAAGACTTCCCCCCATTTCAATAAAAAGGAATAAAAATGAACTTTTCAAAAATCACTAACAAATGATACCAAAATACACTTTTATGTTGGCAAGGATAGTTCATTTAGCCAGCGTGGAGAGAATTGGGGCAATAAATTCGTTAACGTCTTATGAACTGGATACCGACAATATTCCAATATCAATTTAAGATCAAAGTATACAATGGCTTACAATTTAAGGACCTGTAATTTCACCAGTGTGGATATTCATTATATAGTCATGGATTATAATACTTAGACACATCATAACTTGATTCTAACATAGTGATGTTATTTTGGTCCTATGAGCACAAAGGACAACAACCAAACAACCACTGACTAGCAGAAGAACTCAAAGGTCATAGTTCTTCATTTTTTACGAAGAACCCAGAAGCCTTCAGTTTATCTTACAGATAAGATGACTAAGGTCTGTTGTCATGGAATAGTAGAGAGAGTTCTAGACTTGAAGTGATGAATACCTGGGTTCACTTCATCTCTCCAGGTCTCAGGTTCTTTATAAGGTCACATTAGGCCCCATATCTATTATTCTAGGGGAAAGGGTAGTGACTTAGCCAAAGTCATACAGTTATTAAGTGTCAGAGGCTTCATTTGAATTCAGCTACTTTAACTCTGAGTCCAATTCTCTTTATTTTATCTTCTGACTATTTATAAGAAGATACATGATACAAAACAGGGTTCATCACAGTAGTGAAATATACATGACAATGTCAAAACTCTAAAGACATAGTATTAGTGAGGGACCAAGGTGACATTTAAGTGTTTTGAGGCATTTAAATTGTCCCAAGGAATCTCTATTACTAGACCCATCATACTATATTAGATGCTTTGAGATTATAGTAAGCACAGAGCAAAATTCTCATTTTAAAGGATGTTTTAAGGCCAGATACATTTTAAGTACAGCTCAATAAATGTTTTGATCTTTTTTTAATAAACTAATTTATTTTTAGTTTTCAACATTCCATAATTTTTTAAAATTTTCTCCACATCGCTACCCTCCCCCATCCCCAAGACGCCATGCAATCCAGTGTAGGCTCTACATATATGTTTTGTTTTTTAAAAGAAAAAATACCCTATGCCAATTAAATGTTCATTATCCACCCTGATTCTCCCCACCTGCTGCTCTTTTCTACCATTGAGCTATTAAGCTATCATATTGTTCTATAAAATAATAGAAGGTAGAAAATCTTCCCTTCCAACTTCTTTAATTCTCAGGCTCCATCTAGCATCTTCCTTGTTAAGTCAGAAAATTGCTCACCTAAGGCTAGTAACCTTTAACCCCTCCATTTTCTCAAAAGGATTCTGCAGTCATTTTTTCAAATACTTTCCAGAATAAGTTGGCTCATGAATGGGACCTCTAACCAGTGTGAAAATACAAGAGTGAGTGAGGAAGGAAAGACATTCTGCACTCCCCATTTAAAGCCATGTAAAGCATCCATCTATGGATTTACTCTCATTCTCCCTATCTTGGCCTTTCAAGCAGGTTTTTGTGAAGAGACATAACTTTTAACAACCTGGAGACAAAAGCGGGGAATGAGTTCAACCTTTTCGTGAATGGGTAGATTGTCTTTATACACAAATCTGCTTTACACTCTAGTTCAGGATACAAGAGCAACAGAACCAACATTCTGCCTGCAATACAGCAAACCATTACCACCACTACCAAGGAGACCTTTCTATCCTAAAAATTTGGGAAAAAAGTAACTTACCTGCCTATACTCTAAAATGATCTTGGGTAAAGGATGAAGATCTTGCAAAGCATTTAACTAGAAAATAAAAATAAATATTAACAATTCCTTCAATTTAATAAACATTTGCTAAGCATCTATTTCATGTGAGTCACTGTGTTAAATACTTGGAACAAAAATGAAAAATAACATCATCTCTTCTCTTCAAGGATGAAATAAGAAGTCCAGACAAAGTGTACTAGGAAAATATGAGAGGAAGAGATCATTGTTAACTGGGAGAATTGCAGAAAGCTCTACAGAGAACTTACTCTGTGAGCCAGATTGTTAAAGAAAGGGATTTCCGGTATTGGGGATGAAGGAAGAGTATCCTCTAGGCATGGCAGGCGAAACATCTGTGTGAATACAGAGGCAAAAGAACGCATTCAACATTTAAACTATTATTTTAGGAATAGCTGTTTAGTTGACAGTATTTCCCAAGAACGCAGTTTTGTAATAAATCACTTTCCTGTCCTGTTTCTAATCACTACTCTTCCTCCTAAAAACATTTTATTGCTCCAGTCAAACTGGACGACTCCCTGTTTCGAAAACACACACTCCACTTTTCTACCTTTATGTTTTTGTTTACACTTTGTCCTTATTGCTCTCACTAAACATACTCCCTCTCTCAAATCCAACCATTGAAATTCTACCCATTCCTCAGGATTTTTTATTTATTTTTTATTTACTTCAAATAAGACTGTTTATACCTCTATTACATACTTTTTAGGCCCTATTTTATTTTGTAGTTAGTTATTTATGTAATTACTTATATTTATATATTGTTCTCATCACCACCACAAGACTGCTTATTCCTAAAGGGTAGTAACTTTCTCTTATTAACTATTCATTTCTCTTTCAATTCCCTTTTTAATTTTTTAGAATTCTTTATTTTTTCTAAATTATATATAAAATTTTATTTTTTTTTTAATTTTAATTTATTTTCTTGGTTACATCATTCATTTCCACAAGGTTTTGAGTTACAAATTTTCTCCCCTTTTTGTCCCTACCCCCCAGCCCAGAACATTGATCACACTGTAAGACCCCTCCCACAATCTGTTCCCTTTTATGCCCTCCTCCAACACCTCTCTAGCTTTCCAGCAGGGTAGGGAG
>CM053601.1:141471669-141506676 GCA_028646575.1 Pseudocheirus occidentalis
AGGGGGAAAGCTCTGTCCCAAATCGCTGGGGCCTTCACAGCTGCCAGAGCTATTAGTGGGGTGCTGCATCCCCCCCCAGTTTTGGCTCACTGAAAGCACACCCCAGTACCACCACTCAAGACCACGATCCAGATCCAGGCCGCTCAATGCAAGAGCCCTTGGCCCTGATGGATCGCCTCAGCCCCCCTGCTATCTGCAGGCCGAGGACTGTGAAGCAGCCCAGTGGAGAGCGCTGCTGCTCTCAGACGTTCCTGCTGCCACAGCCTCCTCCCACCACTTCCTTGCCCTGGGAGCAGTTTGGCCGGACCTGCTCTTCTCCAAATTTAGCAAAATCCACTGACCTTTCTCTTAGCCTTTTTTTTCTTCTGGCCTGATAAATGTGGTAACTGTGTCTCCAGTGCAGGTGATCTGCTCTCCTATAGATGCGGCTTCTCGCCCGATGCCCTGGGGCCTGACCCGGCCGGGGTTTCAGCTGCGGCTCCCAGACTGCTGGGAAGAGCCCCACCTGTTGAGCTGCCTGTAGGAACAGATGTGTTTTCTGTCTTTAGGAGAGTTTTGGAGCTTGAAAATCTGTTTTAGAGTCCTATTTTATGAGTTTTTAGCGTGTTTGTGTGGGAGCTGCGGTGCTTTGCTGTTTCTACACCACCATCTTCCCTTGCATTTCTTTTCATTAATCCTCTTGATATTTTGAACCTTTTGTTCTTCCAGATGAATTTTTTTATTGTTTTTTCTAGCTGTATAAAATAGTTTTTTTGGTAGTTTGATTGATATGGCACTAAATAAGTAAATTAATTTAGGTAAAATTGTTTTTATTATATTAGCTTGGTCTAACCATGAGCAACTGATGTTTTCCCAATTATTAAATCTGACTTTATTTGTGTGAAAAGTGTTTTGTAATTGTATTCATATAGTTCCTGGGTTTGTTTTGGCAGGTAGACTCCCAAGTATTGTATAATGTCTTCTCTCTCTATCTCTTGCTGTTGGGCTTTGTTAGTAATATATAGGAATGCCAAGGATTTATTTGGGTTTTTTTTGTATCTTGCAACTTTGCTAAAATTAGTATTTCAAGTAGCTTTTTACTTGATTCTCTTAGTATATCATCTTATCATCTGCAAAGAGTGACAACTTGGTTTCTTTTTTGCCTATTCTAATTCCTTCAATTCTTTTATTGCTAAAGCTAACATTTCTAGTACCAAATTGAGTAATAGGGGTGATAATGGGCATCCTTGTTTCGCCCCCAGTCTTACTGGAAATGCATCTAGCTCATCCCCATTAAATATAATACTTGTTAATGGTTTTAGGTAGATGCTACTTTTTAAGGAAGACTCGGTTTATTCCTATGCTTTCTAGTGTTTTTAATAGGAATGGGCATTGTCTTTTATCATAAGCCTTTTCTGCATTTGTTGAGATAATCATATGGTTTCTGTTAGTTTTGTTGTTGATATGATCAATTATGCTGATAGTGTTCCTAATATTGAACCAGCCCTGCATTCCTGGTAAAAATCCTACCTGATCAAAGTGTTTTTTTCTCATAAATTGTTGTAATCTTTTTACTAGTATTTTACTTAAAATCTTTTGCATCTATATTCATTAGGGAAATTGGTTTATAATTTTCTTTGTTTTGGCTCTTCCTGGTTTAGGTATCAGTACCATATTTGTTTCACAAAAAGAATTTGGTAGGACTCCTTCTTAACCACTTTTCCCAAATAGTTTATATAGTATTGGAATTAATTGTTCTTTAAAAGTTTGATAGAATTCACTTGTAAATTCTTCTGGAAGTTTTTTCCTACGGAGTTCATTGATGGTTTGTTCAATTTCTTTTTTCTGAGATGGGATTATTTTTGATACTAGTAATTTGGTTTTCTTCTTTCTTCTTTTAAAATCAAATTGACCAGAGGTTTGTCAATTTTGTTGGTTTTTTTTTCCATAAAACTAGCTCTTAGTTTAATTTATTAGTTCAATAGGTTTCTTAATTTCAATTTTGTTAGTCTCTCCTTTGGTTTTCAGTATTTCTGATTTGGTATTCAATTGGGGATTTTCAATTTGTTCATTTTCTGTTTTTTTCAGTTGCATTCCCAATTCATTGATATCTCCTTTTCTCTTATTCACATAAGCATTCAGAGATAAAACTTCCCCTTTTGCTGCATCTTGTAAGTTTTTGGCATGTTGTCTCATTATTGTCATTCTGTTCAATGAAGTTATTTATTTGTTGTTTGACCTACTCTTTCTTTAGGATTAGATTATTTAGTTTCCAATTAATTTTTAGCTATCTTTCCATGGCCCTTTATTACATATATTTTTTTATTGCATCATTATTTGAAAAGGATGCATTTAATATTTCTGCCTTTCTGCATTGGATTGCAGATGACTTCTAAAGTACTTCTAGCTCAAAATCTATCATTCCACCTTTCTAGCCTCATCACACATAACTCTCCACACACTCTGTGGTGCAGTCAAAGTGACCTTCTTGCTGCTACACACGACATTCCACCACCATCTCCGTATCTTTGCATTTGCTGTCTCCTACATCTAAAATGCATTTCTTCTTCACATCTACATCATTCAAAGCTCAACTCAAGCACCATCCTCTGAATACAGTCTTTCCTGTGTACCACCCCCCCAGCTGTTAGTGCCTCCCAGAAAATACCTTTATTTTTAAATATATAGTTACATGTTCTCTCTATCAGTAATATAAGCTTGTAGAGGGCATAAAGTGTTTTTATATCTGTAGTGCCTAGCACAGTACCTAGAATATATTAGACTCTTAATAAATGCTTGCTGATTGATTGATTGATCAAGTGAAATGATTTTTATAGTAGTCATTTTGCCAACTTTTATCACGATTACTTCAATTTGAGGTGACCAAATTTGGTGCCTTTGAACTCGAAGCAAAAACAACTCCACTAATTCATTTATTTTGTTTTTCAAAATGAACATATAAGCCAACATTTGATGGCAGCTTTAGAGAAGGACTGTCAAGATTGATGCATTTCAGTTGCTCCAGTAATATCTCTAGTAAATTGGTCACAGGACAAAGATTTCACATTTCAGTATCAACAGTTAATTTTTTTTAATTTTGTTTATTTTTAGTTTACATCATTCATTTCCATGAGATTTTGATTTACAAATTCTCTCCCCATCTTTTCCATACACACCACCCCAAAACAGTGATCCCACTGTTATACCCCCTCCCCCACTCAGCTCTCTCCTATATCCTCCCCCATCACCCCTCTGACTTTCTGGTAGGGCAAGATGGATCTCCCTACCCCAGTAACTGTATATTTCCCTCTTTCCTATTCCACCCCCACTTGTTCTATTCTCTACTTTGTCCCTGTCCCTTTACAAAAGTGTGTGCTTCTAACAACCCTCCCCCCGCAACCTGCCTTCCCCTCCATCCTCCCCCATCTTATCCCTTTCCCCCTCCTCTCCTGTAGGCCAAGATACTGAATTTAGAGCGTATATCATTCCTTCCCTAAGCCAACTTCAATTAGAGTAAGGTTGACTCTTTCCCCTTTGCCTTCCTGTTCTTCCCCTCCATTGTAACAATTATCCTTTGTCCCTTCTATATGAGAGGATTAACTCTGTTCTGTTTCTCCCTGTCTCCTCTCATACTATTCCTCTCCCACCTTTTAAAATATCAATTTCACCTTTTAAAATATTATCCCATACTATTCAATTGATCCTGCATCTTCTGTATTGGTACACATATATACACATACACACATATGTATTTATATGGACATATACCCTCCTATATAGACATGTATATGTATGTATTATTTAGTTCTGGTTTTTTCCCTCAAGAATGTTTGAAAGTCCTTTACCTCACTGAATGACCATATTTTCCCCTGGAACGTTATACTCAGTTTTGCTGGGTTGATGATTCTTGGTTTTAATCCCAGCTCCCTTGATCTCTGGAATGTCATATTCAAGGCCATTCAATCCCTTAATGTAGAAGCTGCTAGATCCTGGGTTATCCTGATTGTATTTTCACAGTATTCAAATTGTTTTTTCTTGGCAGCTTGTAATATTTTCTCCTTAATCTGGGAACTCCAGAACCTATGAATTTTCTTTTGGGGATCTTTTTAAAGAAGTGATCAGTGAATTGTTTCAAGTTCTATTTTGCCCTCTGGTTCTAAAATATCAGGGCAGTTTTCCTTGAAGGATGCTTTCTATGTTCTTTTTTTGATCATGGATTTCAGGTAGTCCAATAATTTTTAAATTGTTTCTCCTGGATCTATTTTCCAGGTCTGTGTTTTTTTTCAAGGAGATATTTCACATTGCCTTCTATTTTTTCATTTGTTTGGATCGGTTTAATATTATCTTGATTTCTCCTAAAGTCATTTGCTTCCATTTGCTCCACTCTAATTCTGAAGGAAGTATTCTCTTCAGAAAGCTTTTGAGACTCTTTTTCCATCTGGTGAATTAAACTTTTTAAGGCATTCTTCTCCTCATTGGCTTTTTGGGCCTCTTTTGCTATGTGAGTTAATCTAATCAGATTGTTGACTCTGTTTTCATAATTTTCTTGCATCATTCTAATTTTTCTTCACAATTTTTCTTCCACTTCTCTTATTTGGTTTTCAAAATCCTTCTTAAGATCCTCTATGGCTTGTAACCAGTCTACCTTTTTCTTGGAAGCTTTTGATGTGGGAGTTCTGACTGTGTTGTCTTCCTCCCATTCCATGCTTTGATCTTTTTGTCCCCAAAAAAGGAATCTAAAGTTGCATTGCTGGGTTTGCTTTGCTTCCTTTGCCTACTCATGTTGAAAGTCAGTTACTTGACTTTTAGGTTCAGTTGAACTCTGCTTTCAGAGGGGAGGGCTCTGTCCCAAATCGCTAGGGTTTCCACAGCTGCTGGAGCTATTAGGAGGCCGCTATCTCTGCAGCCCCCACCAGCTTTGGCTCACTGAAAACATACTTCAGATCCACCACCCAAGACTGTGATCTTGATCCAGATAGCTCAAGGCAAGAGCACTTAGCCTCTGAATGATTGCTTGGCCTCCCTGCCATCTACAAGCTGGGAGCTTCTGAAGCAACCATATGGAGGTGGCTGCAGGGCTGCTGCTTCAGCAGCTCCTAGCCCTGGGGTAGTCGGCCAGACTCTCTCCCCCACAATTTATCTGAGTTCCACTGACCTTTCACTTAGGCCTTGTTTCTTATGAGTTGGTAATTCTGGAAAACGTCACTGCTGCTGGTGATTTGGGCTCCAGCCATAGCTTGTTCTGGCCACCCTAGGGCTCCAGCCATGAGTTCATGTGGTGCTGGTCTGGGCTCCCAATGTGCTGTGATAAACCCCTTCACATCTGCCTGCCAGGCTGCCTTCAGTGGGAGCTTTGTTACTCTGTCATTTTGTGAGTTCTGGAGCTTTAAAATTTGTTTAGAGTCATATTTTATAGGTATTTGAGATGTTTATGAGGAGAGCTACAGAGTTTTGCTACTTCTATGCTGCCATCTTGACCCTGCCCTCAGTTAATTTTTTACAGACATTTATTTTATATTTAGATTTATTTAATTTATAATTTACAGTCCCCAAACTTATTGAATCTTAATACTCTCTGTGCTCTTTTCTAGCTCTCTGCTACCATCATTGTAGAGGGAATTTGGGGGGGCAAGTATGTGGGTTCATCAAATAATTTATTAGCAATGGCTAAAGTATTGGTAATGAACTTTTTGACTTAACTAGACTGATCTTAAGTAAACATATATTAACACACTACAAAATGAAAGAATTCATGAACTGAGCCAGGAAATTTAAAAATAAAACCACAAGAAAATAGTAATTGCAAAAGAAGTATAAAAAACTCTTTAAAAATTAAGGGAGAAATAAAATGAAAAATAAAGTTTTCAAAGAACCAATAAAAAAAATCTTTTAACAAAATTTGACAAATTCCATAAACTGCTGATTTGATTTTTAAAAAGGAAAAATCTAATTTTCAGAATTAAAAAAATGAACAAAAATTTACATTGAATAGAGGAAAAATGATATTTATCAGAAATAAATATACATAATTATGTTGTAGCAAAACTGAGAATTTAAAAGAAATGGATGATAATCTATACAAATATAAAATATTTAAATTAGCAAAACACTAAAAAAGAATCTTAAATATCCCAATCTCAGAGAAACTGAAAAATTGCAAATATACTACCAAAGGGTAAAAAAAATTCCCTCTTTTAGATAGATTATAAGTGAATTTAGCAAACATTTAAAGAACAATTAATATGTGTACTACAAAAATTGTTCATAATAATGGAGAAAAAAGATATCTTAACTTTGCCTAAGAGGCACATTCCCTCTATGAGACAATGTGGTCTTGAAACCCAAACAAGAAAGTTGTAACACAAAGAAAGGGAACTTCAGTTCAACCTCACTAATGAATTTTAATGCATTCATTAAATAAGGTCTTAAAAAAGGAACTACAGAAATATATTGTGAAAATTGTTTACTTAGACTCAAATGTAATTTATACTAGAGATACAAAAATAATTTATCGTTATTAAAACAACACAATCACACAAACAACAAAAACTACATGTTTATATCAATTTAAAAAATGATTAAATGTGCCATATGCCTCTGTTAAAAAAACAAAAACCTAAAAGGATAGTCATGAAAGTGCTCTTTAATATGATCAAAAATAGAGATCTAAAATAAGGAACTAGCATTGTTTGCAATGGAGAAATACTGGAAACTTTCCCATTTCTCACTACAAGTTGACATAGTACTTAGATATGCAAGCAAAAGTAATAAGATGATAGAGAAATTAAATATATAAATAGCAACAAACAGTGTTAAGACTAACCTTTTTTTGCAAATGATATAACATTTTCCTTTGGAAAATACCAGACAATCCGTGAAGAAACTCATCATGATGCTTAAATTAGCAGAATTCAAAATAAAACCACAAAAATCATCAAGAATTTCCAAATCAAATAAACAAAAACCAGGATGAAATTATACAAATGGAAAGTACATTGAAAATAATTAGAAAATGCTTAAAGTATGAGTTAATTGCCTGTGGTATAGCTAAGACATAGGTAAATACAGCTACAAAATAATTTATAGAAATCAATCAATAAACATTTATTAAGCACCTACTGTGTGCCAGCCACTGTACTAAGTGCTAGGGTTAGAGAAGGAGGTCAAACACAGTCCTTTGCTCTCAAGGAATTTGTAATCTAATGGAGGAGGTCACGTACCAACAAAGAAGACAAAGAAATGCAGAGATTTAAAGTTTATGATTAGACTGCAGCATATATATTTTTTTAAAAGTTGTTCCTTACAGATTTAGTGCCATATAAATCACACTAATAAGAACAATAATTTGTAAAGACAAAAGAACTAATTTGTTTTGCTTGGCTATGCTTATTCGTTACCTGGATTGTGCTTTTCCCTTTTTTTGGGGGGCGGGATGGAGAGCAAATTTCAGGGCCATGTAGGAGCTACTAATAATGTTGCCAAAAGGAAAAGGAAAAGAAATAAAAGAGTGTCATTGAAGCATTTTAAAATATAATTAAGTGAACAGAAGGGAGAAACAGACAAGCAGGATATCTTTGAAAGTAACATTTTGAATTTATTGCATTTTTTTTTAAAGCAAAGTGAATTTGAGAAGTTTGTGGCTTTGCATATAATCCTGTTTTTCTGTTCTGCTTTGTATGTAGAAATGTTCTACTTTTTTTTTAGTTTGGTGTTTGTTAAATTCAAAAAAGAAAAATTGAAGGCCTAAAATATAAAGGGAACTAATTTTTTAAAGTAACAGTGAATATTTTTTTAAGTTTTGAGTTCCAAATTCTCTCTGTCCCCTCTTCCCTCCCTGAGAGGACAATCAGATATAGGTTATATATGTGTATATGGAAGGAAAATTTTACACACACACACACACACTTATATTTATATATATACACATGTATGTACATATATGTGTATACACACATGCATATATGTATACATATGTGTGTGTATGTATGGAGAGAGAGAGAGAAGAGTTTTCCAATCAGAAAAAAGTAACTGAAGGGAGAAGGGGCTTGCATTAGTAGATCTTGAATTATAAATGATAATCAGAAAAACTGTTTGGTACTTGTTAAAAAATAGACCAATGCCACAGAATTAGCAAATGTAAACAGTAACCCAGACATTGATGAATACAAGATCAAACTGACTAATGGAAGCATTCCATTTTTTACAAGAACTTAAGGAAAAGCTAGAAAGCATTTTGGTAGAAATTAAAGGTCAATGAAAGGAAATCCCTCCAACAGCCTCAAGTCACATCTCCTTCTCACATATGCTTTCTGCAGTTCACTAGTTCATAGGTTTCCTCATCCAATCAGGAGTTTCATTTTCCTCTGAAGCATCACAGGTCTGTCCCTCAGGAAAATTGACCTAGTCTCCAGAAGTGCCTGCTGTGGCACACACTTTCATAGCAATGATGTTTTCATCAAAATACACTGTGATAGCAGAGGAATGATGTTATCTTCATTACAAAAAGAGGAAAAGAAAACTTAAGCCCTGACTTTATCATGAATTAGTGACATATTAGCAAACATAATGCAGAAAGCTTGGTTTGTTTGTTTGTTTTACAGAGTTCATATTTTTGCTTTTAAAATGAATGAACCCTGGCATGGCCTATACATTTCATTCCTCTTAATGATTTATATAATTGGTTGGCTATTTATGATATAGTATCAATCATGAAGCTGGCCAAAGTGAGTATTGTGGTGGTAGTCCAATTTGTTCACTAATTATAAATACAATTTTAGAGCTGTACAATATTTATTTATCCTTTGAATAATTGCATAAAAGTATAAAGTACTAGGTGATCAGATGAAATACCGTTTCTTCTGAGGACTGCTTTAGCTGCATCCTAGAAATTTTGCTACATTGTTTCATTATAATTTTCTTTCACATAATTATCACTTTTTTCTATGATTTGTGTTTTGACCCACTCAGTATTTAGGATTTTATTGTTAAGACTTCATTTGAATCTATATCTTTGGTTTGTGATCCCTGAAACAATAATTATTTTTTATCTATAAAGGAGTATTTAGTATTTCTGCTTTTTTATATTTGTTTGCAATATTTCTGTGCCTTAATATGTGGTCAAGTTTCATAAAATTTCCATATAGTTCTGAGAAATAGATATATTCTTTTATAGTTCCATTTATAAGGTACCAAAAGTCTTTTACCTCTTGTTTCTCCAACAATTTTTCTGTTCTGTTTTCCTTTTAAAAAAACTTTCTATAGACTTATCCAAAACTGAAAGAAGGATGTTGAAATCTTTTATTACTATTCTGCTACTGTCTTTATATCCTCTTAGTTCAGTTAATATTTCCTTTATGAATTTGGCTGTTATACATTTAATACTGATATATGTTTAATACTTATATTGGTTTGTTGTATATGGTTCCTTTCAGCATAATATACTTTCCTTGACTTTTTATTTTTTGAATTTTTGTTTTTGCTTGGCCAGATAGCATGATTGCAACTCCTATACTTTTTTTCTATTCACTTGATGCAAAGTAAATTTTTTTTTCCAGCCCTTAGATTTTATTTTATTTTTCTTTGTTTTATAAATGTGGGGATTTGGGGTAAGTAAGACATTGTGGGGTTTTGTTTTCTTATTCAGTGGGTCACCCTTTTTTGTTTATTGGATTGTTTGATCCATTTACATTTAAAGTTATAAGAGGTTGGTTTGCATTTTCCTCCATTTTTCTTTAATATGATGGTTTTCAAGGAATTATTTTTTTTCTCTCTTCCTCTGTAAACAAAGTACAATGCCTCTTCAGTTACTTTAACTTAATCTTTTCCCACTGGTTCTCCCCCCAAATTTTATTTATTTTTTTCTTTAGAGTTTTGCTTATTAGTTTTCTTTAAAGCATTTTTCTAACTAATTCTTCCTCTTTTTTTCTCTCTCATTCAAATTGAATCCTCCTTCCTCTCTTCCCCTTGATCTAGTCCTATTTATTAGTTTTTTAAATTTCATTTTCTGCATTCTCTTTCAGAGGAGACTTTTCTCCCTCACTCTCTTCATTAACTAGCCTCCCTTTTTGTCTTCTCTAGACCCTCATTTTCTGGTTCATGGCCCTTATACTTACTTACCTACTTCCTCTCTATTCTCTGTACTCCTTATTGATTCAGAACTTCCTGATAACTGTTCTGGGTTCTCTCCTCTAAGGAGTTTCTGCCACTAACTTGTAGAGCTTGGTTCCTGTAACGCAGTGGTTCTCAACCAGTGGGTCACGATCCCTTTGGGGGTTGAACAACCCTTTCACAGGGGCCACAGGGGTCACTTAAGACTATCGGAAAACATATTTCTGATGGTCTTAGGAACTGAGACAAGGCTCCTCTATCTGTCTCCAGGCGGGTCCTCTCACATGCAGATAAGCCCACATATGAATATTAAAGGGTCGCGGCATTAGGAAGGTTGAGAACCACTGCTGTAAGGTATGATTGAATTCTGTTTCCACAGAAATTCATACTGATTCATAATTCATACTGATGGCTAATAAAACTGCTTGTAGAGAGCAGTGGGGGATATTGGCCATCTGAAAATCAGCGTATCTACTACTTTTTTTTGTTCTGAAAAGGCCTCTTCCTGTATATCAAAAGAACTGCCAGGTCAGATCTCATTCACAAAGGATGAGGATGGTCCATATATCCAGACTGAGTTTTAGGTAGTGGAACTTTTATCACTGATATCCTAGAATCTTCAAACTCATGTATTGTCATTTGTCTTAGCAATCAAAGGAAATCTTTTCACATCTCAAGCAGAAGGCTGATATATGGCATAGAACTGGATTTGAGGAGGTTGGAGAAAAGGTAGGAAGTCTGCTTCTCAAACTGCTACCTGGTCTGGGGCTTCAACATGGAACACCCCTCGGTGGGGAGTTGTCCAGCTGAGGATGGCACACATTCTCCCCAAGGAGATGCCTATGGAGATTTTGTTGGATTACATGCTATATATGAGCCAATAGTGTGATATGACAGCCAAAAAAACTGAGAAGACCGTACAGAATCATAGAATTAGACATCAAAGAGACCTCAGAAACTATCTAGTTCCACCTCCTACATTTTTCAGATGAAGAAACTGAGGCACAGTGAAATTAATTGACTCTCCCCAGGTTTCCACAGTAATAAATATCAGCCAACCACTGCTCCCAACTCTACCTCCCCTCCAAACCAGGAACATCATACCCTGGGACAGCCCCTGCATCTTTGCTTGCCAAGCCAAGCAATTCTCAGAACTCAGTTGAGGTTTGTGGGCTTCCTTGGCCCTAGTCCCTAGCCCCTTTCAGAACCCTGGGGGGACAGGACCATTCAGAAGACTGAGACAATTTGCTTCTTTTGCTGGTTGTTTTTGTTCTCAGATCAGAGTTTTGCATTTTTGGACTCTCTCTCTCTCTCTCTCTCTCTCTCTCTCTCTCTCTCTATTTCTCAAGACCCGGTCACATCTGCTTTTGTAACTTGTTCTGGTGTGTTTTTGAAGTGGCTTTTTGTTATTTTGTCACAGTTCAACCCCATTTTCAGAGGTCGGGAAAACACTCCACCTGTGCTCCACTTCTCTCCTGACTGTTCATAGAAATGAAGCTTTAGGTTCCATGTCAACACCCTCTCTAGAGGCTCTACCTCATACTTTGTTCTATTCTGGGGGCTAAGCTGGGCTGGAAGACCCTGCTGACATGCTGGCAATGGAGTAAATACTCTCTGGCACTCAAAACAAAACAAAAAAGATGTGGTCTGCAGAAAACCTCACTCACTGTACTCAAGAAATCCAAAGGAACTGAGAAATCAGAAGAAACTTTCTAGGCACACAATATTCATGGTACAGGCAGACCAACTGTGCAGCCCAGATACAATAAGTCGTCCCCCCTTCCAAGTTCATGGGCTTCACAATAAATCCATTCAGCTGCCAAGGTGATTTTGCTAACATGACTCTGGAAGAGAAAATAAGACTGACAGCTTTGTGCAACTCTGCCTTACTTAATTCCAATTCACATACAAGTCAAGACATTATCCCATGATGTCATTGGTCCTCTTTGAAAGCAAAGGATAAATAACCCATAAAAGTTAAAATACAAGTCTGACCAAGTCACATTCCACCCCCTATCATTCTTACACTCAATAAATATCAATGACTCCCTATTACCACCAGGATCAAAAATAAAATCTTTTTGATATTCAAAAAAAAAAAAAAGAAAATCTTTTCTCATGCTATCTGATGTAGCCTAGGGAAGGAGACTAGAAGCATTTTGGGGATTTCCTTTATTTAACTATAAGGAACAATGAAGATGAGAAGGGAGGGGGAAATTGAAATGTGGAAATGAGATGTAATCAAGGGGTGGAGTTTAGTGAACCCTGGAATGCTGAACAGTTAGTCAAGGTGGGAAATTTGAATCTGGATGAATTATAAAAGGGCTTTTGTAACTAATACAATATTGGCTTTGCAACATGTGCTTGCGCCCTGCATTTTTGATCAGGGGTTAGAGGCCAAGTCACCTGTCTGAAATGATGTGAAATAAAAAAATCTTTTTTTTGAAATTCACTCATCATCAGCTGGAATTCTTGGTAAGATTATTTCTAACAGTTCCCTCACTTTCCATTGTGCCTCACTCCCAGAAAATTCAGTTTCTACATGTGATAGGACACTGCTCCATGATGGTCTCCCCTCCCCCTGCATCCCCAATTATGCGGCTCACCACTGACCTTTTCCCTCATTACCAGACATCTTATTTTCTCCCTTTATCTCAAAAATTTTCTTGGGTTCATACTGCCCCTTCCCCACTCAGTTCCTTAGTTTAGGTGTTAGTTGCCCCCAGTGTTGAGGTTTGGGGTTTAGGGGTGCTCAAGACCCCAAAATACAAACACTCTGGGTCCTGCTGAATGAATTTGACTCAAGCCTTCTTTCACCCAAAATAAAGCAAAATTTATTAAAGATTAGCCATAATGGGTAGACTCTTGAGGAGCCTAAGTATTTGTGAAGCTTGTATTGACATTAGACCAGAATAATCTGACACAGAGTCTGCACTAGATTAATATCAGCCCCTTCACAGAGGCAAGATGGGTCTTATATACAGAAAGATACTGGGAAGATTTGGGGGAGGTCTAGAGGAGGAATTTGGGGAGGGTCTTGAGGAGGAGTCTAAGGAGGATCTTTGATGGAACTGAGGTCAGACTCCAGGAATGGGATTAAAGGTGGGAAATTGAAGGCTACCTGTAGATGTCAGATAATGGAGGGCTAGGCTAGTTTAAGGGTAAAAGATTTAGGTATATTTTGATAGGATCGAGGGTGAAAAGTAGCTGGACATTGGAGGACTAGATTAGGTTTAGAGTAACAGATTTGAGCCTAGCAAAAATGAAAGGTTTATGGCCTCAGTTAAATGCCTCATCAAGTGAGAAGATTCAGTCAGAGTTGATGGGGTTTCCCAGAGTCTGTATCCCATCACCAGGAGCTCTGACTCCACCCCCTGAGGTGGTGTAAGTGATCTCTCTAAGCACCAAATCCCTACAGACCATAAACAATGTAAGGCCTCCATCTACCTTCATAGAACATCTCTTTTCCTTTACAGGAACATTCATTAGTGGCACCTTCTTCTGCCACCAAAATAAGGCCTCACCCCCCTCCTTTTCCAATCCCTATCCCCACCTCCTCACCTACTCCCTTATATACTCTCTTCTTCCTGAGAAACCAGAGCACATCACACACTCCCCTCTATCCATGAACTCCCACGTTTTGTAATTTAGTCCCACAAAAAAATTGATTCATCTGTAGGCTGTGTACCACAAGTTTCAGTTCATAATGCTCTAGCCTCGCTTCTCTTACATCAACTCCACTTGTCTTCCAAGTTCATCCCAGTCTCCTTGTGTACTTTTAGAAAGAAGTCTTGTAATAGTCTCTTTGTTGTCTTGCTTTCCTTTGCTGTTGTAGTCATTCACTCCTCTTGCATTTTTATTGTCAGAGATGTCTGAGAAGCAAATAATCACTTCAGGTCTGTTTTTTTTTTCTTTCTAAGAATGTTTTAAATACTGTCTTTTTTTTCATTTATGGTTAAGCTCAGATTTGCAGAGTAGGTCATTTTGGGCTGCATCTTGACCTTTCTAGAACACATTATTTTATTCCCTTCTGTATTTTTTTGTGGGTGCAGAATAATCTTGTGTTATTCAAATTTCCTCTTCTTTGTATTTAAAGGTCTTTCTCTGAGTTGCTTGCAGAATTTTTTTTTTCCCTCAGTAGAATTGTTCTATTTAATCATTAGGTATCTTGAAGTTTACAGCTTTGGGTTGGTTATTTTTTTCTCCCCAGGAGGTAAGCTCTGTATTCTTTTGGTTTTAGCATTTTGTTTTGTGTGCTCAGAAATTTTAGGCAGTTTTCCTATATTATTTCTTGCATTATGGTGTTTAGGTTTTTTGATATATCATATTCTTCTTAAATTGTCTTTAAGCATCATATATTCAAGATCAATATGTTTTGCTTATATAGAAAATGTTTTCTTTTAATGTTATTGCTTTTTGCTTCTTTTCTTCCAAATTGTTCTTTGTTTCTGTGTACTTGCATTCCCAATTAGTTATCCTCTTTTTTGTTTCTTTGATCAGACTTGCCACTGTGGACTTAAGTTTTTTATTCTGCTAATTACCACAAATTCTGCCTTCACACTTTTCATTTATCTTTTAAAACCACTCAAATAATGTGTTGTAGTTTTATGCTCTCCTTAATATCCATGATGTCTGCTAACTTATGAGATGTTCAATCATTTACCTTTGTTTTAAATTATTTATCATAGATATCTTGATATGTTTACTAGATCTGCATGCCATATTTCCTTCTGTTGGAAGTGTTTTTCTTGTTCATTTATTGCTTGTGTTTTCTTCTTCTTAAGATCCTTGGTAATTTCAGTCTCTTTTTCTCTTATACTCCCTTTTGCTGACTTTTTAAAAACTTTCTCCCCTCTGTGGTTTTCCCTGGGACCTGGATTTCAGAGCATCTTAGCCTCCTCTCACACTGGACAGTTTCCAGTTCCTCAGTTTCAGTATCTGCCCCAAGTGAGTTTTGGGGGAATTGAACTAACTCCATTTTGATGCCAAGCTCTTTCTCTCAGGTTCAGTGTAGTATTACACAGGCCCCAGACCCTTCCACATACTTGGTGTCCTGAACTGTTCCCTCTGTACCTCAGTTATTTGGCTCACAGAATACTGCCATATTGCTGCTAATGGCAGCCTGGACAAATTTCTGGAGTTTGGATGTCCATGACACTGGGAGGAAAATAGAAGTCAGGGTATAGAGTTGAGCTCTATGCAAGCTCAGACATGTGTCCTGCACCTTTTTCTCTGTTCCTCTGCTTTCCTGCAGAGCTCTGTTTTAGTACAGAACACTTCTGTGGTGTTAGCTGTTATGATTTCTGCAAACTTCTGCATTTTGGAGTTTGAATCTCCTCAGCCCTGGAGAGGAGGTAAAGATCGGTGTCTGAGATTGCACTGTGTTGCAAGTCCGTGGATTAGGTCAACTAGTTCAGCCTCGCTGTCAGGAGCAGAAAGTGGAAGAAGGATCCTTAGTGAACTTGAATTAGTCATTTGTTCATGGAATTTTTACCTTCTTGTAGTTCTTGGTGTCCTAGACCAGGACTTCTTAAATTTTTTCCACATGTGATTCCTTTTAGCAGCATTTGTTGGCATGTGTGACTCAAGGGCATGTACAGTGCAAAGTGTGCTTGCTTTGTGTTCAGAACCAAGGCTGCAGTGAAGTTGTACAACGTAACATGGGCAAACACTACCAGAAACACCTTGGATTCATTACATGTTTGATTTTGAATTAATTTTTGGTTGAAGTGCATTCAGAGACCTTTTATTGTTGCCAGTTTTTTTGCACCCCCCATAAGGGGTTTTGACCCACAGTTTTAAAAACATTGTCCTGGACCATAAAGGCATGTGAAATTGCTTTATCTCTGGCAAGTAATTTCTATTTTGGAGAGGTTCAAGAGGTCGTTGAGGATAAGGTAAAATATCTAGTCCACAGTCTTATTTATAAATTCAACTCCAGAAATACTGCTTTCTAGTGGGAGGTGGGGGGAGGAGGAAGAGGAAGATAGGATTTCCAGAGAAGACTCTAGGGAGGGCAAGGCATCTGAACTGAGCCTTAAGGGATGGGTAAGATGTTAATTAACATAAGAATTTAGAACTAGAAGGAGCCATATAAATCATAGTCTGATACCTTTATTTTATACATTAAAAAAACAAATGAACCAGAGGCAGCTAGGTGGCACAGTGAATAGAGCAATGGCCCTGGAATCAGGAGGACCTGAGTTCAAATTCGGCCTCAGACACTTAACACTTACTAGCCGTGTGACCTTGGGCAAGTCACTTAACCTCAATAGCCTTACTTTCCCCCCTCCAAAAGCAAAAAAAACAAACAAAAGAAACCAGCTGAAGTCTAGCAAAGGGACATTATTTATTTACAGTTATTCATTTAACCCTGGTCTTTGGTTAATAACTAGAAGATCTAGGATTGTACTCCAGGTTCTCTGACTAGATATTCATTGTTCTTTCATTAAGCCAGGCTATGAGGCAGAGTCAGGAAGGGCATTTTAGACATGGATCACAGTGCTAGCAAAGTCACACAGACATCCATTACTATATGGTTTTTGGTCTTAATTTTAATCCAATGCCATAACAATTTTCTTAGAAGAAATAAAAGTAAAAATATTAGAGATACTGAGTGGAAATGAAATATCTATTAGAATAAAAACCACAGAAAGGAAATATGGTGCCAGTCTTTAAAGAGATGAACCAAAGAGATATGGAAGGCGACAGCCTCATCAGTTCATTTTACCTTGATGTTACAGAATCTGATTGAAATTTTAACAAAAGGACTTATTAAAACCTATCTTGGTAGAAAAAAAAATACAAGCATATCTCTGTCCAAGAATACTGTGGCAAACTAACTTGTCAAACCTTGTTACTATTCTTTCTGTGGATATAGCTGGTTCTTTGGTTTTTATTTCTCATTTGGAGAATGCTTAGTGCATTGAAATAGGAATGACCTTTAGCTATCTGTTGTCCTTTCTTAAGGACAGACATAACTAGAATTTAGTTGTAGTGTCTCCTAGTGCCTAAAATTGGATAGTAGGGATGGTAATGGAGAATTTGAAGGGACAGGGCCAGTGATAAGACATAGAAGGGTACTCAGTTCACAGACATAAGAACCACTTTTTACAAGGGCCTTTCTCAACAAAGAACAGAGACTTTAAACATATTTTTCATAGGATTTAAAGGTGAAAAGGATCTTTAAGGTTATCTAGACCAGAGGTATCAACCTCAGATAGAGAGGACCACTATTCCATACATAAGGATCCCTGTGGTGTACATATTGATTTAGTTTTAAAATGTGATGCTATCTATATACTTTTAAAATTATATATATATTTTCCAATTGCATGTAAAAGCAATTTTTAACAATTATTTTTTAGAATTTGGAGTTCCAAATTCTCTCTCTCCCTCTTTCCTCAACCCTCCTGCCTTGAAAATGAAAGCAACTACATAAAGAACATGTACAACCATGCAAAGAGTATTTCCATATTAGCCATGTTGTAAAAGAAAACACATACTGATCAATCAGTCAATAAAACCAAAGCAAATACAGAAGGTTAAAAAAAAGTATGCTTTAGTCTTCCTTCAAACACCATCAGTTCTTTCCTTGGAGGTAGATAGCATTTTTTTCGTTATAAGACCTTCTGAACTGTCTTGAATTGTTGTTTTACTGAGATTAACCAAGTCATTCACAGTTGATCATTGTATGGCATTGCTGGTGCTATGTACTATGTTCTCCTGGTTCTCCTCACTTTGCTTTGTATCACTTCATGTAATTCTTTCTAGTTTTTTGTTTAAAAAAAGCATCTTGCTCATTTTTATAGTACAGTAGCATTCCAGCACAATCATATACCATACCTTGTTCAACTATTCCTCAAGTGATGGGTATCCCTTCAATTTCTAATTCTTTGTCACCACAAAAATAGCTGCTTTAAATATTTTTTTAACATAGAATCATTTCCTTTTTCTTTGATCTCTTTTGGGTACAAACCTAGTAGTTGAGTGGTTTATTTAATATCCTGTAGATATTAGATAATATAATTAGTAAAAACAGAATAAGACAACCTGTTATTACTCATTCTTGCTATGTGACTGACCATAATTACTTTTCTAGTCAAATGTGTAATTATTGATATTTTTATATAATTTCTGGAGTATAAGTCATTGTTCTATGTATGTTCTATCTTTACACCATATCTCTTTCCATTGCCTTCTGACATTAATATTTTTGATCTATAGTTTTCTCATCTATAAAAGAGTAAAAATACTTGTACTTCCTACCTTATAGATAGAATGCATGTGAAAGTACTTTGTAACCATAAAGGATTTAGCCTGTAATATGTAGAGCTTTGAGTTTGAAGAGACCTTAGAAATTATCCAATCCAATCTAATCTATTTATCTTTACAGATGGGGAAAGTGAATCTCAGAGAGGGGAACATACTTGCCCAAGGTCACACAGAGTTACTGGGAGAGTCAGGAATTAGATCTCAGGTCTCCCAACTCCTAGTCCTGCTTTTTCCTCCTCTTCCCCCCCCATCTTCCTTTTCTTTTTTCTTTATCCTTTTATCTTTGCAGCTTGCTAATCACAGTTTATTATAACTTCCATGTTTCCAATAACAATCCCTCCCTAATTAGATTTATTCAAGCTATTGCTTATGAACAGTGAAATTTGGCTTCATGTTTGTAGTTTGATCCAGATGAAAAGTAAGCAAAATCTTCCCTCCTCTCCAGTAATGACTGACAGCAGTCAGAACGTGCAGTGGCCAAGTGCTGGCTGAGATTCCAGATGGAAGTTGTTTAATTATTTTACATCAGAATTTATTCTTGATTGTAGCCTTGATGAAGGAAAAGCCTTTTTATTTCCCTTTCCATGTTGACTCGCCACCCCATCCATGTTCCTTGCCAAATCAGGAAGAGAAGTATTGAAAGACTTTGAGCTTCATAAAATAAAAGCTCTGTGTTCAGCATTGAGGGTTGATTGTTATTAATTGCTATTCTCATTACGGTTAGGATTCTTATTGATGATAAGAAAAAAATAAGGAAAAAAGGTACATTCACCCTTTTAACCAAATTGGAGTCCCATAAGAGACTCATTGCTTTATAAAATATGGCTGAGCTCTAAGCTCTACAGAAATATTTGTTCAAATGAGCAGTCCAACTGCACCAGAATTCTTTTGGAAGAAAATAACTTAGTGGATAGTATACTATGATGCCCAAAGGAGCTGAAGTTTTATAGGAAAATTTGGGTCCAGAATTCATTGACATTGTGTGTGAACTGCCTTCTCAGAGGGAGAGTCAGTGGTTAGTCAGACAGTTGAACATGTACCTGCCAGCCAGCTGCTGTCCAAGTCTAAGAGGAGCCGCAGAATCTCTGCAGCAAGCCCAAAGTGTAGGGCTGATCTTAGCCAGAGGAGTCATCTGTTATAAAATATTCTGTAATGGGGAGCTCTGGGCTGTTTAAATGTAAAAAAATCATGTTGGGAAGAATTTTTTACAGTCTTTCTAACTTTAATTTATAATTTATTATTGATACCTTTCCCTTTTATTATAATGATGGCTAGGAAATAATAGATACTTTGTTAGACAGATTTTTAAAGTGTTTTCCTCTGGATGCTCTTATGAAAGCTTTAGGAATAGCATACTGAGGACAGGCATAGTTTGGAGATGTTGCAGGTTCAGTTCAAGGCCACTGCAATAAAATATCACAATAAACAGAATCATATGAATTTTTTTCATTTCCCAGAACATATAAAAGTTAAATTTACACTATCCTACCATCTATTAAGTGTGCAATAATATTATGTCTAAAAAAATCCCATGCATATACATTAATTAAAAATACTTTATTGCTAAAAAAGCATCATCTGAGTCTAAGCATCATCTGAGCTTTCAGTGAATTGTCATCTTTTTTGCTGGTGGAGAGTCTTGCCTCAATGTTGACGGTTACTGATTGATCAGGACGGTGGTTGCTGAAGGTTGGGGTGGTTGTGGCAGTTTCCTAAAATAAGGCAATAATGAAGTTTCCACATCAATTGACTCTTCCTTTCACTTCAACACTTAGAGGCCATTGTAGGGTTATTAATTGGCCTAATTTCAATATTCTTGTGTTTCAGGGAATGGGGAAGCCAGAGGAAAAGAGACTGGGAAAGAACACACAATATTGGTTGATTAAGTTTACAGTCTTATATGGGTGTGGTCTGTGATGCCCCAAAACAATTATAATAGTAACATTAAGAACCACTGATCACAGATCACCATAACTTATATAATAATAATGAGAAGGTTTAAAATATTGTGAGAATTATCAAAATGTGACACAAAGACACAATGTGAGCATATGCTATTGGAAAAATAGTGCCTATAGTCTTACTTGATGCAGGCTTGCCATAAACTTTCAATTTGTAAAAAATGCACTGTCTGCAAAGCACAATAAAGTGGAGCACAATATAATGAGGTATGCTTGTACTATTGCTTTTCTTTTAGGAAGCTGATAGAATTCAACTTCTAATGGAAATTTTAATTTTACTATTGAGAGTAACTTGAAGCTTACCACTAAGGCCCTCCAAGTCTAGATTTTCTCAGATGTAAAAAGGGGATAATAATACTCCAACTACTAACCTCATGGTGCTGTTGGCAAGAAGTTGGAAATGCTCAAAGAGTGGAAGGCAAATTGTAAGGGATTGTTGTAAAGGGGATGTATCAGGATATGGGAATGAACTTGATGACCTTTCAGATTTCTTCCATTTCTAAGATTCTATTTCATGGTTGTTACAATTATTTCCTAGTACTGTTAATTATTTTTTATGTGTGTTTGCCGTATTTCCTCATCTAGCTTATAAGTTCCTCAAGATTAGAAACCATGCCTTAGTTCCCCTAACTCGTGACTATAGTACAATGGCTTATACATGCAAATCATGCAGTAATTATTTGTGGGTTGGTAGTTTTGTTGGCAACATTGTGCTTCATAACAGATATATGTATATACACATAATGTATATGTATCTATGTATATAATATGTACACACAAATACAAGTATATATGTATAAAACATACATATATGTGTATATATCCATGGCATATTTTAGATTATTCTGAAGAACAAATCTATCTCCATTTTCAAGAAATTTGTAGTTTAATTAGAGAGAATGCATAAATTCAAAGAAAGTAAAACTATATGAGTGATATAAACTCCTCTCAGAGTTTATAGTGGGGGAAAGGTCACTTCTGGCTGAGAGGAATTAGAGAAGACTGATTTATGCTTTATGACTCCATAGAAAGTGGTCTTTCCAGCCAACTCCCTACTTTTCTGCCATATCCCCTCATCTTGTTACTATCTACAAACACTCCTTTTTTCATGTCACTTTCCTAATCAACAATTTTCAGTGATTCTTCCTTACCAATAGGATAAAGTCAGAACTCCTTACCCTATTATTCAAAGTCCTTAGGTTTGGGCCTGAATCTACATTTCTTTATGATATGATGACCGCCTGTTGGGCCTCCTTTCTAGATAACAGAGATCTGGTACAATTCAGATAAACAGTTCTAATTCTGGTAGATGCTGTGAACCTATGAAAACCATCTTCTATCACATATGGAAGAAATGGTCTATTTCCAAACACTGTGGCTACTGCTGAAGTACTACTCCTTCTAACCTTAGCCAGGTTCTCCTCTGATCTCTTCAGTCGTTCACACTTTCATTCATATACATGTTGTTTTTTCCAGCATGCAACAACTTGCTTCCTCAGTCAAACTGACTTATTCATCGTCATCAGAACATACGTTGAGTTTTTCTTCTTTCTTATCTTAGTTTACATTCCTGCTCTCACCTGGAATGCTCTACATCCTTCTCTCAGTTAAAATCTTACACACTCTTTAGAGAACCTTCAAGCTTCACCTCCTCCACAGTCTTCCATTCTCATCCTATCTGGAAGTGATCTTTTCCTTCTTTAAAGTCCCATCGCGTTTCTTGCCATAATACTCAATTGGTAGAGTAGTTTAGCTAAAAGTATACTAGATTTGGAAGCCAATGACATGGGTTTGCATTTTGCTCCCTCACTTAGGAACCAAGTCACTAGGCTTTTGTTTCCCCATCTGTCAAATGCAGATAATTTTTGTACTACCTTCCACACAGAGTAATTGTGAAGAAAGTGTTGTGTATGCTTAGAGCATTTATAGGAATTTGAACAGCTATTATTGTTATATCTTAAAATACTTCACACAGTGGGAGAGCCTCAAATACAATTTTTGATTTTGCTGAGGATTGGCCCTCTTCCTGATTTATTTGAAAGTTATAGTGGAAAGAACACCAGGCTTGAAGTAAAAATATTTGCATTCAAATCTCAGCTTTACCACTTACTAGCAGTATAGCTTTCAGCAGATTACACTTAATCTGAGACACCTAACCTGTCTGAGTAATTTCTTTTTTTTTAACTCTTAAATTTTTTTAAAATTAAAAAAATTTTTTTGAACTGTAATTTCTTCATGTGTTGTTCAGTAAGGATAATGATTAAGACTACCTTATAAGATTCATACGATCATAGTATAATAGTCTCCAACTAAGAAAAATAGCATGAAAGGAATTGAAGTTCCATGGTTTATAATAGAATGTCTTAGATTGCTCTCTCAAAGGTGAGCATGAGGCCAGGAGAGTTCTGAGTCAGGTGTGTCTGGGAACCATTAATAGTTGGATATAGTTAACACTATACTGGGATTCAGAATGGTAATCAAAAGTCTCAGGTGCAGGAGTTTTGAACTGAATACTGTAGTAGCTGCATCTGATTGAAGTGGTGACAGCAGTGATGGTGGATGAGAGGGAGAGAGATATTGAGAGTAGAAAAGATGGGTGGTAAGCAAAGTTGGATTATGTCAACATGGGTGGGCTGGCTTCTTCTCTACTAGGGTAGATGGGACAACTATGATCATAATATGGGGAATGTCTCACTGCTGGGGTGAACCTTTTTTTCTTTACTAAGAATTCAGGCAGCTAGTGAAGCTCCATTTCCCCCTTTTCTATCTTGCTTTTTTTCTTTGAAGTTGTGTACTTTTGCTGTTTTAATTAGTGTCAAAAAGTTGATAAAAACAAAGGATCACTCTTAATTGTTTTTGAGCCATATGCCTTCTTACTTGTGAACAGAGAGGCTAAAAGAGAAAGTTTTTGATATTAGTATCAGAGATACAGAAAGAACTTAGGTTCAGGCCACAGTCTGAGTACAGAGTTTTCTCTATGTTGGAGAATGATATAAATCTAGAATGAATGTTACAGTTTTGATTATTAATCTTTTTAATAAACTTCCCCCAAATTAAAGCTAAATTAGATACTTTGTTTTTACTTTAACTTTGGCTAAAAATCAGTCAGAGTAACAGTTTGTTGTCTGGGTCAAGGCTGTGATCAGTTTTTGTTTTTTGTTTTTTTTTTTACTTAGTTACCATTTCCCTCTTTTCCACATGCCAGAGGAAGCTCTTTATAGGAGTGGAGTTGAAGGCAGTGTTAGTGGGGAATAGAAACTGCCTGATGAGAGGAGAAAAGGTGTGACTGGGCTTGACTGGTAATTTCCATATGCTGAAGGTGGAGGCCATAAGAGGGAGAAGTCCTTTACATTCTCTCTCTAAACCTATTCCCAGAGAGGCACAGGAGGTTAGTATAGTGTAACAGAGCTTGAGCGCTGAAAGGTACCGTTATAAGATTATCAAGCCTTATATTTTCATCTTCTAGTTGAGGAAACAGATCCAGAGAGGTTAAGTGACTTACCTAAGGTCTCTCAGGTAATAAGGAGCAAGGAAGACTTCACAACCAGGCTCCAGACCTAGGGTTCTTTCCACTCTACTATTCTGTGAGAAAAACACTTTGTTAGCAGCCAAGTACCATGGAATTGTGATTTGTTATTTTAATTAGCTGCCATATACTTCTAGGTTTCTTTCATATGTATCTATCTTATTTCCCCATTAGGTTGTTAGCTACTTGAAGTTTGGAAATAAAGTCTAAGATATTTATATATCTTATCTCAGCTTCTAATACAGTATGTGTGTATACATATGTATGCATGTGTATATGAATATATGTATATATGTATACACACACAAATAAAATACCCAGTAAATAATATTTGTTGATTGATGTATTGGGCCTTTGGTGTTTTCACATGTAGTATTAATTACATTGATCACATATTAGATTATTCATTCATTCAGCAATTATTAAGCATTAAATGACTTCTATGTATGGAACTGATAGATATTGTATAAAACACTATAGGTATAGTAGTCTGTGTAAGATAGAGTATAAAGCCTTCATGGAGCTTAGATTCTAGGAAAGTGTAAGATGTAGATATAGGTTATTATAACACATAATATTATATTTTAAGTCCTTGAGTGAAATGGAACTAGAGTGCAACATGAGGTCCAAGGGATAAGAAGATTGTTATCAATTGAGAAGAAAGAGGAATTGAACAGATGAAGAAGAGGAGGGTAAACACTACAAGTATTTTTAATAGCATGAACAAAGGCACAAAAGTGGGAAGATGTAGGGTGCTCTCAGGGAAGAGAGTTGACTGCTTCACTTGAGAATAGAGTACATGGAAGGGAAGACTATGAGATAATATTAGCAGATTGATTTTATTCTGAGTAGTATCTTTGAGACCAATTTTTAAAATCCTTTTTAAAAGCCATCCTTGATTTAGTTCAGAGAACAGTGCTTTATTTTGGGGGCTAGACCTAGACATCCTGAAACAGTATATCTCATCTGGAAAAGGAAGCATTTAAGTAAACTCATCTGATCTAACAATATATTGGATACTGTTGCTAACAATTACTAGATCTACCTGCCTTATTATGAAGCATTCTGAACAAAAATGACATACAACTCTTAACGGAAGGTAAAGATAATAGCACAAAAGCATTTAGTTAGCAGCATTTTGTGGTTGTATAATGTCCTTCTTAACAATAACTGAACGGTATCACCATGTAATGGGAAATTGTCCTCACACTGCTTTCATTTAAGGCTTGTGGTGATGTCATTACTTCCCTATTCTAGAAAGACTAATGGCAGAGAATTATGTCTTTGAATCATACCTGTCCAGCTGTTCATCCTTTGTTCAATGAACATGAAATGAAGCTTGTGCTGTTTGGGAAGGAATGTTGTTTACTGTACTTTGAATTTCTCTAAAGAAAGATTGAATTTAATGATAGGAAGGACAGAAGGATAGGAAACAGCATGTTATCTGAATTTAGAAATGACTCTAGCTGAAGAGATATTATAAGGGTAAGATGTGATACAAAGACACATAAAGAGATAAGACCCAAACAAACATATAGACAAGAAATATTAAAATGGAGTTTAGTCTAAACAAATCCAAGGTAGTACATTCTTTCCATGGTGGTGCCAAGGACCTTGATGAAAGATAATCTAGTTTGAAGGCTTGCTCAGAGGGGGACAGCTAAGGTGGCAGAAGCACTGGAAACCATGTGATAGACCTACTATTTCATTTTCCTCACTACCCATTCACTTTTCACTCCCTTGTGATGCGGCATTCAATCCCATCATTTGACTAAAACTGATCTTTCCGAGGTTATTGGGAATCACTTTAGCTGCTAAATCTGATGGTCTTTTCTCAGACCTCATCCTATTTGATCTCTTTTGATTGTTAAATTCTTGAATACTCTCTTTTCCTTTGCTTTCTGTGACATTTCCCTTGCCTCGTTTTCTTTCCACCTGAATGCTTTCTTTGCAGGCTTCTTTCTAGATTATCATCCATTTCCTAGTTCTTTAACATGCATATCCCTTGGTACACATGCATAACCCTTCAGTACACTTTTATTTTTTTCCCTCTCAAGGGATTTCATGAAGTCTCATGGACTCAAGTATTCTCTCTGTGGATTGACTTTCAGATTTCTGTCTACAGTTTGAATCTCTCTTCTGTTTTGTTTTGTTTTTTGCTTTTTGGATGGCAGTTGGGGTTAAGTGACTTGCCCAATGTCACATGGCTAGTTTTTTGTGTTAAGTGTCTGAGGCCGGATTTGAACTCAGGTACTCCTGACTCCAGGGCCGGTGCTCTATTCACTGTGCCACCTAGCTGCCCCTGAATCTCTCTTCTGAATGATCTCTGGATATCAGAATCCTTATTTTCCTTCTAGGCTCACCTTTTCTCTGATTGTTAATACTCTCCCTTCCAATTTAATTTGTATTTTCTTATTTGTAGTGTATATGTGGAATATAAACTTTATTCAGGCAGGGGCTGGTTGGTTCTTGTCTTTGTATCTTTCAGTGTCTACCATGTCTTGTATATATACTACTAGCATTTAATAAATGTTTATTAACATGAGTTGAATTGAATAGGATTGATTGAGTAAATGGGGAATTTTTTGGCTGGGGAATGACAGATATGTTTAAGTATTTGAAGAGCAGTCCTATGAAAGAGAGGTTAGACTTATACTTGGCCCCAGAATTAGGAAAAAACAGAACGGAATTGCAGAGAAGAGAGATTTAGCATCATTCAAAAGTGGAATTTCCATCAGTAATATTGTAGGACACAGGTGTCAAACACACAGCCCACAACATCGCCAGTGCAACTTGAACCTGATGAAAGTATAACAGGGAAATATTTAACAACATAAGTTAAAATACAATAACATAAATAATATCACATTTTAAAACTAAGTCAATAGATGGTCCACAGGTATTCTTATGTATGGATTAGTGGCCTTCATTTCTGCTTAAGTTTGACACTGGTGTTGTAGGGAGAATTCTTGTTCAAATGCAGATTGTATTAGATGACTTCTCAGTAGTAGTATGCACTTAATATATTTGATATGATACAGAAATCAGTGTGAATCACAGAATCACAGAATCATAGATTTGGCATTTGAGATTATTTGGTACGACCTGTAACCCAAATGACAAATCCCCTCTATGATAACCCTGATAAATGGTCCTTCAGCTTCTGCTTGAACACTTCAATGACAGCACTTAAAATGCCTGGCACATGATCAGTGGCTAATAAGTGCTTATTGAATTGATAGCAAAATCATTGCTTCACGAGACATTCTGTCATTAGTTCTAGTTGTTAGGATATATTGAATTGGAATCTTTTTTCTTATAATACCCAAATATAAGTTGTAGTTATGCCCCTTTAAAGTTCTACAGAATAAATTTACTTCATCTTCCAAATAACAACCCTTTAATTTTGTCATGTTTTTACTTAGTCTTCTCTTAGCCATTCTAAAACTTCACAGTTTCTTCACTTGTCTTTCACAGTTGTGTTCTATCCAAGCCACATTGTGTTGTTGGGTTTTTTCCTGTATTTTTCTGATAGAACACAAATATTTTCTCAGGGATACTATATGATTACAAATTAAAATATCCCATTTTCTAAGTAGCTAACTTTTCAGGTAACCCAATAGACAACGAGAAGAGATTAAAAAGGCTAAGGCATATTTCCAGTGTGACTTAAATTCAAGAAGTGCTGTATCAGCAAATAAATGTATACTTAGAAAAGAATGTTGTGTGCATGAGTGCACAGCTCATAAAATTATATTAAAGAGCAGGCAAGGACTTTCTGGTTTCTATTGGTGTTATTGTTATGACAATACATTTTCATTGGTTAAACTTTTTTTTCTTTTTGGAGTGGGGAAGGCAGGGCAATCTGGGTTAAGTGACTTGCCCAAGGTCACAAGGCTATTAAGTTTCTGAGGCCTGATTTAAACTCAGGTCCTCCTGACTCCAGGGCTGGTGCTCTGTTCACTGCACTACCTAATTGCCCCTACATTGGTTAA
This sequence comes from Pseudocheirus occidentalis, assembly GCA_028646575.1. NCBI lineage: Eukaryota > Metazoa > Chordata > Mammalia > Diprotodontia > Pseudocheiridae > Pseudocheirus > Pseudocheirus occidentalis. The sequence continues at coordinate 141,499,512 of CM053601.1, forward strand.
ACTTCTGTGCAAAATTATTATATTTAGTGTTAGTGTCATTTCCATTGTCTATTTTCCATTTTACATTGTCAATTACTTTTTAAGAAGTTCAAAATCTGAGCAGCTTCAACTGTACACATTATCTATTCCTCATTGTTCTCAATTTTGACTAATTTTGTCTGTACACAGACTGCTGATTTAACAATAGCTATCATCAGGAATATCAGTAACAAGTCTTTTTATGTGTGTTAAAACATTATATAATTTCTTAATTTTTTCCTTAAAATTCTTAGAACTTCTCTTCATGGTATAGCCAGTGCTTGATGGAAAAATAGGCAGAGATGCAATGCCATCTGGGAATTTTACAAATAAATGTATAGTCTAACCCAGAGATGTCTTTGGCAGACATTTCTCTCAATTTGACAAGTAAGCCAGATGTTTACTGACTGAGGTACTTTCTGAGCTTTCTTAAATTTCTGGATAAAATTGTTCTAATCACTATTAATGTGCACTCCCTCCCCCCCCCGCCAAAAAAAACCCCCAAAATTTCTCTTCATCCTCAGGAACTGAGGCTGGTATGTAGACTGAAATTATTTTCATAGTGGTAATTTTTCAAATACTTAAAATCACATTTACAATATGAAATGACCAAATAGTCCATAGAATAATGTTTCTTGTTGCTTTGGGCATACAATAGTACTAACTCTGCCAATTCCTTTCTTTGACTCTCAAAGGCAAAGACTTTTTTCCATTTAGCTGCAACTTCATTATTTTTTCTGGTTTCCTTTATAATGAGAATGTGAAGGTTGATATGACTCAGTTTTCTCTAGCAATATGTCTACTAAATGCTCATTGTATAAATGTCTCATATTGACAACAGTCAAATTAAAATTATAGCCTTTTAAAAATGGTTATTCTTAGCATCCTTCACCCCTTTTCCTGTCACTTTACCTTTATTACTGTGGGAGGTGAAGGGGGCCATGCAAGATTGAGGACCGTTTTGTACTTCTCTTTTTATTCCATGGGTTGCCATGGCTAAAAAGTTTACCAAGGGCCAACCTGCTGGTGATAAGTTTCTCCATACTTAGTTGGGTTGATTCTCAGAAGAGAGGTATAGCTTCCAAGAATAAGGAATTGAGTCTCTTGTTAGTCTTCAGTCATCATTCGTCATTTGAAATATTTTGCTCATTTCTGGGCACCACAGTTTAAGGAAGACTGTAATGAGCTGAAGAACATTAAGAGGAAGGCAAGTAGAATGGAGAAAGGGGTTTGAATCCATGCCATATGATAATCAGTTGAAAGAATAAGGGATATTTACCCAGAAAAAGACTCAGTGGGAAAGAGATCTCTTCAGATATTTGAATGACTGTCATTTAAAAGAGGAATTAGACTTGTTCAGTTATTCTTATTATTTCTTAGTCCCCAGAAAGCAGAATAAATAGCAATGGATGAAAGTTGTAAAGATGTAAATTTAGTCTTTATGTCAAGAAAAACCCTCCCAGAAGTTAGAGCTGTCCAAAAGTAGGACAAGATGCCTTCAAAGGTTCCCCTTCCATGGAGTAAGGGCTGAGGGACCACTAGTTGGAAATGCTTTAGTGGGTTTCATTTTGGGTATGTCTTGGACATTATGACTGCTGAGATCTGTCTACTCCAACTCTCAAATTCTATAATTCTGCTAAAACAACAGCACCTTCTAAAGGAAGTGTCAGTACTCCTATCAATATGACAAATCTAGTGAAATACTGAAGTTGAAAATTTTGAAATCTTCTTTTAAAGAAGTTATTGTAGTTCCAGGAGGACAATCAAAATTACATGAATTCAAATAGTTAACTATATCTTCATTTACTTTGCTTTTAAAGGACATGTAAGTTCAGGTGTTTATTATGTGAAGAAAGGAATAAATTTGATTAAAGGAGTGATGAAACCATGTTTCCAATACCTTATCAGTGTACCTTCCCATAATACTTAAAGTATATACTCTGTAAAATATGAGCTTCTTATATACTTTTCAGTAGCTTAAATTATTTATGAAGAAAAGTTGAAAATTAATAGTTAATTTTGTCATATGTCTACATTGGCAAAAGTAAGGATTAGTAGCTTTTGTATAACAACAGGCACAAGAACAAAGAAAGCATGGTGAGAAAGCATATTTATGTCTGGACAAGAAAAATATGTAGTGAAAGTGGTAGAAATCCCAGTGTTTAAATTATTTCTAAATGACATTGGGCAAAGTACTGAAACGTTCTTTATTACTCATCTTTGCCTACTGAAATTCTACCTTGAAGGACCAATTGAAACGGCACCTCTTCTATAAAGTCCTCCTTGATTTCCCTTAAACAATAACATTCTCTCCTTCCTCTGAGCTCACAGCACTTTATATACTTCTCTTATAATAATTATTATATCTTTTTGTATTGATGTTCTTTATCTTTCTACAAATTGGAGAATGTTGAGGGCAGAAACTATGTATCTCTGCAGGCACTTACAGAAGGGTTCAGTATAGTAGGAATTTATTAGAAGAAATAAATATACTTTTAAAAACTTTCTATATTGAATCAATGAACAGCTAGTGAAGAAAGCAATCTTATACTCCACCTAATGTTTTGTTTATAGTTTTTTTCCTTCCAATTCTTTTTTATGGTAATTTAAATAAACCCAATATTTGGATCTCTTGAGTCGCTAATATATAACCCTGTCAGTCATTCACACTAAAATTCCTGTTTATTACTATTTGCGATCACTCCAGACAGAGCTGACACTTTAAACATATCTTTATGAACTAGAAAAGGCTGCTACAAATGAAGAGTTTCCTATAAATAGAAACTGATTGCATTTCCCACAGATGGATTCTCCTGAGTTCTGGCAAGGTTATTGTCTGGGTTTTCGGGAAAGAAAGTTTTGTTTAGATACGTAGTATAACCATTTATCTTTTTATTATCCCTCTTTCAACTGAGTATTGTGCATGATGAGACTATATACGGGTATATATATATATGTTTATATGTATAGATTTATATATGTGTGCATATATAATATATACCATATATATTATGTATATGTGTGTGTATATGTATACATACATATATGTGTGTATATATGTGTGTGTATCATATATATTATACATATATATGATTCTGGTATTCATGCTTAAATTTGTATAATAATATACTTACTCTACCTTTATCGTGGGGATTTAATTCACAGAGTTCTAGGAATTAAATCATATTTAAAATGAACATTTGGCTATATTTCTTCCATATAATATTGCTTCCATAAAAGTATTCCTCTGATGCTTCATGGTGGCGCGGAGATGATCTAGGAGGCAGCAATAGCAGAGGAGCATAAACACTGCCAGACGACAGAACGTGCCGTGTAACGGACTGTGTGACTGTTGTCACAAGGACTACACGGATGAGTGTAGGGATGCTCATTAGCAGATTATTGGCTACTAGGGGGTTAATGTTTTGGCAATAGCAGCTTATGAAAACTATCTATTAAGGCTTGAAGTTGGAGGTGTGATTTGTATCAGTGGGGGGAGTTCTGAAACTGATAAACTCTCAGCTCTTTAACAGGTCATGTTAGTATTAGTAGAAGTGTGTCTGTGATTCTTAATAACCGTAAAGGGGAAACACAACATTGTGAGAAATCAATGGTTAGGCATTCCTTTTTTGAGAAGTATCTTCATAGATGTGAATAATAGTAATAGACAATATTATTGACTTTCTGCTAAATCCCAGCTGACTTTCCACAGCCATCCTTGAGTCTCTTAGTTGAGAATTAATAAATACATCCTGGTGATTCATCCCTACAATGGGGTGAATAGCTTGGGAGACAGTGGGGAGTCAGGAAGCATGGGAGGAACAAGAGCATCTTAGGGTTCTTTCCTATCACTTTAGGGTAGTGGGTCAGTGAGGAAAATGAAGGAGCAACATTAGTGTTTCATATTTTCCATCCAGGGGGCTATACATACTTAAGAATCTCAGTCATTTAGCCAATAAGCATTTATTAAGTGCTTATTATATACCAGGAACAATGCTAAGCTCTGGGGATACAAAGAAAGGCAAATAATCCTTGCCTTCCAGGAGCTCACAGTATAGTGGGTGAGACAACAAGCAAACAAATATAAAAATGAGCCATATATAGATAAATAGAAAATAATTAAAGGAAGGAATGCACTAGGATTGAGGGAGTTGGGAAGGAGAGGGTATGATTTTACTTAGAATGTTGAAGGAAGACAGGAGTCAGAGATGAGAAGAGAGAACATTTCAGGGATGGAAGACAGAGAAAATGCCTGACACCGAGAGATGGAGTTTTTTTGTTGACAGAATGACTAGGAGACCTAGGGTCACTGAATCAAAGATTACATGGGCAGGGGGAGTATAAGAAGACTGGAAAAGTGGGCTAGGTTATCCAAGCAAGATTTTTTATTTGATCCTGGAGATGATAGGGAGCCAATGGAATTTAATGAGTATGTAGATGACATGGTCAGACGTGCTTTAGAAAAATCACTTTGGTGACTGAATGGTGGTTGGACTAGAGTGGGAAGAGATATGTCGCAGGCAGACCCACCATCAGGCTATCACAGTAGTTCAGGTACGAGGTGATGAGGCCTGCACCAGAATGGTGGCAGTATCAAAAGAGAAAGGGGGCATATTAGAGAGATGTGGCAAAGGTGAGATTGACAGGCCTCAATGAAAGATCGGATATTAGGGGTGTATGAAATGAGGAGTTGAGGTTGGCGCCTAGGCTGTAAGCCTGAAGAATTGGGAGGAGAGTGGTGCCCTGTGTAGCAATGAGGAAATTTGGAAGAAGAGAAGGCTTAGGGGAAAGATAATGCAGTTTTGGACATATTGGATTTAAGATATCTACTGAACATCTGGTTTGAGATATCTGAATGGCTGTTGGAGATGTAAGGCTGGAGGTAAGCAGAGAGGTTAGGACAGGATAGGTAGAGTGGAGAATTATCAGCCTTGGGAGGATTATTAAACAAATAGTAGAATGAAGATTGAGAAATGCCACTGGATTTGTCAGTTAGAAGATCATTGGTAACTTTGGAGAGAGCAGTTTTGTTGGAATGATAAGATCAGAAGTCAGATTGTAGGGGGCTAATCTGGTGGGAGTGGGTATTTCAAATGCTGTTGCCACCTACAAGCACAGAAACAGGAAGGTAGGTGCTGTATGTGAACCTCTTTTTTAGAGTTGTTATAACAATGTAGAAAACAGAAGCTGTGAGTCTGTCTGCACCATTCCAACAGGTTTAAGTAGCTGTGAAAAGGCTTCTTGATCATGGATGATGGTGAATATTCTCTTACACACCTCCTGCCATTCAAGTTCAGTACGTTTACCAAGTGTTCTTGTGTGCCCAGTGATAGGCAGTAAGAAGAATGCAGTGATGAGTAAGAGAAGGTCCCTGCACTCAGTGAGCTAACAACCCAGTAAGAGGGGCAAAATACAGACACAAGTAACTATAGTATGTAATATGAACAAGATGCCCAAAGAATAAGGAAACAATCAAAGCCAATTTTTGTAGAATATTTTTCTGACCAATGGTGGAGGGTAATACCCTTATTCCATGTGAGATCTTTCTAGAATCAGACTTTTGTGATCCACTCTCTCTAGGCTACTACCATGCTTTATAGTATAGATTAACTATATGATGAATTTGTGGATCTGATTTTGTTATTCCTTTACTCAAAAATCTTTAATAACGGGGACAACTGGGTGACTCAATGAATAGAGCACCGGTCCTGGAGTCAGGACACCCTGAATTCAAATCTGACCTCAGACACTTGACACTTGCTAGCAGTGTGACCTTGGGCAAGTCACTTAGTTCCAATTGGCCTGCCTTCCCTTCTCCAAAAACAAACAAACTAACAAAAGTTTTAATAACTACTTATTATCCACTGAGTAAACTCTATGTCATTTTTTTCCCTGGGACTTAGGGCTCTCCACAATTTGATGCTGTCTTGCCTTTTCAACTCATTCTCCTATCACTCTCCTCCATGCATTCCGCACTCCAGAGAAAATGATCACAGCATTCCACCCCCTGTGAACATGACCAGTGCTGTCTACCTTTCTGTCTGTGATTGTGTTGTTCCCTATGCCTGGAATGTTTTCCTCCCCCTTGTTGCCTATCGAATTCTTGCCCATACTTTAAAGCCCAACATAATGCCACCTCTCCTACAAAGCCTTCCCTGATGCTTACTGTCAGTAATCTTCTCCCTCAGACCCTACATAGCATTTTATTTTGTAACTCTTTAATAGAGTTAGCATACAACAGTGTTAATCATACTGGTCTATGTCTCTTCTCCTCCTCCTAATACATAAACTCTATGACAGCAGGAATCAACCACATCTTTCCTAAATTTTATATTTCCTCCAAAAGTTAACATAGCACTTTGTACACTGTAGGAATTTAATAGATGTTGAGTTCATGTTCTTGATATTATTTTTTTGCCCTTATATCCTTCACAGTTTTAAGCTATTACATGAAAATACAGTGATAAAAATTAAGGCCAGGGGCAGAGCCAAGATGGCCGCATAGAAGCAGCAAGGTCCTGCAGCTCCCACACCGCCACCCTAAACACCCAGAAAATACGAGCCCAGACAAAGTCTAGGAAAGTCTAGGACTCTCAGACTCCCAAAAATACAGAGAACACAGCTCTCGCTGAAGGCAGCTCGGCAGCAGGGGCTCAGCGCGGCCGCAGGAGCGGAGGCTGGAAGAGCCGGAAGCCGAGACCGCGGCCAGGCCCAGGCGGTGGGAAGGAGCTGAGCCGAGCCCCGAGCCCTGCAGCCAGCCTGCAGCGGTTCTACAGCCTCCAGCATCCCCACATCTGCCAAGGCGTGAGGAGCAAGATGGAGAGGCACAGCTCCCACCACAGCGGAGCAGAGAACTGCCAGCCCAAAACCGTGCGGCCAGGCAAGGCCCCAGGGTGGCCAGGAGGAGCAGCAAAGTCTCCCAAGCCTCAGCGTGAGTCTACTTCAAAGAAAATCTAAAGCACCTGCCTGAGGGGAACTTCGGTCAGAGATGGTTAGTGAAAGCTGAAACTTTGAAACTTAATTGGGGGGTAAAAAGCAGTTCGACCACTCCCCCCCCAAGGAAGCAGTGGGGGAGGGGAACTACTGGAACCAGCAGCAGTGGCCCCCACCAGGCTGCTTCAGAGCCCCTGGCCTGCGTACTCCGCAG
>CM053601.1:141507176-141543108 GCA_028646575.1 Pseudocheirus occidentalis
TTCTCCTTTTCATATGCAGCCAATTGATTTCCTACTACCACCCAGCTCCTGACATCCAGCCCAGTGTACTCTATCCATGGGTATGTCTTCCACAGTAATTGTATAAATTTCATGCAGTCTTCCTCTTTCACCTCAACTCCTTTTCCCTTTACTAAGCTATAGACTTGTCTGGCATATACGTCTGTGTCACTAAGTTTCATAGCGGGCAGGCTAAATGACTGCCCCATCTTCCTCAACAGGCTTCTTGCTACTATAGCAAGGCTGTACAGCTCTTCTGACCCCTACCCTACCTACTTTCAAGTCCCTGTCTAGGCACCATCTGCTATGGTTTTTGGGTCAGGGTGTATAGGTCTCCCCTATACTCTTCCTCAACAGGCTTCTGGCGTCCTCGGCTCCCACTTACTACGGGAGAAACAGCTACACAGAAAACTCAGGACACAGGACTTGCTTCTAGCTACATTCTCTAAGCCGGGCATGGCTGGAACTCCCTCTTCCTCTGGGTAGCCTGTATTTAAGTCCTTTCTCCAGGGCCCCTTAGGGCCCCTCCCCTGGCTATGCCCTCGCCACAGCAAGCCAATCGTGCATCACCCCGAAGGTGGAGAGCTAATCCTGCTTATTGCAAACAAGTGCAGCCTTCGCATTCCACCCCCAGGTGATCACATGCACTCCTGTTAGCTGAGGACCGGTTCAACCCATCACCTCACCCCACGTGAGGTATCAGAGACCCACCAAGAGACCCAACAATTTACCAATCTTCTGCCTCTACCTTTCCTTTTCTCTCATTACAGTCACTTTCTTCCCCTTAATAGGTTTTGTTTTTAATCTTCAGATTAGTTCATTTATACCTACACCCTCTTTCTATGTACATCCCTTTTAAGTGTCATAATACTTATTAAAATGTCAGTATTTATAGGTATCTGCTTCTCATAAAGGAATAAAAACAGTTTGCTTTCATTGAGTCCCAAGTTATGTGCATGTGTGACTGTATGTTTTCTTTGTTTACCTTTTTATGTCTTTCTTGGGTCTTGTAAGTGGAGATCGAATTTTCCATTGAGCTCAGGCTTTTTCATAAGGAAAGTCTGGAAGTCCTTTATTTTATTAAATGACCATCTCCTTGCCTGAAAGAATATGCTCAGTCTTGCCAGGTAGCTGATCCTTGGTTGCAGTCCTAGCTCTTTTGCTTTATGAAATATCAGATTCCAATCCCTCCAATCTTTTAATGTAGCAGTTACTAGATCCTGTGCAACCCTGACAGTGGTTAAACAGTATTTGAATTGTTTCTTTTTGGTTGCATTCGATATTTTCTCCTTGATCTTGTAGCTCTGGAATTTGGCTACTATATTTCTTAGAGTTTTCAATCTGGGATCTCTTTCAGGAGGAGATTGGTGAATTCTTTCAATGACTATTTCTTCCGATTCTAGGACCTCAGGACAGTTTTCTTTGACAATCTCTTGAGGATGCAGTCCAGGCTGATTTTTTCATCATGACTTTCTGGTAGGCTGATAATTCTTCGATTAATCTCTCCTGGTTCTGTTTTCCAGGTCATTCTTTTTTCGAGTGAGATATTTTGCACTTTCTTCTAATTTTTCAATCTTTTATGTTTTTTTTTACTGACTCTTGTTGCATCATAGAGTCCTTAGCTTCAATTTGACTGATTCTAATTTTTAGTGAATTATTTTCCTCAATTAGTTTTTGGAGCTCCTTTTCCATATGTTCAGTTTTCATTTTTAGGGAAGTATTTTCCTCCCTAATCTATTTAGGTTAGATTTTGGACCTCCTGTCCTAGTTCTCCAATTTTACTTTTTTAAAGATTTGTTTTCTTCAGTGAGATTTTTTTCCAGTTTGGTCACTGTTGATTTAAATTTATCTCCTACCTCTCTAATTTTGTTTTTAAAATCCCTTTTGAGATTCTCCAAGAATACTTTTTGGGCTTGAGACCAATTCACATTTCCTTCTGTGGTCTCCAATGTGAGTATAGAGTCCATGTTGCCTTCTGAATTTGGTTGTTCTTGCTCATTATAAAAAGATTTGATGGTCCTAGCCTTTGCAGTTTCCTTCTTCCCCATTGTGTCTTGAATTTTTAGAGTGGGTATTTGTTTCTGGAGTGGAGAAGTATTGAGATTCTCAGGCTGGGAGGTAGAGGTTTGGTTGTTAACTTTGTGAGCTTTAGCCTCTGAGTGTGTAGACTGAGGCCAAGGCCAGGACTCTCAATGTTTCTCCTGAGTTACCCTGAGGCTTACAGAGTAACTTGTGGGGTTGGGGTGGTATGGCTCTTTCAGGTTTCCACTTCTGTGTCTCTGGGCTACAGCTCAGGCAGGCTCAGTAGCTGGAGGCCAGCAGCAGGGCAGTGCTACAGTCTATTGATTGGCCATGTGGTACTAAAGAACACCTGGACTTTTTTTGTTAGGGCTTACTGGCTCCACCATCCTGGGCTTAGACTCTGTACTGTCTCCCTTCCCCTTTCCTCAGTGACACTGAAGCCTGAGGTTGTTTCTACTAATTCAAGATTTTACTCTGGCTGGGGCATTTAACTCCAGACTTTTCTGGGTCAGGGAGGGGGGAATCAGAGCAACTAAATTTTATTCCTCCATCTTGGCTTTTGGAAGTTTGGGTATGTAATTTTAAACATCCAGGTTGCGGGCTGTCAGCCCCAGGAAAAGCTGCTGATCCTGCTGCGGGCCCTGAGTATTTTCCTAACTGGTTCCAATGATCCTCTGTCCTGTCATGAGACGGCTGCAAACCCCTCTAGCTGGGTGAGTTTGCTGGCTGGCTTGGACTTCTTCTCAGTCTGCCTTACTCTGCTTTCAGATCCATGCTGGTGCAGCTCCTGTGTGCTCCACATTCTCCTTGCCCAGACCTGAGTGGGCACTTTCCTGGGCTGGGAATCTGCCACACTCCATCTCCCACTGGGTTCTGTCACTCTTAAATCTGTTCAAATTCACTTTATAACTTTTAGCGACCGAATTCTTGGAGGAGCTTTGAAATGTTACTACTTCCTTTGTACCATTGTAGCTCTGTCACTTTGTGGGTTTTTCACAGGTATTGGCGGTGGTTGGAGGGAGAACTCATTCCAAGTTCCTGTCTCTACTCTGCCATCTCGGTTCTGCCCCCTGTGACATCTTTTTTGGTGTTATTTCCGGAAGATGTAGGTCTTCATAGAACTGATCAACGGTACCATTGCACAATTTAGTATTATTTAAAATTATGAGCTTCTAACTGAAAGGGAAGTTAGGATAGTTTGTGTAAAAATGAATAATTTAATGGATAAAGCATTTATTAACTGCTTACTATGTAAAAAGCAGTATGCTAAATTCTGGAGAGACAAGGAGAAAGCTAAGACAGTTTCTTCTCTCAAGCAACTCTCATTGTAATGGGGGAGACAGCATATATGGAAGATTTCCACTGTAAAAAAAAAAGATAGAAATATGATGTTATCAAAACTATTCCCCTTTATTTCCTCATGTTACATTACAGTTTTATTGATACTTATACCTATATGTAAAGAAAATATATTTTCTACATAAGCAGCATTTTAAGAGCCTTCTATGGTACCTTGAAAACTTTCATTGCTGTATTTTCTACATTTCTAAAGAGGAAGATACAGTGAATTCAGAGTTAACAAGAGCAAGGTTTGAGTCCAGAATGTTCCAAATGGGAACTTAGAGAAGTGATTTAACTTCACTTCAGATCCCCAGTTTCCTTATTATAAAGGATGAATAATAATACTCTTAGTATCCATGTCACATGAGCTCTTTTTATGAAACAACATAATACAGTAAAGTGCTTTGTAAACTTGAAAATACTGTTGAAATTATCAACTATAATTACCATCACTTGACCTCTCACTTACTTATCTGAGAAAACAAGGAAAATCTGCTTTACCTACTTTACAGGAACTGTTAATATAGAATGATTAGTGGGTGTGATAAAACTTTGTAAACTATTTAGCACTTTATTAGGTAGCATTATTGTTTATTATAATCTCAGTCACTCAGAAAGTATTTATTGAAAACACACAATATTATCAGTTCTCTATATGATGCAAAAGCCCTCCTGCCAGAATAAAGACAATGTATAGACAGATCTCATGGAAAGAATTTGACTTGAAGTTAGAAAGCCTTGGTCCATTTTCTGGCTTTGCCTTTTGGCAGCCTTATGATCTTAGAGAAGTCATTTTATTTCTCAGTTTTCCAATATTTGTACTCTATGCTTTAGAGATTTGTGAGAAAAGTAATTCATGAACCTTAAAGAAGTATGAAAATGTGAATGAAAGGTTTTGGTGAAAGTTATGTTTCACTATGATGTTACTTATCTTTGTTACTTTAGGAAATGGTGTCATGATGATAGCTCACAGTTACATGATACTTTAAAGTTTACAAAGTTATCTTCTTCACAACAACTCTGTGGGATCAGTAGTATAGGTTTTTGGACATGGGGGGACCTAGGTTCAAATCTTGGCTTTATTACTTACAACTTGTCTTTTTCTGAGACAAATCTCTTAACCTCCTTGGGTCTTATTTTCGGAATATGTAAAATAATATTTTAATAGATGATCTCTATAGTCCCTTCCAGCCTAAATCTTACAATCCTAAGAAAGTAGAGAAACAAAAGAACTGAGAATCTGTATAAGTTGCTCAAAGTATATGTGCCGAATTATCTAAATCATAATTTGAAAAATGTCACCTCCAATGTTTAAATGAAGATTGAGGAATAATAGGATATTAATTTTAAGATGTCACTATTACCAAGGTTGTAATGGTGTCTTCATATCATATGCACTTTTGATGTCAGTGAACTTAATATAAAAAGTCTGCCCTCTTGCTAATACTCTTTTGAGAAAACCATTTTCTCTATTTTCTATAAATGATCATCATTAGGTGAAGATCTAATCTAGAGTATTGGACTAAGCTATCAATTTGGAGAATGTATTCTAGCAAAGCTAAGATGTCAAAGTTCCCCCACCTTACCACCTGAAAACAAACAAAAGCAAATAGTGTGAAAATTATCCTTTCAAAAATAGTGTTTTCACCTTAATACTACTTTTTAAAAGGAAATTTTGAAAAACACTCCTTCTAATATCTTTATATCTCCTCATATCTGGTCAGCTCTCTCTGATCTTCATAAGCATACCTTTCATCCTCAGGAATATAGGTGTTCTTCTCTCATAAAAGGGAATGACTGTATCAACATATCTATTTGCTTTCTAGACAAGGAGGCTAAAACTTTTTGACTAATACATTTCTAGGGTGGGGGAAAGGAAGGAAAAAGGGAGAGAATTTGTGTCTCAACATTTTATAAAATAGACATTAAAAATTATTTTTTCATGTATTTTTTCATGTAATTGAAAAAATAAAAAAGCAAAAATGAAAATTAAGATAGTTCATTCTGGCTGGAATTTAGAGTGTGAAAGTATAAAATAAATCAGGAAAGGTAGGTCAAGTTTGTGGAATTACTGAAGGTTTTTGAGCAGGAAATTTACGTGATCAAACTTGTGTCAGAGATTATCTTGGTAGCCTTACAAGCCAGTTATTCTTTGTTCAGGTTTAGAACTTTCATACATAAGCAAATATATACGCATATATATTTGTATATGTATTTCACAAATACAGATGTCTATATATATGCATATATATGTTATATACAAAAAAAAACTACAAAAGTTTTTCTTCCCCCTTTAAAAGTTGCCACCTCTAACTATAGACTGCTATATACCACGTTCGTAGTATAAGAAAAGAAATGGATTTACTTTCAGAGGAGTATGCCTTGAATTATGGTCCTGATACTTATTATCTGTGTGAGCTCTTATCCCTCTGTAGGTCTTAGTTTCATCACATATTAAATGAAGGGCTATACTAGATGATCTCTAATGGCCTTTCCACTTCCACATATAAAATCCACCAGTTTGTCCAGTCTTCTTGATTTAGTCAGCTCTCATTCCCTAGCAATCCCCTCTTATTATCTCATGATAGTAAGAGCTAACATTTACACACTGCTTTAAAGATTTACAAAGCACTTCCCTTATATTATATTGATTTTCCTAACGGCACTCTGAAATAGGCATAGAAAATAAGATAGTACCGTAGAAAGATCACTGTATTTTTCATCAAAAAGACTTGGTCATGAATCTTGGCTCTGCTACCAAATGACCTTGCGCAAATCATTTAGCTTCCCTGGGACTCAGTTTCCTTATTTGTAAAAATAAGAGGGGTGAACTGGATGGTCTCAAAAGTCTCTTCCAGATCAAAATCTGTGTTTTACATATGAGGAAATGGAGTCCCAGAAAGGCGAAAGGACTTGTCCAGGGTCACAAAACTGATATCAGAGACAGGACTCAAACCCAGGTCCTATGACTACAAATCAAGTGTCATTTCTACTATATGATACTACCTTTAATGATCCTTAGGTTAATACCCTGGATTTTTCCTTTCCTCTCCTATCACTTTTCTTTTTAAAAAAATTACAATTTATAATTTATTCATTTTTAGTTTTCAACATTCGTTTCCACAAGATTTTGAGTTACAAATTTTCTCCCCATCTCTCCACTACCCCCACCCCAAGATGGCAAGCATACTGAATACCCCTTCCCCCAATCTGCCCTCTCTTATATTCTCTCCATGCCCACCCCCCCTTACTTTTTTGTAGGGCAAGATGGATTTCTATGCCCCATTGCCTTATGTCTTATTTCCTGATTGCATGTAAAAATAATTTAACATTTGTTTTTTAAATTTTTGAGTTTCAGATTCTTTCCCTTCTCCCCTTCTCACCCATCCCCACTGGGAAGACAAGCATTTTAATATAGATTATACATGTGTAGTTATGCAAAACATTTACATAGTAGTTATATTGTGAAAGACTAACTATATTTCCCTCCATCCTATCCCATCCCCCATTTATTCTATTTTCTCCTTTGACCCTATCCCTTTTCAAAAGTGTTTCCTTCTAATTACCCTCTCCCCCAATCTTCCCTTCCTTCTATCATCCCCTCTCTTATCTCCTTCCCCCCTACTTCCCTGTAGGAAAAGATACCCAATTGAGTTCTATCATTTTTCTTTTTACCAAAAAGGAGCAAAATCCTAGGCTCAAGATCTCAGAATAAGGCTCTCTAGTACAGCTCCTACCTGATACATGAATCTCTAGTAAGTTAGCAAACATTTCTCTGCCTCTTCCTAGATTCCCTCCCTGTTTACCTATCCACTCTCACATTTTTGTTTTTGGCTTCATATGTGTTTTTTAGTCACTTTCAGAATACTTGCTTTTTTAAAAAACAATTTCAATTAGTCCTTCTCATTTGAAGGTTAGAGTAGTCTTTTTCTTGTAGCCCTGGCTAGTAGCAATACACACATGCACGCACACACACGCACGCACGCACACGCACACACACGCACGCACACACACGCACACACATAATTTCTTCTCTAATATCTTTTTGTCTACTGCTGCTTTATAGATCTCTTCTTATGTTTCTAATTTTGTGATGTCTTTTCATAGAAACCATTTCAAAATATATCATAATTCCAGAAGAGAATATTCTCAACCCTCTGATACTCTATTGCCTCAAGCTCTGTGCTATCTTGGATTCTTTGTTATCAGTTCTCCACATTAGGATTTTTAAAAAGGGATGTTTCTGCACTAACTGAAATTGTGGGAATTTAGATGTTATTCAGGCAGACTTTTGTTTACGTATTTCTGAAAAGTATACTTTTTACCTAGTTTATTTTTCTAACCATTTTTCTTTTACCCTATTTTATGTCATAATAACTTGTGTATCTATAGCACTTTAAGATTTAAAAAAACCTCCTTCCTTAAAATAACCTTGTGGGATGAGTAGGACAGTTATTGTTATTTTCATTTATTAACTAGGGAAAATGAGACCCTTAAGAGGTGTAGTCACTTAAACTCAAGGTTACCTGGTTAATAAGTGGTAGAGACAAAATGCCAAGATTGATCCATCAACCAAATGCAGGCCTCTTTCCATTATACTACACTGCTTTGCATTTTTAACTTACTTTTTGTTATTTGAATTGAATTTGAAGCTTATAATTAATTATTCGTCCCAGCTCAGGGGACTTATTAAAGTCCCTCAGGGACTTATTAAAGCTAGGTTACTGGCAGTTGTAGCTGATATGTTTGGAAATGGAAATGTGATGTCTAAAGTTGTATAACACTTAATACTTACAACCTGAATATTTTAGATGAGTGTATTTTATCTTTCAGTATTTTCCTGTTTCAGTTCAATTGAATTCAGCAAACTGTTATTTAAATACCTACTTTGTGCAAGGTGCTGTACTAGACATTTGAGATACAAAGATGAAAAGAACAGTAATGTTCTTGACCTCAGGAAGTTTATAACCTTCTAGGGTAAATACAACCTTTACGCAGTTAAGAATTATAGAAGGCAGCCTTTTATGTAGGCAAAGGAGAGATGCAGAGAAAGTGCTCTAGGAAAATACGAAAGAGATACCTTCTTGCTGTGGGGATATTGGGAAAGCTTATAAGATGAGGTAGAATATAAACTGAGCCTTTCCCCACGTACCTGTGTGGATGATTGTGGATTGAATTGAACTAACAGCATTTTATTAACACATAATAGTTCTCAGAAGTCATTTGTGGTCTTAGAATTAGTCTTTCTAGTTAAGACAAAAGATATCATTTAAGAATATGTTTCTGAGGACTGATACTTTGAAGAAGTCAATTATTTTAGTTCCCCACTGGACAATTTACCACCACATGTGGATCTCAACTGGGAACTACTGGTCACTTTTGTTACTCTCTGCCCCTAATGGGATACTCAGAGGTAGATTCAGAATGTTAGAATAATGGAAATTCTAGCTAATCAATTTTCTTTTTAATGCTCTGGGAAACAAAAAAATAGTTTTTTTATTACTCATCTACTTGGTTCTCAAAGGAAATGTCTGTTGATATCCTCTACCTGTGAATCTACTATATATAAAGTTGGTCTGTGAGTCTTGTTCCTATTAAACCTACCTTGATGTAATAATTGAGTTGAGTGTCATTGTGACCTGCATAAATGTTGCAGAAGCTCATTTGAAATAAATTTAATAAAAATCTTTAAACTATTGACGCATTTCATGGTATCTACATCATTTCTTTTTTTTCCTTTTCTGTTTTATAAAACCCTGTCTCAAAAAAGAATGGAAAAAATTAAAATATGAAACAGGTTGTCATTCTCTAATATTTGTTATTGTATTTGTCTCTCAATCTTTGTTTCGTAAGTCATATATAGTACTGAATTAATGAATAAAGCACTTATTAAATAATATGTGCAAAAGCACTATGCTAAATGTATTAAGGATGACAATAGAAAAGTAAGGCTGGGGGCGGCTAGGTGGTGCAGTGAATAGAGCACCGGCCCTGGAGTCAGAAGGACCTGAGTTCAAATCCAGCCTCAGACACTTAACACAAAAACTAGCCGTGTGACCTTGGGCAAGTCACTTAACCCCAACTGCCCTCCCAAAAAAAAAAAGAAAAGTAAGGCTGTTCCTTCATTCTGTCAATTATATGGAAAGGTTCTGTACTGCTTAATTAACATTTAATGAAATCTGTTCTTCTTAAAAACTTCAAGAATCTGTGATTTTATCAGTGTGGGTGCTCTCTTCACTAGTGTAGCCTCCTACACCTTTGTAAATGTGTTTGTAAAACATGTGCCCAATAGCTAATCCTCTAATCATGGGCTTCTTCACACTTAGCTAAGGTAGTCCTTGGGTAGCACACATATAGGTTCTTGTTTGGTTTATATTTGAAGTCTTTTTAGGTAGGACATTTTGTAATCTGTGGTCTTTTAATGTGGCCTTAGAAAACTCAAGGTTACCTCAGTGAAATATAGGAGAAGGAACATAATGGAGGTTATTTATCTAAGAACTTCATTAGACTATTAATTTTATTTCCTATGATATCGTTAGATAAAGGACTAGTTTTGAATTCAGGAAGACCTGGGTTGAAGTCTTACCTCTGATTTTTGCTGGCTATGTGATCTGATCAAGTCTTATAACCCTTAGTGCTCTAAAAAACATTCAGGGACCGAGTTATAGAAAAAATGCTGACTTTCATTGGTAGAGGAAACTTCCTTAATCAGGAGTTTCCTATCCAGTGAATTGACAGATCTAGTCTTTATCATTATGACTAATTTCATACAGACTAGAATAAATAGTCCTAGTCATATGCTATTTGGAATTTTGGGGAGTAAGCATTTGGAATATTGTATTCAAATTCTGATACTGCTTTTTAAGAAGCAAATCAACAAACTAGAGTATATCCAGAAGAAGGCAACCAAGATCTTACAGTTTAGAGCTAGAATCACTTGTCATTTTCCTATTTTGTCATCTTAGCCAAATTGACTGGTGAGATGTGGTACCTCAAAGTTGTTTCTCAAATCAAATTTTCTCAAATCAATAGTAATTTAGAGCATTTTTCCATATGCTTAAAGATATCTTTAATTTCTACCTCTGAAAATGGCCTGTTCATATCCTTTGCCCATTTATCAATTGGGGAATGACTTGTATTCTTATAAATTTTACTTAGTTCCCTGTATATTTTAGAGATCAGGCCTTTATCAGAGACACTGTTTGTAAATATTCTTTCCCAATTTCCCACTTCCCTCTTAATCTTGGTTACATTGGCTTTGTTTGTACAGAAACTTTTCAGTTTAATGTAATTTTGCATTTTATAATGCTCTCCAACTC
Source organism: Pseudocheirus occidentalis (assembly GCA_028646575.1). Taxonomy (NCBI): domain Eukaryota; kingdom Metazoa; phylum Chordata; class Mammalia; order Diprotodontia; family Pseudocheiridae; genus Pseudocheirus; species Pseudocheirus occidentalis. The sequence continues at coordinate 141,517,877 of CM053601.1, forward strand.
TTCTTTGGTATAAATTCTTCCCTACTCCATAAATCTGACAGGTAAACTATTCCTTGCTTCCCCAGAGGCATCTAGCAGTTAGTTGATAATTAACCAATAAAAATATTTCTTAAGCACCTACTATGTGCCAGGCCCTTTCCTAAGTACTAGGATGAGGATAGAGAGCATTCTAGGCATGGAGGACAGCCTATCAAAATGTCCAGAGTCTGGAGATAAAGTGTCTTGTTCCAGGAAAGGCAAAAAGGCCAGTGTCATTGGTTCAGAGTATATGGGAGAGTATAAGGTGTAAGATGACCTGAAAGGTAGGAGCCAGGTTATGAAGGGCTTTGAAGTCCAAATAAAGGATTTTATTTCTGATTTTAGAGGCAATAGAGAGCCATTTAAATTTACTTGGTGGTTGGTGGGGAGATTACAAGGCTTTTAAGGAGTACTCTTATATCATCAGATGTAGACATATTAGTAAGATGCGAGGGAATAATGGTATGATGAAAAGAACACTGGAATTGGAATGAAAAGTCTCAGAAGACCTGGGTTGATATTTTGGCTCAGTCACTTACTAGCTAGGTGACTTTGGACAAGTCATTTTACTTATCTGGCTTATCATTTTCCTCATCTGTAAAATGAGAAGTTGAGACTAAGCAGTTTTCTAAAGTCCATCCTAGCCCTAAGATTCTTTCATTTCGTAACAATTACTCTAGCATTGGTAAGTAGAATAGATTGAAACAACGAAGGATTGGACGCAGGGAAACTAATCCACTTGATATTTCTGTACTACAGGCAAGATGTCATAGGAACATTGTGAAGGACTGGCTGGCTACCTGACTATCTTTTATCTACACATATATATCCCCTTCTATAGAAAAGCAACAGGACATTATGATTCATGAGATGAATTTCCTTTATTCATGACTAATACTATTCTTTGCTTGACATTTTCACTTACAACTAGTGACATTTTAACTAATGGCAAAATTATTTAATCAGACACCATTGTACCATGCCTTTTGCTCAGACAGAAATAAAAAGCATGTTAATACTGAACTTTTCCACATTAGTTCTCCAACTTTTAAAATTTGTATAAATCCATTCTTTGATATAATACACGTGAAAAGATGTTATAAATGTACACAAATTGCTGTTGTGTTCTAGCTCCCACACCAATATGTCACATGACACCATATGCTTGACCATTCTTCAGAATAATGAGAGAACAAACTCTTGTATAAGTGAGACCAGAGGAATTAAAAACAAAACCCAGTTCATTTTCATTTCTAAGAAGACTTTTATAAGAACTGTTTTACCAAGATGGAATTTTGTGATATGTGTTACATACTGAACTTCTACCAACGTCCATCTCGTATGTCTCATGGTGTGATAGTGCTTCTGAGTTCTTGAAGTCTTTGCCAGTAGAGTATATTTATTACCTATTCTGCATTCATAGTTCATCACCACTTTACTGAAGACGGAAGTAAATTTCAACATCAGTACTCTAGAACCAAGGCATCTCCTTTTCTGCTGTTTTCCTTCACATTATGTGGCCTTTGTAAATAATATTCTCTTAGTTTTGCTTTCTTTGTTCTATCTCTCTTCATATGAAATTTCTCTGAATTTCTCATTTTCATGTTTGTTGATTATAGAACAATATTCTGCTACAATCATACATCACAGTATGTTTAGCCATTCCACAATCAATGTATAACTGTGTTGTTTTTTGCTACCACCAAATGCTAGGAGTATTTCAGTATATAGGTGCATGGAGAACAATAACCTGTCCCTGATCCCTCTTGAAAATTAGGTTAGTTTTTCCTTAAACTATATTGAAATTGTCTTGAGGCTTGATTGGCTCACAGGGTTAAGGATCAGGTCATTGATATAACTTCTGGTCACCTTTTTACAAAACAGCCTAGACAAGAAGGCTTGAGGTTCTTCATTGATACTTCAGACCATAGACCATCAGCAAGCATGTCCCCGAAAAACTGTGCTCATCTGAATCAAATGCTTTACCCTGGATGAATATTCCTTCTCTGCACTAAGTAAACCTCCTTTTATTAACTTAGATGGATTATGAGTGTCTCATTTCACTCCAGTTTTGGACCTAAATTACCAGACCAGCCTGAATCATCTTACTACAGTAGCTCTGTCTTGTATCTCCTTGTGGGGAATGTGCCCAGTTGTGGGATTGCTGGGTCAAAGGGGATAAATAATTTAGTCACTTTTCTTATGTAACTCCAAATTGTTATTCAAAACATTTAAACCAATTCACAGTATCACCAATGGTATGTCAGTATGCCTTTCTTTGCATAATCCCTCCAACATTCACTGTTTCTGGTTTTTTAATCATCTTTGTTAGATTATTTTAACAAATGTTTGTTCTTTCCATAAATTTTCCATGGAGGATATACCCAAGATGCTAGAGGGTTTCTTAATAGATCTTTTAACATTTTATAGTTACAGTATTTAGGCCACTTATTTGTTATCCCTCACTCTTGTTATATGACAAGTCTACCTCCTCCTCCTCTAATCACACATAACCTTGAGGAAATCTCTTATGCCATTTCTTATGTACTAGTTACTATTAGACAAAAAATTACCTGAAAATTGTCAAAATTTGGGCTGAATTTACCCAGTTTTTGCAGTACTTTGCTTTCTATATTTCTGAAATATTTATCATATTTCATGATTACCTGTTCCATGCCCAGTATTATTTATTTTGTTGATTTATATTATTCTTTCCTTATTTCTTTCTCCTCCTTACTACTATTCATCACAACAGGGTATCATGATGTTCTTTTGTAGTTTTAGGTTAAAGCTATTGAAGATTCATAGCTTAATAGATGGATACAAGGACACCCAGTTTAATGTCTAGACCAACATAATTTGAGAATATAGTACTCTAGAGGCACTCCAATAAATAGGCTGGGTCATTTGGAGAATGGCTACCCTAAATTAAAGGTATTTTGTGGGCTTATACTCCTAAAACTATAGTTTGTACCTCCTATCAGTGTGTTTACTCTTAATTATCAAACAAAGGACACATTTAGCCCAAATCAAAGATAAAAAATATTTACTGAAATGCTATAGTTAAAAAAAAAAGAAAAGGAGCTATAAACATCTCAGCAAAACCAGGGAGAATAAACACATAATGGTCATGCCTACAATGGGCTGCTCTTTGGATACATGTCAGCAGGGCAGTCGGGTGGCACAGTGGGTAGAAAACCATCCCTGGAGTCAGGAAGACCAAAGTTCAGATCTGGCCTCAGATACTTACTAGCTGCATGACCCTGGGCAAGTCGCTTAACCCTGCTTGCTTCAGTTTCAGAGAAGAAAATGGCAAACCGCTCAAGTATCTTTGTAAAGAAAGCCCAAAATAAGGTCACGAAGAGTTGGATGTGACTGAAACAACTGAAAAAGTGGCCAGGGTACTCAAAAGGGAGGTACAGGTATAGAAGCATTACCAATGTATGTAGGAGGGATCGCTCAGGCCTCCAGTGCTTCAAGGCCACAAATATCTCCACACTGCTCCTGCTGTCTTTGTTTGTAGTCTCTGCTAGTCTCTAGTTTCCACTCCAGTTGCTGCCTAGCTTCAATCTCTGCTGACTCTAGCTTCTGAATCAACTGAGATAAGCATCCTTACTGAGTTGTGTGCTCCAGCTAGAATGCTGCTCGAGAACAAGAGACAGCATGTATTAGTCAACCTCCCCTCTCTGGTCAGCAATGGTCACCATTCTATAATCTTATCACATTGATTGAGGATAACTTCTGAAATTTGATCAGTGACTAAAAATGATTCACTCCCTATTATATTATTAGGCTCTTTATTTTACACAGTGCCTGGTATATTCTAAGTGTTTAATAAAGTTTAGGTGATTGATTGTTTAGAAAATAACTTAATTTGATCAGAGAATATCTCAGTCCATTTCCTTTACATATCAAATCTCATTGTCCCACAGCAATACTGCAAAATCCCACTGTAAAGCTGTCTATTCTCTGAAGACACAAATAATTATTTAATAAGTATTTATTAACCTACTAAGTATTTTATTTTAATTCCAAATCATTTTATTTCACATGTGATTGATTAATCACTTTAACCAATCATTTTTAGAATCGTCCTCCCATTTTTCCCTTTCATTTGATAAATATATAATCATAGTACTTTAGAATTGTAAGAGGTCTTAAAGGCCATATAAACCAGGGAATTAACCTGTTCTGTTTGCATCCTAAACCCATTTAATAGTAAAGTATATAAACACCTTTCCAGAATAATGTTTTTAAATGCACAAAACAAAATATATAGAATTATAAAGTAAACCAATTATATTTAAATAGCTGTCAAAATTCTTTTTTAAAAGTTCACTGACTCTCTGAAATCTATCCACATTCCCTCAGGGCTCTGTAGACTCCTAAGTTATGAACCCCTGATAAGCCGGAAACTAAGTCTCAGAGAAGAGAAGAAACTAGCAACACACCACTAGGACAACCTAAATTATGTAAAGAGGAGCTGCCCTTATTTTTTTAAGCTGATAAAATGTCATATATCTTGTAGAAAATAATTTTAGAAAATGTGCATTGATTCATTTCTTTATCATGGAGCTTTAATGTCATATTTTCCATTTACAAAGTACTTTACAATCATTTTCATCAACTAAAATGTGATTTAATTCTGATCAGATGTTCTATTGGATAGGAAAAGTAGGCACACTTTAGTCAGCCTGACAAGCTCAAATTTCTCAAAGTCAGAAACATTACTTTGCAGTAACAGTAAATAGTAAAATCAATAAATGTCATTTAGATTCCATAGCCAAAGGCACTTGGCAAGCTGCTAACTGGCATCACTTAGGCCAGCATCCTCCTCAGTGAGAAAAGGATTCAAGCATTCTGCCTTCTCTCTTTGCAGAGACCACCAGGAGAGATAAGTAGGGGCCTTTTGGTGTATGACTAAGTTCATAATCCTTACCAACATTCCCACTCATTCTTTGAAGCCAGTCACATGCTCACTAATTCATATATAGAATCATAGGAATTAGAGATTGAAGGGAGTGTGAAGGTCATCTAGTTCAACCTCCTTACTTTATAGGAAATTCAGGATGGCAGGAGTCCAGAAGTTTAGGTAACTTGCCCAAGATCACAGAGGTAGAGGAACAAAATCAGAATGTGAATACTGATCCTTGGAACCCAAACCCAAGGATTGTGTCACCACCTGCCACTGTGTCCACTACGTCCATAATGCTTCTCATCCCTGACGGAGATGCCTTTCAATTCCACAAAGATGTACAGTGTACCTATTCTGTGCAATGCTGTTAGGCAGTGATAATACCTTAGGAATCTACCTTAGGAATCTGTGATGGTGTTGGGATGTATAGTTCCCCTCCTCTCACAGCTGGTACCCTTCCCCCCCCCCCACACACAAGTAAATACTCTTTGAGAGCTACTCTAGCTGAATAATTCATCCCTCTGAAACCAATTAGAGATAAGCTTCTTTCAACTTAGCCATGCTAGCCTTTGTATTAGTGACCTGGGCTGTTACAGGATGCACACTGAGCATTTCCAGCTTGGTAGGACCTGATAGGACTTATATTTCATCACCAGAGGCTTCAGGAGCCCCGGGTTACCTGCTTGCCACAACAAGGTTTTAAATTAGGACTTTAGTGGAGACATTGGGATTACAGTGATGAAAAATGGCATAATCTTTGCCCTCAAAATGAGTATAAGCTCTTAGTGGGGATACATGCATATTACCATCTGTATATAAGGATCACTCAAGAGAGTTTCATAGTCAATTATATGTGCTTACAGGTTGGTGAGCCTTTGTTTGGAATTTTTGGATTGTCTTTAACTCTCCCAATAGGATATAGACATGTTCATTGGTACCTTGACAATAGAACAAAAGACAGCTCCTGCCACAAGATAAACGGGTTGATTTGAAACCGTTCCTTGGCTCCCATGATTGGGCTTCAGTAATTGAGGCTGCCTATAAGATTATTTGGTTGGCCAAGTAGTCTTGGAAATGCCGATTTTTATGAATAATTTTGTGCTAGTCTTTACAAGTGAGCTGAGGCATTTCTGACTTTTGGACTTTTTCCTTCCCCTTTTCCAGAGTGGAGGTGAGGGTGGAGGGAAGTCTCCTACCCCTGGCCATTAGTGGCTACCTTAGGGCAGAAGCATCTAGAAGCAACATATATCCATTTCACCATAGCTTTATGAACATGTCAGAGATCAGAGATCTGGAACTATGTTCTCCCAGTCTGAGAGATAACCAGCATGGTGGTGGCATGTTTTGGAGAACAGGAAAGCTGCTTGTGCTTGTCTGTGTGGTTGAAGGGTTTATTGACAAAGTCCCAGAACACTAGTCTCCCAGACAAAATGGATGTGTGTGTGTGTGTATTTGTAGACAGTATAATTCCAAGAATGTGACCTTCTAGTCAGAGAAGGGAGATGTTTTTGGCAGCCCAACCTTCAGGAATTGCCTTAAGAGTAAATTGAAGTTGAAGTCTATATAGAAAGAGCATATCTGTTGAAGAAAGATCACCCTTGTCCTTCCTGCCATTCACAAGTGAAACTGCAGGAGGAATAAAGTACTAAAATTATGACATGGAAAGACAGAAGATCCATCCTTTTCTTCTCAATAGTACTCAGTCAGTACAGGTCTAATGAGAAGGGAGTTGCTTGACCAGCAGTCACAAAGCATATTTGCCTTCTTGCAGGAGTCCAGACTATAAGATGACAGTATAAGTCTTAGGACTGGGAAGACCCTTTGGGAGAGAGGCATTCATTAGAATGTCAGTGTTGTCCATTAGCAACCCCAACTCCTTCTTACTAGAGTCCAAACCATGGAATAGACCTGAGTTCAAAGGGCTCTCTAGGACCCTGATGGAAAAGTAGTATCCAGTAGAGAGAGAAGAACATTGTGTTGGTTTTTTATTTGGGGCTACTCTGAGTCCATTTATGTGTTTTCTACATTTGTTTTGGGGCTTGAGTCTTTTTTGGGTTTTTTTTGCATTTTGGAAGGGGGAATGCAGGGCAGTTGGGGTTAAGTGACTTGCCCAAGGTCACATGGCTAATAAGTGTTAAGTGTCTGAGGCCAGATTTGAACTCAGGTTCTCCTGACTCCAAGGCCGGTGCTCTACTCACTGTGCCACCTAGCCGCCCCTATTTGAGTCCTTTATGACTCATTTTCTGTGGGATAAAATAAAGGCTCCCCAGTACAGATATATATTTACTACTTTAGTGCTTGTATAGGTATTAGAGATCCTGTTACATTTGTGGCAACATAGATACAAACTCTACAAATGTTATTTCTGCCTAGATTTTTTGGGAGGGGTGGGGGAGTCTTTTTTCCCTTCCTTTAATAATGAGTATAAAATTTAAATTACTGGCCTTAGTTAGAATTCAGAGTATGAAATGTAACGCAGTGCTGTGAGCTTCAAGTCAAAAGACTTGGCAAGTTCAAGTTCTTATATTTTCCGACTGTGTGACCTATGTAACCCTTTTCTTGAGCCTCAGTTTTCCCATCTATAAAGTGAATAGGGAAATAGTTTCACCAGCCTCCTCCAGGACTATTGTGAGGAAAGTACTTAGTAAATTGAAATACACCAGAAAACTATTATTATTATTCACCAAAGTTGATGTTTTTCATTAGTCTCAGGTTTCTGATATTTCATTTTTGTAGAGAAGGAAGGAAAGTCACCTCTCAGTGATGATTCTAGCTACATGCCAACTGATAGATTTTGTACAAATCTTCTCATTCTTCTATCTCATTTGAGTAACTTGTTGAATAAGATGAGATAGTGAGCTGGCATGCAAAGAGATGACAGGTATTTGCCAATTATCTTTTCATGGTGGCTTTGAAAATAGAATGTCACCAAAAAGAGTCATGAAATCTTTTTTCTAAATATTTTAGTTTCTATTACATCAAAGCAGGTTATTATTTTTTCAATCATCAAAGCAATTTAAATACTGGTTTTAGTCTGTCTTATAAGTTGCCGTAACGAAAGTACCCTCCAAATGATTGATTTTTCAAAATAATACCACCTCCAAACACACACACACACACACACACACACACAGAAATATTCACCACAGGCACAGAAATAATGACACTTAGGGGAAAGAGTATGGACAACTATGTGGTGCAGTGGGTGGAGTACTGGGCTGGCAGTCAGGAAGCCCTATCTTCCTAAGTCCAAATCCAGCCTCAGACACTTAGTTGTGTGACACTGGGCAAGTCACTTCACCCTGTTTGCCTCAGTTTCTTTATCTGTACAAAGAGCTGGAGAAGAAAATGGCAAACCATTCCAGTATCTTTGCCAAGAAAGGTCACAGAAACATTGGTGTGATCTTTTCTGTGGTATAGAAGGAGAAACAGGGCAATGTAGTAGAAAGAACATTGGACTTAGAGACAGAAGAAATATGTTTATGTGATGGCTCTGCCAATTATCATGTGAACTTGGGGAACCAAACCCTCTTTCTGAGACTCATTTTGATTTTTATGAAGATCAAGTAAAGTAACAGATGTAGAAATGGTTTGTAAACTACCATTATATTAATTCATATTAATTAAGGCCCCTCTCTGCTAGGGCCTGGGAAATCTGTGACGTTTAGATAGGCATCAGTGCCTGCACTCATAAAGTTCACTGTCTAGTTGAGAGATCAGACACGTACGTGCATAACTATACAATTAAATAATACAGAGTGAACTCATTACAGAGATGTAAAACACAATGTTATGTCCAAGGGAGAAGGTTGTTACTTCCAGAGGAAATCAAAGAAAGTTTCATGGAACATCATCACATCATAGGACTTAGAATTGAAGTTCTTCTTTTTCTGAGACCCAGGAAGTTACATGACTTGACCAAGACCATAAAGATAGCAGTTAGCAGAGTGGGGATTCAAGCTTAGGTCTTCCAATGCCGAATTCTGTGCTCTTTATATTATACCATGGCATTTGAATTGATTCCCTTATTATTTCCACTGGCTGAATTATAAGCTCTTCAAGCCATGACTCTTTCACTTTTGTTTTTGTACACCCAGCACCTGGCACATAGTGGGTGCTTAATAATTAATTGATTGATTGATTCCCAGGTAGGAATTCAACAGAAGAAGTAAGGAGAAATATTCCAAAAGTAGAGTTGAAAAGCACAGCTTATATACGAAGGAAGATAAGTAGTCTTGTTTAGTTAGGGTAGAGTACATGACGAAGAATGAACTCATTAAATTCAACTACCAGTCTTAGGGAACAAATGATGAAATGCACTTCATTATTTTGGGGTAGAAAGGGAGAGGACCATATGTATTCACTGTATTCACTGTCAGAAAAGGCCACAGCATCAGCCAGTTTTGCTTACACATTTTTTTTTGTTGTTGTTACAAGGTATGGTCTTAAATAAATGGTGTATCAGCTGAGAGTCTAAAGAGCTGAAGGACCTCCGAGGCCATCTAGTACAACCTCCTCCCTGTTTTACAGAGGAGAAAACTAGATCCTAGGCATGCTAACTAGGTTGCCCAAGATCACACAGGTAGTATCTGAGGTGAAATCCAGTGTTCTTTCCCTGTACTGTTGTGGAGGGTAGAGTTTTGGGAGAGCATGGTTTAGATGGGAAAGAATTCACTTTGACCTCTTTTAGCCAATAAGAGCCTTTTATTTTATGTGGAAAAGCATAAGAAAGCTTAAACTAGACCCCACTATTTGGGAGTATTATGCTTATATAGAAGTTTCAGAATGATGATGTGGTTTTAGAAGTTTTTCTGGGGGTTAAAGATTAAAGACAAGACGAGAAAGGATTTTATAACATACAATGAGGGAGACAAAGGGAAGTCTTTATGGTTTAAGGATTTAAGGATAGGGCAGAAGGATACAGTTTAAAAATTAAAAGACCTGGGGAACACAGGATAAGGGAGACAAAAGCAATTTTTTGGTACAGGTTCAAGATTAGGGGGGAAAGAACTTTAGAATGCCTTCAGGTTACAGAATAAACTAAGAGCTTCACAAAAGTATTGGAAAAGCAACTCTTTTTTTTTTGTTAATCTTTTATTTATTTATTTTTCCTTTTCAACATTCATTTCCACATGATTTTGAGTTATAAATTTTCTCCCCATCTTTTCCCTACCCCTCACCCCAAGATAGTGAGCCTGTTGGATACCCCTTCCCCCAATCTGCTGTCTCTTATATCTTCCGCCCTCCCCCTCTGATTTTCTAGTAGGGCAAGATGGATTTCTATACCCCAGTGCCTGTATATCTTATTTCCCAATTGCATGTAAAGAACAAATTTTTTTAACATTTGTTTTTAAAAACTTTGATTTCCAGATTCTTTCCCTTCTTCTCCTCACCCAGCCCCACTGGGAAGACAAGCCATTCAGTATAGGTTGTACATGTGTAGTTACACAAAACGTTTCCAAAGTAGTTATATTGTGAAAGACTAACTATATTTCCCTCCATCCTGTCCCATCTCCCATTTATTCTGTTTTCCCCTTTGACCCTGTCCCTTTTCAAAAATGTTTACTTCTAACTACCCCTTCCCCCAATCTACCCTCCTTTTTATCATTCCCTCCTCTTATCCCCTTCCCCCCTACTTTCCTGGATGGTAAGATACCCAATTGAGTGTGTATGTTGTTCCCTTCTTAAGCCAAATTCAATGAGAGTAAGGTTGACTCATTTTTTTTTTATGTTCCTGCTCTGGAAAAGTAACTCTTAACTCTTAGGGTGCTATTTGTATCCACATCAGTTGTCTTCTCTGATCCTGGTCATATCCTGGTCTTATCTCCTATCTCACATCCTTCTTGCTCCATCTGCCTCAAGCACGCTTTTCTACATCATCACTTTGATACCTTCTGTGAGCTCCCAATTGATACTTGACTTACCATCCAGTAGAGTTGGCCATTTGATGAAGTACTCAGGAGCTCTGCATTGAGGCCTCAGCTCCTTTTAAAAGGTTGTAGGGCAAGATCTTCAAGACTCCAGTGAATACTGAAACTCCTTTAGGTGGTACTTTTCCTTTCAGTGTCCTGTTACTGACAAGCTTCTTCCTCTCTCTGACCCTGAGACCTTTAGCTCCTGTGTCTGGCCACATCCCACTTTGTCCCAAAGGTCTTTTGACTTTATGTGGGCAGGACCAAACCAGAAATATAGGCCCCTTTATATCTATGTACATTTTGTTCCCTTAGTACAATGAATTAAACATAGTAGGCACCTAAATGTTTGTTTAATCAAAATTGAATTAAATTACTTTTTATTTCTTTAGTCTGGTATAGAATTTGAAGCTGTGAACTCTTTATCCGTGTTCCTCAAAGAATATGTCATCCTTGTGAATTGAAATTTCTTTTCTTGCTGATCGTTAGCCATCAATCAAATATTTATCGAGTACATATTGTATTTATTCATTGATTCATTCAACCAATATTTGTTTACTACCTACTGCATACAGAACAGACTGTCTTGAGAATACAAAAATATAACACAGACATTGCTCCCAAAGAGTTTACTAACAGGAAAAAGGGACTTCCAACCAAGATGGCTGCCTAAAGGGTGATCAGCTGCCCATTTATTTTCCCTATACCTACTCCAGCAAAAGCTGGAGCAAAAACTGAACTTTGCACCACACTCAATAAAATATTCAAGCCAGTAGAAGTTAACTGCAGTACTCAACAAGAGTTGAATGATTTTTATCTGCTCTAGCAAACAGTCCCTAGTGATTCCATCTCATGATGATTAAACTAGTACTGATTACTGATTACACACACTTGGTCAGCTTAGTAAACTAATCTCTATAGCCTGAGATCATGACACTTAGGAGAAAGATTCTTGCCAGATTCCTCCTTAATAGGCTAATCCTTCACCTGCAAGATGGTCAACTACCTGAGAGCCATTGCAGTTTCAGAAAGGATTGAGGAATTAGGTATGATGTTTGCTGCCCAGCAACTCCAGGAGAAACACCAAGAGCAGAACAGAGGTCTGCACACAACGTTTGTAGATCTGACCAAGGTCTTTGATACTGTTAGTCATGAGGGCTTATGGAAAATTATGTCAAACTTTGGTTGCCTGGAGAAGTTCATCAGCATTGTACATCAATTTAATGACAGCACGTTCGCCTGGGTTCTGGATAATGGACAATGCTCTCATGCTTTCCCAGTCACCAATGGAGTGAAACAAGACTGTGCTTGCTCCCATGCTTTTTAATGTTTTCAGCCATGTTGTCAAATACTTTCAATGAGGATGAAGAGAACATCAAGGTCAGCTACCTCACTGATGGTAAATTCTTCAATTTGAAAAGGCTACAAGCCAAGACCAAAGTGGAGGGAGTGTTGGTGTGTGATTTTCTCTTTGCAGATGATTTGCCTCTGAAACTGAGATGCAGCGAAGTATGGATCAATTCTCTGCTGATTGTGCTAATTTTGCCCTAACAAGTAACACCAAGAAAACACAGGTAGAGAAAAGGTGTTAAACTACCAAACTGAAGATTTACAGAGCCATTGTGCTGACCTCATTGTTGTATGCCTGTGAAACGGGAACAGTCTACTAGTGCCTTGCCAGGAAGCTGAATCACTTCCATTTGAATTGTCTTTGCAAGATTCTGAAGATCACCTGGCAGGATACAGTACCAGACAGTGGTTTACTTAAACTAACTTGCCAAGCATTCAGACTCTGCTTCAGAGAGTACAGCTCTGATGGGTTGGCCACATTATTCTAATGCAAAAACGTATACTTGCCAAAAAGACTATTTTTATGGAGAAGTCACCCAGGGCAAGCATACATGGTGGTCAGAAGAGATAAAAGGACACTGTCAAGGTCTCTCTCAAGAACTTTGGAATTGGTTAGGTAACATGGGAGACACTGGTACAGGACTGCTCAGCATGGTGTGACCACATCAGAGAAGGTGCTGTGCTCCGTGAGCAAAATGGAATTGAAACAGCTCAAAGGAAATGCTATGTGAGCAAATTTGGAGCATTCACCCCAAATGTTCACACACACTATTTGTGCACTGACCTGTGGTAGAGCATTCCACGCTCATATTGCTCTGATCAGTCTTAGTAGGACACATTGAAACTTGACTTTAGCATAGTGATATCATTTGTGGTCTTCTTGGAGAACAACAACCAATCAGACTTAAGGTCCTTTTCAACGCTATTGTGACAAATGAAAAAATAAATTATTATTTAGGCAAACTATCAATAAATTGATGGTCAGTCTTTTCTCTTGGTAAACAAAGACCCCAAGAGAGACCGGAAATGTCTTAAAACCTTCCTGAAAGGGAACTCCCTTGACAAGTGAAACTCAGTCCTTATTGGTGGATATTTAATGAGGAAGTGGCTAAAAGTCTCCAGCTCCTCCTGCTGAGAATATGACTTGATCATGAGACTCAGCAGCCTCAAGGCATCTGGGCAGTAAAAACCATTACCGTTCATATTTTTCCAGTTGGTTTTCTCCTTCAAGAGTAGGTTGCCCTAAACTCTAAAGGAGGGGATCAAGGACAGGGAGTACTTCCAGCAGGCAAAGGCTTACCCAGACTGTATTCTGTTTATACCCTGAACAGAAATTTGGTCTCTAAGTAGGGTGGGGTCCTGCCCCATCTAGTTCACAGGAATTTGCCTTAGGGGCTAGGAGCAAATCTTATCTGTCAGTCATGCCTTTCAGAGACTGACCTTTTAAGTAGTTGAGTTTTAACAGAAATGAAAGGAAAAGAATGGAACACAAATTAATAATTAGTTATTAATATGATAGTATATTAATTTCTCTTACTGTGATTCTATCAAACAGTTGTGATTCAAAAAAAACAGGTGTGAGAAACAAAGAAGATGTCTGAGTCATATATTATCAGATATTTGAGGACAGGGAAGTTATTTTTATCTGGGAAACAAGTAAAATTAAGGGAGCCTTCATGGACAAGGTAGAACCTAAGTTGAACCTTGAAGGAAGGGTATGTATTCAATAGAAATACAAAAGGAGAGTTGGAATCCTTTCCAAGTATGTCAGATAGTATAAGCAAGGCCAAAATGAGAGGGCAGGATGAGAATATGGAATGGAGAATTATCTAGGTTGGTTAAAATGTAGAGTATATGATGATGGGAACTATGAGATAAAGCAAAAAAGACATATTTTGGCCAGATTGTGGAGAATGTCAGCATCAGAAGTAGAAAACCACTTTTGTTGGAATGTGGAAGGAATTTCAGTTCAGGTATGAAGCAGATGAACTCGCAGCTCTAAGATTCTGTTATTCTATGAATTCTATACATTGAAATGGAAATTGTAGAAGACTCATGTACATGGTAATTTAAATAACAATACTGTTCCATGCATCATTGGGCAGTATCTTGCTAAAGCAGCAGAATCCAAGCAAATGTCATTCTCAGTCTTGGTAATGCAAGGTAGTGAGATATAATGGAAAGAACATTGCATTAGGAGTCAGTGAACCTGGGCTCTGGTTCTGCTTCTCCAGCTTCCTACTTGATATCTCCTGCTAGATTTCCATAATTATCTCAAGCAACTAGTCCAAAAACATGACCCATTATTTTTCCCCCTAAATTCACCCCTCCCCTGAATTTCTCTGTTTCTCTAAAGAACACCACCATTCTGCTAGTTACTCACTTTCACAATTTCAGACTCATCCTCAATTTTTCACTCACCCCCATATCCATTCAGTTGTCAAGTCTTATTGACTCCACCTCCTCAGCATCTCTCCTATCCACGCACTTGTCTCTGCTCACCTCACAAATAGCCTAGTCCAGGCCTCTCTCCTGGACTACTACAATAGCCTCCTAATTGGTTTTTCTTTTCTCAGGTCTCTCTGTTCTTCAATTCATTTCCCACACACTTACTAAATATATATTTATTCCTAAAATGAGCTAACCATATGACTCCCTAACTCAAGAAGTTGCAGACACACCTCATTGCTTTTACAACAAAGTACAAACATTTAAAACTCTTCACAGTAGGGCCCTGAGCCTTTCTTTCTTAATGATCACACATTACACCTCTTCACACACTGTTGTTCAGTCATTTCAGTTGTGTCTGACTCTCCATGACCCCATTTGGGGTTTTCTTACCAAAGATTCTGGAGTCATTTGCCATTTCCTTCTCTAGCTCATTTTTGCAGATGAAGAACTGAGGCAAAAAGGGTTAAGTGACTAGCCTAGGGTCATACAGCTAAGTGTCTGAGGCCACATTTGAACTAGGTCTTCCTGACTCCAGGCCAGGCATTCTCTCTACTTCACCACCTAGCTGCCCTTTCACGTGCTGCACTCTCCAGCAAACTAGAGTGGAAGATACAAAACATCCAATCTCTTGGCTCTGTATCCTCTTAAACATGCCCAGAGAGTCAGAAAAATTTACTTTTCAGTATGTGCTATGAGACTTTTAGAGAAGTTAAATGTTTCAATGCTTTAGGCTGCTGATAGTAACAACTAATGACTTACAAGGGTTCCAAAGGTTAAAAAAAGAGGGGGGAGATTATTATATGAAATGCTGATTAAATTTTGTTGTGTACCCACCAAGTTTGGCTTTGATTTTAAGTATAACTGTAGATCATATTTATTAAATATGAATCTGCTTAATAATGTATTATTGCATTAAAAATTTAGTTTCAAATAAATTAAAATTTTCATAAAGATAACAAATAATTTTAACTTCATTTGTGAGTACTAATGTAAGAATTGAATTTTCAATTAATGTCAATTTCTATTCCTGTCATTTATTGATAGAATATCCAAGGGATCTCTAAGCACCCAATCCAGATCAGTGTACACCGATATGAACAAGGTAATAAATTCCCTTCTGTTTTGCTTAAAATGAAAGTAACCTTTTCTAAAATCTAAAGAAGGTGCCTATTGCTTTTCTATATTGACCTCTTTATTTTTCAGAAAATTCCTATTCTGTGTTAGGGATAGGCTAATATAGTAGAAAGAACATTGACTTTGGAGAAAGAAAACCTGGATTTGAGTCCTAGCTCTGCCCTGTACTAGCTGTTTGTACTTAAAGAAGTCATTTCCTCTCTGGGTGTCATTTTCCTCATGCACGAAATGAGGGAGTTGAACCAAGTGATATCTAATATCCTTTCTAACTCTAATGTCCCATGATTCTTTTTGCATAACTAGGATTGTTAAAATGCATTTAATATTTTGTTGTTGGGTGTTTTTTTAAATTAGCATCCTAGATTGTAACTTATCACCATGGAACTGTTTGAAGTACTATATAAAGAAAAGTTAAATAGATCTGGTCCCTCCTCTTTGCTATCTCATATTCTGAAAGCAATGACAGAGAAACAAGGCAAGCAGTCCCAACTCCCCTGCTCTCACCCACTAACTTCCGAATAAAGGAAAAGATGAAAGACTGAACACCAACAGAGTAGACTCTTGTTAAAAGTCAGAAAATGGATTTTCAGAAATTTTACAGAAGAAAGCTACCCTTTTTTCCCTTTTGAAGAAATTCCACTTATTGCACTGATAATGGCAAAATCGCTGTTGGATTATAAATTCAGCTATTAGGTTTTAAATTCCCTGAGGTCAGGAGCTGTCTTCTTTAGTTTTAACATATTCTGGACTGTCTGATTGATCTTGAGCAGGTTACTTAACCTCTCAGTGCCCTAGACTATAATATTGGTAGTATAAATTGTGAAAGAGTTGAGAATTTATACACACATAAAGGGAGTTTCATAGCCTGGGTCTTCCTACACTGATAAAATCACAGATGTGGCAAAAAAAAAAAAAAAAAAAACTCCACAAATATCCCCAGTATATAACACATGCCCTCACCACTTGAAGTTATGAGGAACATTTGGAACCTAATTTGTATTTGGACAGGTCTAGCTTTCTTTTCATAGACTCATAGAGAGCGGGATGGACTTGAGAGACCAAGTCCAGTTCCTGCATTTCACAAACGAGGACACTGAAATCTAGAGAGGAGCAGTGACCTGTCCAGAATTACAGGGGTGGGCAAGTGGAAGAGCCCAGATTTGAACTCAGGTTCTCCAGCTCTTGATACAGAGATCTTTCTACAATACCACTATTTTTCCACTTACAAATGTGTCCTACTGAGAAAATGGGATATGATGTTTAGATAATGCGTGGTACCTTCCTTCACAGAACCTGCAACCTAATAAGGAGATATGACACATAACTATAGTACAAAATAATGCGTATATTTGAGGTCTGAGGGAGGAACAGCCACTATTAAATGGGTGCTTTAGGAAGGCTTCCTGGAGAAGGTGGCGTTTTGGCCGGGCTTTAAAGGATGGTTAGGAATTCAACAAATGAACTATTGAAGTGGGGAAGGACATTCCAGTGAGAGGTAACAGAGATAGAAAAGCATAAGGAATGTTTATGGGACAGAAAGTAGTTTATTTTGTCAATGAGATCTAGTGCACAGAAAATAGAATGTCGAGTCAAGGGAGACCTTGGTACCAACTTGGAACATTTTCCCCCTTGAAAAGTTGATTATTCTATAAGGGTTTAAAGAGATCTACTTCAGAAGGCTCTTAAGCAGCACTAATGGAAAGTAGCTAATGGAAATTTATATTTCCTTCCAGTATTTAATTAGATCACACACAAGTAAAACAGAAGTTCAGCAGTCTTTATGTTTATGTTTTGAAACATAGGAATTTTTTTCTCCAAATTTTTTAAGAAGTTCACCTGTCATGAGTAATAATAACAATTTATATAGCTTTTAAATTTTAACCAAGCCTTTTTTATATTTTACCTCATTTTATTATTATAACAGTCCTGTGAAGTAGGTGCTATTATTATTCCCATTTTACTAATGGGTAAACTGAGGCTCAGAGATGTTAAGTGACTTGCCTAGAATTAGAACTTATATAGTACTTGGTTTGTGCTTTTCTGATATAGTTATCAAATAGTTTTGAGTAGTGTAGTTATCTGTGTTTTAAGCTTATTCCACAACTACATTGTAAGCTCCCTGAGAGCTGAAGTCACATCTTATCTAAACTTGGATAACTCCCTTTCCCAAGCACCATGCTCTGAACATAGCCATTCAGTTCTACTGCTTTCATCTATTGAGCACCAAGAGTCAGACCCAGTGCCAGGTCCTGGACATGTAAAGATATAAATAAAACAGTCTCTGCCCCCCATAAGCTCATATTATACTGGGAGGCAACACACACCCAGGTAAACAAATGCAGAAGATATGCACAGGAAATAAAAAAGTAGTTTTGGAGATGCTCTGCAGCTAAAGAGAATCCCAAAGGTCTCCTGACTGATGCTTGAGCTGAACCTTGAAGGGAGCTAGGAGTTCCAAAAGGCAGAGATGGAGAAAGAAAGAGAGAAGAGAGGAAAAGAAAGGAAAAAAGAGGAAAGAAGAATGTTTATGGGACAGAAAGTAGTTTATTTTGTCAATGAGATCTAGAGGAGGGAAAAGGAGAAAACTCCAGTTTTGGAAATGGCCTGTTCAAAGGCAGTCATGAGAGCCAGAACATGCAGTGGGGAGGGAAAGGGAAGGGAGAAGCAAATGCACAGCAAATATCTTGAATTAATTAGTGTGATATCCTCCTACTAAAATTTAAATTATACAAAAGCAAAGTTATATCTTATCTAAGCTTTGAATGTTCCCCAGTGAGGAATATATATGGGGCAATTAATGAATGCTTGTTGAAGGCATGTGGAGGTAGTAACTTGAAATCATTCTGGTAACTTTCAAAGCATGTCAATGTTGATCCTAATATAAATGAATGAGTTGCATTCTTTTGTTGGTCCCAATATAAGTAAATGTTTCTTTTCCTTTCTTTGTGCCTTAGTATATGTGTGTGTGTGTGTGTGTGTGTGTGTGGTTGTGTATGGCATATATATGCCTATAATATATGATATATTTTTATATATTATATGTACACACATTTGTGTATATATGTGTGTGTATCTATCTGTCTTTCTAAATATCTATATTTATTTATTTATATATGTGTGTATAATTTTCAGAACTTATTAAAACTTCTAGAGCCCCATGGTGGTCATGAGTGGCTATGGTAAATCATAGAATCTTTACAACAAAGAAATTGGGAATAGAAGATCTCCAAGGTCCTCCCATCTCTGACATTAATTTATTCTCAGCTTTTCTGAAGTAACTTGTTCTTAGAAACTGATTCTCTATTTGGAACAATTGAGAGATTATTTTGCTCTCTTTTTATAGAATGTTTTCAGTTAGCTAATTTCATTCAAGAAAAATATATTAAGTGCCCACTGTACTCGAGGCACCTAGTACCTGGTATCTAAGCAATGGGGATAGAAAAATAATTTTTCCCTGAGAATTTTCATATGGATTGGAAATTTGAATAGTCAGAGAATTGACATGGGGATCGTAAGATTTAGAATTGAAAAGGCTCTTAAAGATATATAGTTCGACTCATTATTTTTGTAGATTCAAACCTTTTAATAATGCTTTTTTTTAAGGAGCTACTATCTAAGTTACTTTGCTTGATACTTATTAAGCACCTACTATGTAAGTGTTACATAATATATGAAGACTATAAAGACAAAATGAAAGAATCCCTGTTCTCAAATAGTTTACACGATATTGAGGGGAAATAACATGTACATTGTATAAGAAAATGCAAAGTATACTTCAAAAAAATACAAAATGATTTCTGGTAGTAAATGCCTAGCGACTAGGAAAATCGGGGTTGGTTTTGTGTAGGAGGTGGGATATGAGTTGAGCTAGAGGCTTCTACAAAGTATTTGTGAAGAGGGGACAGCCTGTGCAGAACCATGGGGATGGGGGAAAGAAGATCTAGTATGATTTATAGCAGATCAGCCAGTTTGGCTGGAATGGGCAGTATTGTGCAGTGAGCTTGGAAAGGTCAGCTGACCCTAGGTTGTGAAGGACTTTAAAGGCCAGAGTTCCCATTCAGTGCAAAAAACAAGTGGGAACTGAGGCTCAGAGAAATGAGCTGCTTTGTCTAAAGCAGTGGTTCTCAACCTTCCTAATGCCACGACCCTTTAATACTTGTATGTGGGTGTATCTGCATGTTGGTGGACCCACCTGGAGCTGGATAGAGGAGGTTCCTAAGACCATCAGAAATATGTTTTCCAATGGTCTTAGGCAACCCCTATGACCCCTGTGAAAAGGTCATTCGACCCCGAAAGGGGGCATGATCCACAGGTTGAGAACCACTGCTCTAAGACCCCATAAGCAGCCCCACATCATTGCTGGCAGAGGAAGGGAAGGGCTCCAAGGCCAGGTTTCCTGACTCTAAGTGACAAGTTCTTGATGTTACCTAGTATACTATATGAATAAAGGATCTCCATACTTCAGAGCAGTTAGAGGCAGAAAACTAGATTCTATGTTCATTGTAGAATAATGTTAGCATAATTCTATACCTATCAAAGATTGCTTTGATTTAATTATTCATGCACTTCCCAATTGTATATTTTCTTCAGGGAAAGAAGATGAAAAAACAGCTATTTCTCCCAGAACAATGTTTGTATCTTCCAAAGGCTATACCTTCTTAGCAGCAGGTACTTTGTGATAATTTCTTTTAGTAAACAATATAAAGAAAGTTTGTTTGAGGTCATTTTTCATTAACTGTTTTCTTAAAATGTTATGTAAAAAATGCTTGTAAATATAAGCATAACTGAAATGAATGAAAGAGCTTGATTGCTTAAAAAAAAAAGAAAAAACAAATTGAATAGAACCAGGAGAACATTGTATACAGTAACAGCAATTTTGTTCAGTGAAGAATTGTGAATGACTTAGCTATTCTCAGCAATACAATAATCCAAGACAATCCCAAAGAACTAATGATGAAGCATACTATCCTTCTCCAGGGTAAAATCTGATATTGATTGAATACAGACTGAAACATGCTATGTTTAACTTTCATTTTTTCATTTTATTCGTGTCTTCTTATACAAAATGACTAATATGGAAATGTTTTTCATGACTGCAAAAACAAACAAAAACCAAAACCAGATCATCAGAGTTACTGCCATGTTGGGGTTGAAATTTCCCATAGAACAGGCTGATACTGCCCATATTATGTAAAAAGGAAAGTCTGTGGCCCCAAATTGTGTATTTGGTGAGAGATCAGAAGTATTGAAGTCAAACTTCAATTATGAAGAGGATATGGGATGCTCAGCTAAACTGAACTGGAGACAGGAAGAAGACTCTGGATCAAGAGGATCAGGACATTTATAACTAGAAGGGGAACTAAGACACCACCAACCCCTCCATTTTAGAGAAGAGGAAATTAACACCCAGAGAGTCACAGTGGCTTGGGCTTGCCCAAGGTCATGTAACTAGTCCACTCCAAAGTCAGTATTCTGGCTGAGGGCTTCTGACTCCAGCGCTTAAGGGGGAGTCAGTGCCAGTAGACCAACATCACTTGAGAAGGAAGTAAAAGGATATTTTTGCCTGGAGTCATCCAGAAGTTTGAGAGCAGGAGAACAAGGAAGGTCCAAGATTAAAATATGTTCATTGGGCAACTGTGAGCTGTTGAACAGAGACTTCTAAGATCAGATTTCTACTCCAGGTTCCCCTAAATAAGTTCCAGGTAGACAATTCTGTGTTCTTGTCAGTATTACCTTTGGGAAAGCAACCATCCCTAAGTTGTGGCACACAGCAGAAGCATTCTTTTATTTTTTTTAAATTAATCTTTTTAAAATTTATTTTTAGTTTTCAACATTCATTTCCACAAGATTTTGAGTTACAAATTTTCTCCCTGTCTTTCCCCTACCCCACCCCAAGATAGCAAACCTACTGAATACCCCTTTTCCCAATCTGCTCTCTCTTATATCCTCTCCCTATCCCTCCCCCCCTAACTTTCTAGTAGGGCAAATTGAATTTCTATACCCCAAAGCCTGTATATCTTATTTCCCAGTTGCAAGAAGCATTCTTTTATACAACAAATAATCATCATATAATTTCTAGTTTTTGTGAATCTGGATTGTTTCTATAAGTGAAACATAGATCCCTCCTTTGTAGAATGACAGTCCTTGGCTATTCAATTCTGTTCAACTATTTGACAGATATTTCTTAAATACCACTGGAGGAGAGAGAAATCAAGCCTTCCTCCTGCCTTAAAAGGAGGTAACTTAAAGTCTCATATAGGGAATATAACACATATACTAGTAGCTAAAATGCAAAATATCAGAACTATCAACTAACTATCAGAAAGAAGTTGGGATAAACTTGAAGTCAGAGGCCTTAGTTCAAATCCCAGTTGTGGGACTTAGTTATTGTTTATGTGAGACTTCCTTGGATGAGTCACCTACACTCCCAGAAATTTAGTTTCCTTTTCTATAGATTAGGGGCCATAATTCTTTTACTTCCAACTCTGTAAGGTTGTGAGAAAAAAGTTTTGTAACCCTTCAAGTAGTGTCTGTAAATATGTGTTTGAGTGGTCTAAATTAAGTCCTCTGACTTAATTTAGGAAGTTTAGGAAGGAGGGATCATCATTTCCGGTGGAAAGTAATAGGGAAAGCTTTCTGAAAGAGGTAGCATTTGGGATGGGACTTGAAGGATAGTTAGAATTTCTACAGCCAGGAAGAGCATGCCAGTCATAGAGAATTGTGTGAGCCAAGACATGAAGGAAAAGTGAGAGATGTGTAGGATGGAAAGCCTGTGCTTCAGTTTGACTGGAAGGCAGATATTAAATTTCCAAGATCCTTCCAGTTCTAAAAATTCAGTCAGTCCATTTATACAATACCATTTTTGTAATCTGGAAACTACTTAAACCCTTCTATTTGCCCTATATTAACACTCACTAGAAATTTTAGGTTATAAATTTTTTAATTAAAATGTTCCAGTGGCCCAAGCTGGCCTTATAGAAAGACTGGTGAATATGAAAGAGTGCTAGGTACCCTCTCAGGCTCTCAAAGCTAGAGGGGACCTCACAGGAAATCTAGTCCACCTGAGCAGCAATGCCATCTAGAATGTCCCTGACATGTCCTACAAGTCATCGTCCAGACTTTGCTGGAAGAGTTCCCTTGATGAGAACCCCCGCTTCTCTTTGAGAGAACTCTAATATTTAGGAATAGTTTGAAATCTGTATCTCTGAAACTCCCCCCTATTCCTGCCCCAAATTTCTCCTAGTTTTACTTTCTGGGGTCAAGTATGACAAATGTAATTCCTTTCCTACATGTTAAATATAAAGAACTCATCTCTCCTTTCCTCTTATGACCTTCTACTTTGAACAATACTTTTCTGTGTACATGTCATATTCTCCTTCCCCTGCCCCAATAAATTATTTTCTTCTTGAGAGCAGGGATTGTACCTTTTCATATTGCTGCTGATTCTCCCTCTCTCCTCTCTATCCCCTCCTTTGGTTTTCCTCCTACTTCTCTCTCCCAGAGGTCCAGTTCCCTATGGCTCTTTATCTTGTTTTTACATCACCTGCAGTGCCAGAATCTCTTTCTCCTTTTTCCCTCTCAGAGAACCATCTATTTTAACAAAGGAGAAAAAGAAAAGTAGTAATCACAACTAACCAAAATATTGAAAAAGTCTGATATTATATGCAGAATTGACACAACATAGACTCCTATCTCTTCAGAGAAGCAGGGGAAGTACCTTTTCATGTGGACCTACTAAGTCTCCTGCTATTCTGCCACATAAACCTTGGGCCTACCCCACCTTGCCCCAAGAATAAACATCCCTAGTTAATGTTCTATTCAATGTATGCTTGTTGATTGATTGTTTCTCTTGGTGATTGGTTATAAGAAAGGAAGGCAAAAAAAAAGAGAAGAAAATAATTTGAATTAAAGATTTCTGTCTGTGTTAGTTGGGAGACTGAGAAAATGGCAAGCAAGGAGAAAAGTCTGCTGGAATCATGTAAAGCAGGAATCAGTGTGTGGGATTTAGCAGTGAGCCTAAATGGGAGCAGAGTTTGGAAAAGTATAAAAGAGGAAACAGTAGGTGGTAAATTTTGTAGCTCTGTTCCCTCAGCAAAGGGTATGCACGTCATTCACCCAGACCAAAGAATGTCAAGGCCAGTTTGTCTTAATTTCCTTTGGTGTACCCCAAACAAGGTTGACTAAAGTAGTTTCTCTGTGTCTTATGCATTTTTCTCTTCCTGATGTCTTCCTAATACTTTTGTATCTCTGGTAATTCCTAGAGAGAATTGTGATGTTGGTAGAGTTGGTCTTTAGTAGCCTTTCATTTTTTTTCTCTTCCAACTCCCATTTGGGAACCACTCCATCAGTCATTTAATAATATGTATTAACTGAGCACCTGTAAATGCAAGTGCCCTCACATAGTTATGTTGCTCCTGGACAGTGCCTTTTGCTCTGGACCCTTCATGACCTGTGTCCTGCTCTGTCTTGCTTTGCTATTGTCTAAACTTCCCTAAGTCTGTGTCTTATGTGAAGCACTTTGCAAACTTTAAAAGTACAATATAAATAAAGATATTACCTCCTACTCTCTAAGCTGACCAATAAACAAATCTGATGAATAAATTCATGGTAAACTGTCCATGACCAATAAAAGAAGACTGGGTTTGGAGTTAGAAGATGTGGATTCAAATTCTTGCTCTGATTCTTAATACCTGAATGACCTGGACAAGTCACATGTCTTCTTTAGGCTTAAGTTGTGAAATGTGTAAAATGAGTGGATTAGACTAGAGAATTTCTAAAGTCTTGTTCAGTTCTAAATCCCCTCACAGTTTTAATGCTTGCATTTAATGGGATGCATGTGGTACCTTAACCCAAAGTCATGAGGAATGTGGGAATTTTGGAGACTACATAGGATCAGAGCAGTATCAGTGGCATGACAGATACAGAGCTGGCATCAGAGCCAGGAAAACTGGGGCTGAGGTTCTGTCTCAAACACAAATGGTTGGTGTGATCGGGAGAGAGATGCCCTGAGAATAATGGCACCAAGATAATGACCAGGCTACTTGGAAGATAATGGATGTCACAATAGTGACCAAAGAAGGGAAGTGATACAAGAGGCACAGATGTCAGGCAGCTCCTCATTTCCTCCATCATTACCTACCTTATCCCCTCCCTACCCTCACTCTACCCATTCTCTGATCCAGTGACATGGGCACACTTGGTGTTCCTAGAAAAAGTGACTCCATCTCGCCTGAGTCCAGGGGTTTCACTAGTTGTCCACCATGCTTGGAATGTTCTTTCTCATCTATTCCTGACTTCTCTACTTTACTAAAGTTCAACTAACTTTCTTTTTTTTTTTTTTTTGCTTTTTTTTTTTGGAGGGCAGTTGGGGTTAAGTGACTTGCCCAAGGTCACATGGCTAGTTTTTTTTGTGTTAAGTGTCTGAGGCCGGATTTGAACTCAGGTCCTCCTGA
>CM053601.1:141543608-141572141 GCA_028646575.1 Pseudocheirus occidentalis
GCTGCAGCCCCTCCCCCAGCTTTGGCTCACTGAAAGCACACCCCAGGACCACCACTCAAGACCATGATCCAGATCCAGGCCGCTCAACGCAAGAGCCCTTGGCCCTGATGGATCGCCTCAGCCCCCCCCCCCCCTGCTATCTGCAGGCTGAGGGCTCTGAAGCAGTGGAGGCCGCTGCTGCTCCGTTCCTGCTGCTACAGCCACCTCCCACTGCTTCCTTGCACTGGGAGCAGTTTGGCCGGACCCGCTCTTCTCCTCCCAAGTTAGCAAAATCCACTCACCTTTCTCTTAGCCTTTTTTTCTTCTGGCCTGATAAATGTGGTAACTGTGCCTCCAGTGCAGGCAATCTGCTCTTCTATAGATGTGGCTCTCCGCCCGATGCCCCAGGGCCTGACCCGGCCAGGTTTTCGGCCACAGGTCCCAGACTTCTGGGAAGAGCTCCGCCTGCTGCGCTGCCTGTAGCAACAGATGAGCTTTCTGTCTTTTGGAGAGTTTTGGAGCTTGAAAATCTGTTTAGAGTCCCATTTTATGAGCTTTTAGTGTGTTTGTGTGGGAGCTGCGGTGCTTTGCTGCTTCTACGCCGCCATCTTGGCTCCGCCCCTCAAAATTTGGCAATTTTCCTGTAGCTGTTTTGATATTGTTGTACTCTTCTGAGTTTGTATTTTCATCTTCCCTGTTACCATTGTAACTTTCTCTGATTGAGTTCTCTTTTTGTTGTTTTTTTGCTCATTTTCTATCTTATTTCATGATTTTTTAATTTTTTTATTAAAGTTGGGCTCTGCTCCTGGGGTGGAAGGAGTGCTCCAAACTTCTTGTGCTGGAGTATAGGGCCTCACTCTGGGTCTGCTGCACCCAATTCTACTTTTTAAGTAGTTCTTTTCTTCAGTGTATTTTTGTGCCTGTTTTAACATTTGGCCTGTTTTGTTTTTAAGGTGTTATTGTCTTTAATATTTTTGCACCTCCTTTGCTAAACTGTTGGCTCTTTTTTCTTTTCTTTTCTTTTTTTTTGCATCACTCTCATTTCTTCTCCTAATCCTTCCTCTATGGCTCTTATTTGATTTTTAAAATCCTTTTGAGCTCTTCCAGGAATTCCTTTTGGACTTGAGACCAATTCACAAGGTCTTGTCTTAACTAAACTTTATGTCCTTCCCATTGCCTACCAAATTAGGTTTACTCCATAAATATTTTTGAGTGGATTGATAGACAGATGGCCATACAATACAATAAAAATTGCCATCAAAAGGTTCTTGTGAACTACTCAAAGAATCATCTTTTTCAGTCATACCTACTGTAGGTGTTATAGGTATATCTGTCTCTCTGAGTATTGTTCTCTCTAAGGCAAACATAACCATCATCTTCCAATATTTAAAGAGTTATCATGGAGAAAAAGAACTAGAGTAATTCTGCTTGGTCATAGACAAAAGAATTTGGAGGAATAAGAGGAAATTTTAGGGAAGCAAACTTCAGTTCCATATAGGAAGAACCTTCAAATATCTAGAGCTATCAGGAAATTGAATTAACTGCCTAATTAAATACTGACTTCCCCATCAAAAGAAGTGTTGAGGCAGAAGCTGGATAACCACATGATGGCAATATTATAGAAAGGATTCATCATTAGGCTACCTCTCAGGAATCTTCCAACTCTAAGATGTTGTCTTTGAATACCTAAAATTCATTAAATTAATTCACTTCCATTCACCAAATATTTTTAAAAGATCTACATGTGCCTTAGAGAGTTGCCTAAGTCACTGAGAGATTTGCCCCAAATCAAACTGTTCTTGGTGCTTGTAATGCATAGGCAAAAGTAAAATAATTTCCACCTCAAGGAGCTTATCTATTTTTTATAGCATTTAAGAATAATAACTGCCATTTGCATAACACTTTACTCTTTAAAAGTGCTTTCCTGATAACAACCCTGTGAAATTTATAATGTAAGTTATTATCTCTATTTTACAAGTGAGGAAAGTAAGAATTAATGACTTGCCCAAAGTTATATAGCTAGTAAGTGTCAGAGGCAGAAAATCAAATGCTCAGTAAGGTATTATGTCCAATCTGGGCTTAATACCTTAAGTAAAATTTGTATCATTTGAAGAGAGTCTAGAACAAAGTTTCAGGATTAAAAAATCAGAATGGTGCTGCATAACCTAGAGGTTAACAACAACAACTAGAAGAAGAAGATGTGGCATTTACATAATGCTTCAAGGTTTGCTCCTTACAACAACTCTGTGAGATAAGTGCTAGAAAAGATAATGCCTTCAGGAAAATTAAGGAAAGTTAGAAAGAATAAATAAAGAAAAATTGAGGAAAAGATAATGCTTTAAGGGATGAGATATCTGTGGACCCTCAATAAGGTTTGGATATTGTGTCCCCTGTAATCATACTGCTTCCCTGAGTCTTCAAATTTTTACTGTTAACACTTGACTGATTTATCACAAATAAAGCCTTCTCTTCTGTGAAGTAAAATGGAATTCCTAATATTTAGAAGATGTGAATTTATAAATAGCTACATTAAAAGTGCCACTTTTCATACTTTGTAGAATTAGACACAATAATAACTAAATTAATTTGGAGGAACAAAAGGTCTAAAGTCTCAAGGGAAATATTGAAAAAAGAAAAGTAGAAATGAAGAAAGAAAAACACTTGCAGACTTCAAATTATTCTATAAAGCAATAGTCATCAAAGCTATTTGGCACTGGTTTAAAATAAATTAGAAAAATAGAATAGACTGGAAAAATCAGAGACAAAGGAACAAACTCATTTTTTGACAAACCTGAGAACATGAATTAGTTGGGGAAAAATTCTCTATTTGACAAGAACTGTCAGAAAAAGTGGAAACAAGTTTGGCAGAAATTAGATGTAGACCAGGATTTTAAACCATGTGCTACAATAAGCTTGAAACTGAGACATGATCTGAATATAAAAGGTCAGAGCATAAGAAAAATTAGAAAAGAATAAGATCATATATACTTCATAGCTATCGCTAAGAGAAGAGTTCTTAACTAAACAAAAAATAGTTTCCAAAACATGAAACTAAAATGCTTTTGCACTAACAAAATCAGTGCAACCAGGTTAATGAAGTAAGCTGTCCATGGGGGTGGAGATTGCGGTGAGAATCTGCATTAAATCTCTGATAATGGTCTTCCATCCAAGATATATAGGGAACTTACACTTGGTTTTAGTGTGAAACAAAAACCAATAATTACTCACCCAGTGGATGGGAGCTTCCGTTACTCCCCTACTCCACATCCCCAAATCCTTCCACATTCTCTATTCCCCTATGCACTCTTCCCTTTGCTCTAATCTCTTAAGAACAGGTAGCCCTTGTTCTGGTCAGGGTCAAGGCCTTTAATGCCATTTCCTTGTGAACATCCCTCTCAGGCTCTTGGTGTGTGTGTGTGTGTGTGTGTGTGTGTGTGTCTTACTGGCTCACACACACAAACACACACACACACACAGAGTCTCCCTTCATTTTATAGCTAAAGAAAACAAGACCCAGAGATCAGGGGAAGAATTTATTTTGGGTCACACAAGTATTAAATAGCAAAGCCTGGATTCAAACCCAGGGTTTTTGATTCCAACTCCAGTACATTTTCCAGTAAACCATAATCCTTGAGTTCTGGGAGCTTATAATTTAGAATGGAGACATTTGAATGAAAGTGTAGACATTTCCCAAGCAACGTATTAGCACATACTTGTAAATGTGCTCAAAGATTAAATACTTAAACCCCGTTGTGACATGGAACCAAAAGCTTGGCTAGAACACACACAGGAGACAAGGGTGGCCACCCAAGTGTAATGATATGGGAGCAGAGACCCAGCAGTGCAGGGAGAGAGGATGCAGGACCCGGAGCACCGGCGGGGTCTGCTCTCTTTTTGTCTTTGTATCCCCAGTGTCTAGCACCTCCCTGGCAATGAGAGATGATTAATAAATACTTATTGATTAATTAATGAAGTTGGCAACCTGGGACCAGATGCTTCCAGAAGCTCACTGGTGGCAGTGATTGAAAGATCTGTATCAAACAGCATCAGAATGTTCAAAGACACTGATCATCTTTATGTATGGGTGATCTCATTCAGGTAATCAATAAACATCTGCTAAGAACCTACTTATGTGCCAGGTCCTGGGTCCTATTCTAGGTCCTGGGTCTTCAAAAACAACTAAAAATGAAACAGTTCTTGCTCTCAAGAAGCTCCCGTTCCATCAGATAACACATCTACATATATAAATATATGCAGAATAAATACAACATGAATGCATGGTAGTAAGGAATGGAGGAAATTAGCAGCTAGGCAGGGCTTCATGTAGAAGGTGGGGCTTGAGCTGCATTTTGAAATCAGAGGGGGATTATATATGGTGCAGGAAACAAGGGAGGGCATCCCAAGCATTGGGGGCAGCCAGTACAAAAGGACAGAGACAGGGGAGAGAGAGAGAGAGAGAGAGAGAGAGAGAGAGAGAGAGAGAGAGAGAGAGAGAGAGAGAGAGAGAGAGAGAGTATTGAGTTAAGGAACAGAGAAGAGTGTGATTTGGCCATCCCTTAGAGTTCCTGAAGAGGACTAATGTCTGAGGAGGTTGGAAAGACAGGTTGGGGCCGAGTTATGAAGTTCTTTAAAAGTCAAACAGTTTCTGTTTTATGCTAGAGATAATAGCTATCCCTTTATAGGTTAGTAAGTAGGAGAAGAACACAATCAAATTTGTACTTAAAGAAAATCACTTTGGCCCAATTGTGAAAGATGCAATGTATTGAGGAGAGACTTGAGGCAAGGCCACTGACTCACAAGCCATTACAGTAGTCCAAGTGAGAGGTGATGAAAGCCAGACCTGAGGTTGATCCTGGGTGACTAGAGGGAAGAGGAAAGATAGGAGAGACATTGTGGAAGAGCATATGATAAAATGCCACTTAGCAGACCCTGTGCTGTGTGCTGAGGATACAAACAGAGGCAAAAACAGATGTACCTTCAAAAAACTCACATTCTAATGAGAAAGACAAAATGGAATTAACTAGATGTATACGAGATAGATGAGGAGATGGAAAGTAATCTTAGAGGGAAGGCACTAGCAGCTAAGGGAACTGGGAAAGGCCTTTTGTGAAAGACAGGATTTGTCTTTTGGGCTGAGTTTTGAAAAAAGCCAGGGGTGCTAAGAGACAGAGGTGAGAAGGAAAAGAAGTCTAGTCATGGAGGAGACAATAGGAGATGGAGTGTCATGTGTAAGGAGTAGTGAGGGAGTAGATCAATGTAACTGCATCCTAGAGTATGTGGAGGACAATAAAGAGTAATAATACTGGAAAGGTTGGAAGAGGACAGGTTAGGAGGAGTTTTAAATGCCATACAGAAGACTACATTTTATCCTGGTGGTAATAGCAAAGGATCGGATAATTAGGGTGAAGAATCAAATGTAACACAAAGGTTATAGACATGGAAGACTGAGAAAATGGTGGTACACTTGATAAAAATAATAAAGTTTGGTAGAGGGGAAGGTTTGGGGGGGAAATGATAAGCTCTGTTTCAGATGTGTTCTGGAATATGTTTGGAGCACCCATTAGAGCCCCAGTGAGGTGTACTCTGTATGCAGCAGATTAGATCAAGGTCACTGTACCAAGAACGTTCCAGAATTCATGGAGGTCTTGGTTTCCCATTCCTCTGTGAGTGGTTGTAATCTCAGTGATATCTGAGTCAGAACCTAAAGGACTGGTGCTGTCTGTGTATCTCTGTGTGTTCTCAGAGTACTAGGACTCTTTCTTTCTTGCAGAGTAGTGGTAAATTGGCATTGTAGTCTGGACTGGTCAGATCACAGTAAGGATCAGTCTTTCCTTACTTAGGGTCTGCCTGAGAGTGTTATTTTGAAGTGTTTTCTCCCTTTAGGAATATAGAGAAACATCAGGGAAGATATTAAATTCTTGAAAATCAAAGTATCATATGGATTAGGAGGAGGAATTGGGAAGGTTGTTATGACTTGTACAGTTAAGATCAAATCTAGATGGGCAGAGTGAGTGTAATGTTAATAGGATATAAGATCTTCTCCTGCGCATTAATAAGCCTCAGGTGGAGCCCATTAAGAGAAGCTTGCTTAGGGGAGGCTTGCTTGTAGGAAGGCTTTCACATCTTTTGTTAATTTCTAAAAAGTGTGTGTGTGTATATGAAGTTAGCATTTTGCTTTAGAACTCACTCATTGGAAGAGTGTTCTTGTGATTTGACCAGATGAGACCCTGGGTAGCTGTTAAAGAGCCCCCTGGCATTGAAAAACTCAGATATTGGTGCTTCTCTCTCTGGTAACTATGTATGTATTGCCTTGGTCAGACCACTGGATGTCTGTTGATATGTGCTAATTTCTCAGAAGCCCTGTCTGTTGGTCTTTATGTCTCTGCTTGTATTTTCTCTCAAGTTCAGAGTACTGACTTTTCCCCTGAACTGGTGAATATAAGTTAAAAAAAAAAAAGATCATTGACCCTTTAAATAGCTCTCTTTCCTAGTAAAGCAGATCTAACAACCTGTGCTAGGAGCCATCCTGGGTATGCCAGTGTGGAGGCTGCTGTAGTGAGCAAATCTGTAGTTGCTCCTAATCTGTGTTAGGGAGTAAAGAAAATAGAATTGGTAAAACAGAGGAGAGGGACATGTTGGCGGAGAGATTAAAAGCAGTCAGGGTCTGGATTTCTTTGTGTTGGGTGTTTAAAAAAAACACAACCCACAACATTACCTGAGTAATGTCAATGACTGCCAGCAGCATATGCAAAAATAGATCCTTCCAGTAAACACTTAGGATCTATAATTTAACCTTCCCAAGTGATGTTAGGAACCTCCCTCCCAATATTACAGTGTCATGATAGTAATTAACTGCTACTTTGGCTCTACTAACAAAGATATAATATAAAGCTCCAAAACTTCTTAAGCTTAACAGATGTAACAGAAAGTAAAGGCTCACATTCTGTTCTAAAATGCAGCTTAATCTCGATGTTGTATGTTGTGGACCTGAGAGAAGAATTTAAGGATTCTGTGCCTAGTGTCATTTCTATATTTGAGAACTATATATTGTTAGACGTCACAACCACAAAGGTCACTATAGCAAAGGAATTTTAAAATCAAATTTGCAACTGATATGAAACTGGAAAAGACAACTAACCCTGTTAGATGACAACACAAGGATTCAGAAATATCTCAACTGGCTAGCTAGAAAGATAGGGCAAATCTAGTGAAGTGAAATTTAAAAGGAGACTTATCTTCCTTTCTACTCTTAAGACCAATTCAAATGACACTTCTGTGGGAATCATTCTCTGATCCTCTGTCACTTGAACTGTCTTTTATCCCTCACTCTGGTGTGTATCACTGACCAATTCCTTTTCTGGTCATACATGTTCTTGTATTTTACAATAATCCCTATTAAAGATGAGCAAGAGCATAATTATACCAGGGTAACTGGAACATTTTCCTAAGGTACCAAACTTTAGAGAATAATAACGGCATTTTTTGTTCCTTCAGTAAGTAGAAACAATTGAGCTTCACCTTAGTTTTCAAGAATAATTAGTTAAAATAGCCTGTTTGGTACTTTCTGTCTCTCTATCCTGTAGTAGCATCCCAGATGTGCTCCTTCTCAGTCCATCTCCTCCAAGTTCTCTCTCCTGTTGGAAACCTACCCAGTAGCTTCTTTCAGTGCTCTGGGATCTGTGTACATGGAAACCAGGATCCTTTTCTGTTCCCATGGGGTAATATATCACTTTATCTCTCCCTTTAGGGGCTGGAGTCCTAAGGTCATAGATCTCTCTCCTTTCTGACTGACTTTCTTTTTAAAAGTTGGTTTTTGTATCCCTTTCATCCTGTGTATCTAGTGATGCTTATCATGGGAACCAGAATCACTAGTTAGAACTCTAAAGACAAGAATCTCTTCACATTTGACTCATCCTTCCCCTCTGTTAAATAGACCTTTCCAATCTCCATTTTTTCCTGTAATGTTCCAGAGTTTGCTTCTGCCCTCAGCTTCTTTACCACCCTTGCCAGCCAGTGCTCCTTGGTCTTACAGCTCTCTTCTAGGGGTTCCTTGTACCCCCATGCTACTGCCTGAGGACTCACTTTCACCTAGGACTCAGGAAAAGGGATTATTCTGGCATATTCATACTAAATCTTTGTTTGTTAGTTGGTGTGTGTGTGTGTGTGTTGGTGACAATTGAGATTACTTAGTATTCTAGAGAGGAAGGTAACATGAACTTGAAGTGGGAAAGATACTATTTAGTACTACATTTAAAATCTAGTGGTGCTGTTTCTTTTTTCTCAGTGACACCAGAATAACTGATTATGTGATTATTTAATCATTTTAAAATTCATTTTGTGGCTTCTAGTCATTTTGTCATGTTGAGATAAAATTGAGGAAGAAACAATTGCTTCTGTAAATTTGGACTTCAAAGATACCTTTGCTACTTCCCTTTTCACCTATTTTGTATGTGATTCAATCTCTTTTTTAAAATTTGCCACTTTGCTCAGTTTGTTTCTATTTATAGTCTTCCATAATTTTTTCAGTTATTGTTTATTTAGCGTAAGGAGATGTGAAAAGGAAGAATAGCTTGGGAGTCTTGTGAAGTTCCCTTAGTAGTGATGGTTGCACATTTTATACAGCCCTAGCAGTCCATCCTGCACGGACACTCTCTTTCAATACCCTATCATGGGAGGCATGGTGATGACAGTGGGCTCTTAAAGGCTCTGATGACTTCTAACAAACTGGAAATATTCTGAGTCTGTCCCTACAGGACAGACTCTATATCTGTCATCTTAGGATCTCAGGGCAGAGAGATTTGCCACCCTAAGGCTGGCCAAGAGGTGATACATTTCTTTGGCTGCAACAATTCATGAAAACTAAACTATGCATACTCTTAGACCCAGCATTATTCCTAAGTCTGTATTAAAGAAGAAAAGGAATCATATGTATAAAATAGATAAAAGCAGAGATACGGTAATATTGTATATCAAGAAGGTATGTTTATGTGAGAAAAACCAGGAACCCATGGGGAAAACGAGATGGAGAAGATAGTGAAACCAACAAAGAAAGGAATACATAGTAGATGATAGATAAGCATTTATTAAGTTCTTAGTATATGCTTGGGACTGTATTAAGCCATAGGGATACAAATACAAGCAAGATAATCTCTGCCCTTAAGGATCTTACACTCTAATGGAGCAGGGCAACACATAGAGGGGAGGGAACTGGAAAGGAGGAAGAGTATTCATGGTTTGGAGATTGCTGGGAAACGGAAGGAAAATGTCATGGAGGCTGGGTTTTTAGGAAAATAAGGTTAAAACTCGACAACCAGAGCCAGGAGTCGGGGTGGGGGGGCACCTTAAAGTTAGAGACCAAGTTGTGATGAGGAATGGGGATGATGGCCATAGTGTAGGTAGCATAATGAGGAGATGACTGGCAGGTGGAACTGGAGGCTTGATTCCCGGGGGAGAAGCAGAAGCAGTATCATAGCAGAATCAATATCATCAAACCACTTCAACTGAAGACAGAATTAGCGCCCCCTGGAGGTCTGAATAACCACTTCTGTAGTATGTTACAGTGGACGTTCTTGTCACCCATCAGTTGAACTCAGTAGCTGCTAAGGTCCTTGTCAACTCTCAGGTTCTATGATTCTGTGAAGTGAGAAGTTCAGAAAGCAGATCATAAGCCTGGCATGGAAATATGAGATGTGATGATGGTGGACTTCAGCTATCCAGCCTGAGGAGCTTTCTCTCCCCAAAAGAGAACAGCAGATAAGTGTGTGACATGCCCCAATGATGATGTCTGTAAGACAGAGGAAACAGGAAAGGAAACTACTATTCTGGACCTCATTATGTCCAAGGAGAAGAAGTGAAATGACAAGAAACTTGGGAGCAAGTGAAAATCCATCATATTTGTGATAAAAGAGATGAGAACCAGGAATAGTCTGATGTGTTTACTAGATATGAGGAGGACATTCAGTCAATCAATAAACATTTATTAAATGCCTACTATATTTTAATGGCCTGATCTTCTACAGGAGAAGTTGTCTTAACAGAAGTGGGAAACTGTCATGCATGAAATTCTGGAAATATGCCCCAAAATTACTGTTAAAGTAAATTTTTTTTTAATGGGGAGTGGATTTGCTTCAAGAAACTGATGTGGGCACGTGATAAGAAGCAAGGTGGGATTTTTGCAGTTTTTTTTTTCTTCATGTTGGAGTTCAGTTTTCCAGGCTCAGGCTAAATTGTAAACATCCAAAGGACTAATCTCCTTTGAACCCTGATAATTAACAGCTGTGCTGTGTCAAGTAGGTTCTGTGCCTTCTGACTCTAAGCCAATCAGGGGCCCAGTCTTTGTTATATTTTATAGGAGGTTAGCATTTTGCTTTGGGGTTCACTCATGAGAAGGATCTTTTGATTTCCTGATCGAGACTCTGAGTTGGTTGTTTGTTAAAAGCCCCCTGACTGCTTAGATGTCTGTGCTCCCTAGATCCAGTGATGTACGTAAAATATATAGCAATATTGCTATGCTCAGACAGTAGGAGCTTTGTCTTTTGGTCTTTGTACTAATTTTCCTGCTTGTATTTTCTATACTCATTTCTTTCTCTGTAATTAAAGTAGGATTGTTGACCCCTTTTTCATCAGTCTTTCCTTTAAAAGCAGATCAAAGAAACTGTGCTAGCAGACCATCCTGGGTGTGCTAGGGTGCTTGCTAATACAGGGCACAAAGAATTTTTTAACCACCTTAGATTTTTAAAATATATATATGGCAGAAGTAAGTGCATATAACTGAGGATAAGTGCAGAATAATAGCAAAATCCTCTGTGAACTGTTGTACAATTCCAAACTGAACTGAGGCTGGCAATGAATGCTAAGGACAACAAAAATGGGAATTTTAAGCTAGATTTTTGGCAAGATGACTAAAGAAAGATTAGGACTGTTATTCATAGGGGGTAGATGAGGATAACTATTCCCTGCTTATTTTGTTTGTTTTTTCTGCCAAGTAAAATGATCTTTGGCCTGGGAAGGATAGAAATAAGTGGTCAACAGGCAATTGAAACTGAAGATAAGTGATCTGGTAAAGAGAGCTTGCCTATGGCAGATGGGGGAGCACAGTGGATCAAGTGCTTTTCTTTGATTCAGGAAGACTCAGTTTTTTAATTTTCTGAGTTCAAACTGGCCTCTGACACTTATTAGCTGTGTGACCCTGGGCAAGTCACTTAACCCTGTTGGCCTCAGTTTCTTCATCTGTCAAATGAGCTGCAGAAGGAAATAGCAAACCACTCCAGTATCTTTGCCAAGAAAACCCCAGATGGGGTCATGAAGATTCAGACACAACTGAACAATAACAACAAAGAAAACAGGTGCCTGCTTTCAAGAGTTAGAATCCCCAGCCCCTAGATGAACACTATTCTAGGACACCAAATGAATCTGATTTGATAATAGATGGTAGAATTGATTTCTGGGTAATGTTAATCTTTGAATGATTATAGAAAATAGTTAAGGTGCTCCAAAGTGGGAGAAGGACAGATGTCCGAATTTTCCAAAAAGGGAAGAAAGTGGAGCTAGCAAAAAACAGGTCAAATGAACTTGGAAGAAGAAGACATGGATTGAAATTTGGGACAGAATTTTAGAACCCATTAAAGGGATGATTTATACACATTAAAAAGGAACACAGTGATCATGAAAAAGTAGAATGCCTCCATCAAGAACAAGTCATGCCAAATTAACCTGCTTGCTCTTACTGACAAGATAATGACTAGTGGAGCAGGGGAATACAATAGACATAGTACACTTTGATTTCAGCAAAGCATTTGATAGGGAGAGGCCTAGACATTATGCCATAAGAGAATCAATTGAAAGAATTTAGAATGTTTATCTCAGAAAATAAAATGACAGGTACACCATAGACCTCAAGGACTGTCATAAGGGAGATGAATTTGATCAAATTAGATAAAATGAGATAATGGTTATAAAGTGCTTAGTACAGTGCCTGGCATATAATTTGTGAGGCATAAATATTAGCTCTTATGCTTATTCTACCCCCACTCTAGAGTTCTATCCCTTTGGAAGAGGAGAGAAAACTAGAAGCAATGGTTAAAGTTCCAGAAAGGCAGGTTTTAGCCTGATGTAAAGAAAAGATTCCTAACAATTAGAGACATACCAAAGTGGACTGTCAGGGCTCAGAAGATGGTGGGTTCTTCCTAACTGCAGGACTTCAAAGCAGGACCTAGATGATCACTTTCAGTGAATTTTAGAGGGGATTCCTGGTAATCTGTAGATTGTCCTCTGAGGTTCCTTCCAACTATTGGTTTCTTTGATTCTGGGATTCATATAATGTGTTTGTGGGATTCACAGGATTTAAGCTTTGGGCATGACTTTGGCAATTTTAATTGTGAAATCTGCTGGTTCATTGTTTCCCTTTCTGTAAAATCTAGTACCTGCCCTGCCTTTGTAAGAGTATTACTGTGTGAATCAGCAGAAGATGTAGATGTTTTGAGAATGGTAAAACACTAAGATACTTTCTGAGTCAAAAGGAGACAGATTTCAATTCATTCTAAGGAAAATCTTCTTAAAAACTAGAGCTGTCCAGTAATTGAAAGTGATACCACATGATGAAGGACACATCAAGGACCCTAATCCTCATTCCTAACCTAAGCCTTAACACCTAAAATCCCAAATATGCTGGCTCTGATTGATGGAGAAAAGTTTGTAGATAAAGCAGTGGGGCTGGAGTAAGGATCTGGGTCAGTGATTACATCAGGGTAGGTAACACCTCATACAGAAACTCCCTTCATGACTATAGATCAGCAACTTATGTACCGCTGATGATCTTACAGAGTTAGTGCCTAGTGGCACTGAAAGTTATGGGACTTACTCATGATAATATAAGTCCTATGCGAAGATATAAGTCTTGAACCCAGAACCTCCTGATTCTAAGGCCAGCCCTCCCTCTCCATACTGTATTGCCTCTTGAATAAATAAGGTGAAGAGAAAAGAGCAAGGATTCAGAGAAGAGGAACAAAGGAAAAATAAGGAATTGGGGGCTAGATAAGGCCAAAATATGTCAGAGGATCATTTGAGGGAAATATAATATCCTATCAAAGGTCCCATCATAAAATGACAAATATGAAACATTAGCATACAACTTCCAAGCTAGAATAAGATAATCTGACACAAAGAGTTTGTGAGGCCTAAGAATTTTAGGATTTTGGGTAATTTGGGGATGGGCCTATCCCCTGGTGGGACTATTATTATTTATGTCTTTCCCTCCTTTGACCTTCCCAGTATATCCTAGCCTAAGGGTAGATATACTCTAAGTGCCTACCAAATTGAACTGAAAACAGTAAAATATTTTGTGCACAATAAAAGGCATAAGTTAATTTGAAAGAATAGAAATATTTACCTGAAGCATACAACAATAATTTACTTACCGTAACTATATCTAATATCCTATGCTAATCTTTCCATATTTTTCCATTCATTTTAGCACACAATCCTATTATTTGCAAGACCTTAACTGGGGATAAAGATATAAAAATAATATAGTCAAGACATGTACACAAACAAGTTATACAAGGTATTACTGTTGCTATAAGAAGCTGTAGCATATACACACATACCTCAAACCACCTCAGCAGTTGGGGTAAACCAGGTTGAGGGTAACCAACAGACCTCAGATCCATCTGAGTTAGGGGGTTGTCTACACCAAGCATGTGAAGACCTACCCTGATAGAATTGGCTGACGAGAACAATCTGTTCCAACAGCTAGGAGGGCAGTTGGACTGTAACCAATCATCTTGACTTTTGTCTTGCCACTGGACTTTGATGACTCTGGAACAGAAAATGAGGCTGATGACTTTGTGCAACTCTGCTTCACTTAAATCCAATTCATGTGCAAGTCAAGACAAGACAGTACCAGATACTTTTGATGATTACTGCTTTATAATACAGTTTATATTTTTTTTCCATTAATTCCCTTGATATTCTTGAACTTTTGTTCTTCCAGGTGAATTTTGTTATTTTTTTCTTGCTCTGTCAAATAATTTTTTAGTAATTTGATTGGTATAACACTGAATAGGTAAATAAGTTTAGGCAGAATTGTCAAAGATCTGACTTTGTGTGAAAAGTGCTTTGTAATTGTGCTCATATGGTTCCTGGGTTTGTCTTGGTAGGTAGCCTCCTAAGTATTTTATATTGTTTACAGTGATTTTAAATGGAATTTCTCTATCTCTTGCTGCTGAGTTTTAGTAGCCATATAAAGAAATGCTAATGATTTATGTGGGTTTATCTTACATCCAGCAACTTAGCTAAAGTTGTTAATTATTTCAGGGAATTTTTTAGTTGATGCTCTAGTGTTCTCTAAGTATTCTATCATATTATTTGTAAAGATAGTTTTGTTTCCTCATTGCCTATTTTAATTCCTTCAATTTCTATAGCTAACATTTCTAGTACTATATTGAATAGTAGTGGTGATAATGGCCATTGTTGCTTCACCTCTGATCTTATTGATCTTATAAGCCTTATAATCCTTTTAGCTTATCTCCATTACAGATACTGCTTGCTGATGGTTTTAGATAGATACTGCTTATCATTTTAAGGAATGTTCCTTTTAATCCTGTGCTCTCTAGTGTTTTTAATAGGAATGGGTATTGTATTTAGTCAAAAGCTTTTCCTGCATCTATTGAGATTATTGTATGATTTTTGTTGCTTTTGTTATTGATAATAGCCAATTATATTTTTGTTCTTTTTTATTTTTTATTTGTTTATTTTTAATTTTCAATATTCATTTCCACAAGTTTCTGAGGTACAAATTTTCTCCCCATCTTTCCTCTACCCCCACCCCAAAATAGTGAGCCTACTGAATACCCTCCCCCCAATCTGCTCTCTCTTATATCCTCTACCACCCCTTTATAACTTTCTAGTAGGGCAATATGGATTTCTATATCCCAGTGCCTGTCTATCTTATTTCCCAGTTCCATGTAAAAAAACAATTTTTTTAAACATATTTTTTAAACTTTGATTTCCAGATTCTTTCCATTCTTCCCTCCTCACTCACCCCCACTGGGAAGATAAGCAATTCAATATAGGTTGAACATGTGTAATTATGCAAAATATTTCCATAGTAGATATATTGTAAAGATTAACTATATTTCCCTCCATCCTATTCCATACCCCACTTACTCTATTTCTTACTTTGACCCTGTCCCTTCTCAAAAGTGTGTGCTTCTAACTAACTACACTGTCCCCCAATCTTCCCTTCCTTCTATCATCTCCCCTCTTATCCTCTTCCCCACTACTTCCCTGTAGGATAAGATACCCAATTGAGTACACACACACACACACACACACACACATATACACACATATACACACATACACATACATACATATATGCATACACACATACACACACATATATACATATATATATTCCCTTCAACTATACTCATACTGAGAAAAGTCTCATGAGTTACAATTATCATTTTTCCATGTACAAATGTAAATAGTTCAACTTTAATAAGTTTCTTACGATTCCTTTTTCCTGTTTACCTTCTCATGCTTCTCTTGCTTCTTGTATTTGAAAGTCAGATTTTCTGTTCAGATCTGGTGTTTTCATCAAGAATACTTGAAATTCCTCTATTTTCATTGAATGATCATATTTTCCCCTGAAGCATTATACTCAGTTCTGCTGGGTAGGTCATTCTTAGTTTTAATCCTAGCTCCTTTGACCTCCAGAATATCATATTCCAAGCCCTTTGATCCCTTAATGTAGAACCCGCTAGATCTTGTGTTATCCTGTTATATTGTTCCTGACAGCTTGTAATATTTTCTCCTTGACCTGAGAACTCTGGAATTTGGCTATGATATTCTTAGGAGTTTTCTTTTTGGTAACCTTTTTTTACCTTTTTTTTAACCTCATTACCAAAGACGTGATCAGTGAATTCTTTCAATGTCTATTTTGCCTCTGGTTCTAGAATATCAGAGCAATTTTCCTTGAGAATTTCTTGAAGGATGATTTCTAGGCTCTTTTTGTGATCATGGTTTTCACATAGTCTAATAATTTTTTAAATATCTCTCCCAGATCTATTTTCCAGGTCAGTGGTTTTTCCAATGAGATATTTCACATTGCCTTCTGTTTTTTCTTTTGTTTAGATCTGTTTAATGGTATCTTGATTTCTCATAAAGTCATTAGCTTCCATTTGCTCCAATATAATTTTGAAAGAATTATTCTCTTCAGTGAGTTTTTGAAATTCCTTTTCCATCTGGCAAATTTGACTTTTTAAGGCATTCTTCTCCTCATTGGCTTTTTGGGCCTCTTTTGCCATTTGAGTTAGTCTATTTTTTAAGGTGTTATTTTATTCAGTCAAGTTGTTGACTCACTTTTCATGATTTTCTTGCATCATTCTCATATCTCTTCCCAGTTTTTCCTACACTTCTCTTACTTGATTTTCAAAATCCTTCCTGAGCTCCTCCATCGCCTGTAACCATTTCATATATTTCTTGGAAGCTTTTGAGGCAGGAGTTTTGATTTTGTTTTCTTCTTCTGGTTCCATGTTTTGATCTTTTTTGTCCCCACAAAAGGATTATATGATCTAATTGTGCTTCCTCTGGTTGTTCATCTTGACAGCAAATTATTTGACTTTTGAGCTCTTTGCCATGGTAGGACTCTGCTTCCAAAGTAGAGAGAGAGTTTGTCCCAAATCACTAGGGTTTTTGCAAATGTTGTCAGAGGTCTGATAGGATCTCTACAGCCCCACAAGCTCTGGCACACTGGCATTTCTTACCCTAGGACCACTATCCAAGACAGTAATCCAGACCCTAGCAGTTCAAAGCAAGAGTTTTACCCTCTGAATGCCCTTGGTTCCCCTACAATCTGCAGACCAGTAGTATATAGCCAATTATATTGATAATTTTCCTAATATTGAAACAACCCTGCATTCCTGCTATAAATCCCACCTGGTTATGTGTATGATGCTGATGATATATTGATGTAATCACTTTGCTATTATGAAATTAAATATTTTTACAACAATATTCATTAGGGAAATTGGTCTATAATTTTCTTTCTTTGTTTCAGTTCTTACTGGTTTAGTTGTTAGCACCATATTTGTGTCATAAAAGGAGTTTTATGGGTCTTCTTCCTTCTTAGTCTGTTTTTCCAAATAATTTATATGGTATTGAATTAATTGTTTTTTAAATGTTTGGTAGAATTCACTCTTGAACCCATCTGGCCCTGAAAATTTTTTCCTAGAAAGTTCACTAATGGCTTGTCCAATTTCTTTTTCTAAGATGGGGTTATTTAGACATTTTATTTCCTGATTTGCAAATCTAGGTAATTTAAATTTTTGTAGATATTTGTCAATTTTGCTCAGATTGTCAGATTTGTTGGCAAAGAATTGGGTCATTGGTCCTCTTTGAAACAGTGCCATTCCCAAAGCTCTTGACTT
This sequence comes from Pseudocheirus occidentalis, assembly GCA_028646575.1. Classification (NCBI taxonomy): domain Eukaryota; kingdom Metazoa; phylum Chordata; class Mammalia; order Diprotodontia; family Pseudocheiridae; genus Pseudocheirus; species Pseudocheirus occidentalis. The sequence continues at coordinate 141,561,020 of CM053601.1, forward strand.
CAGAGTCCAAGGGGGATGGTTGATAAGGTAATGGTAGTGGTTGGACTTTTCCTGGTACAGGTTGCCTCCTATCTCTTCTTCAGGTTGCCCTGTTGCTTTTCCTAGGCTTGAAAACTTGCTACGTGGGTGACAGTTGGTAAGGTTGGCTGGTCCACTGTCTATGTGAGTTCCTTCCCCAGATGATGATAATATCATGGCTGTACTTGTAGTAGAACTGGTGGTCTTGGCAGTGCTGCCCAGAACTCTTGTGCTCATTTGCCTGTCAGTGGCACCTAGCTAGTCAGCAATTGTTGATGGTGGTGATGAAGAAGGTGGCTTCTCCTTGGCAATGGCCTTGTCCCTGGCAGTCCTCCCAATAATGCTTAAGGGTAGAAATGACTGAATAACAAGAACCTGGGAAATCCCAGTGAGGAAATTCTCTCTACTAATGCAAGTGGGCACCTGCTAATGCACCATAATTATTGCCTTAAAGAGCTGCTTGGAGTGATAAGAGGTGAAATCAGTTACCCAGGGACACAGAAGCTGTTATGTGTTAGCAGTGGGCCTTGCACCCAAGTCTTTCTGACTGCAAAGCAACTTCCCACCCACTCTTTCAAGGCTATCTCTCCCTTATGTAAAACGGGAGTCCACAGCACTGCTGTTGGGAAAAAGTACAGCACCTCGCCTGTGTAGAATAGCTGCCAGCTAAATATTTGTGGAGTAATGGAGATGGTTCATATGTCTATTGTATTTTACAATTTAAATAAACAATTATTTGCTAAACAACTACTATGCTCAAAGTACTTTATTAGATACTGAAGGAGATATAGAGAAATGTGTGTGTGTGTTGTGTCCATTCATTACTTCAAGTTTACAGTCTTCTTGTAAAGATAAGACATAAAAGGTTCAATAGCAATATATACCAGGCATGTCAAGATAACAATGTACACAGTAAATACAATAATGTAAATGGAAACAATGAAACACCAAAATATCAAAAGTAAATACAACAAAATTATAAAGATCAAGCAAGATTCTAGTGAAGGACTATGAGAAGATACCTCCAACCCACCACTTGGTGGAGGTCCACAGGTATGACATATTGCACATGTTTTTGGATTTTGTCAGTGTATCGATCAGTTTTGCTTATTTTTTTTCTCTCTTAAAAAAAACATTATTTGTCATATGGGATGGCCCTCAGGGAAGAGAGGGAAAGGGATGCCTGGAATACTGTGGAGATGTAAGAAATAGAAAATATCAATAAAAATGATCTATATATACCTATATACATACACATTTGCGCATATTACTTACATATGTGTATATAGTCATGTGTATACACAGACACACATATGTATACACACCAGACAGCTTTAAAGAGGAAATGAACCTTTAAGGTCTTCTGCTCTAGCCATAATCTTCTCACTTCAGAGATGAACAATTTGAAGGCCACATAGTCAGTAACTTTCCCTAGGTTGCACAGAGCCAGGATTCAAACCCATGGCCTCTTGTCCGGTGCTCTTCCTATTAGTCCACAACAAGACCATAAAGATTAAGGGCCAAATGGGCAGGACAGACACTAAGTGCTGGAAAAGCACAGAGGAGAAGAGGAGAGATAAGTCACTATGAGCTGGTATGGCCAGGGAAGTATTCCTGGTAGAAAGAAGATACCAGTCTTGTCCTCTCACCTATAAGTGCTTTGTGGGCCCATGTCCCATTTTAGTTTCTTTATCTTTTTTTAGCTTTAATATCTACAGTAGCATCTATAGTACCAGGCACCATTGAAGGGCCTCAGCAAGCACTTGAGGACTGATTTAATGTACATTGATTTACTGTACATAAGAAAGCTTATTTGTACACTTGTGCTTTCTATTACCAGGGCTTCTGCTCTAGAAATCTAGAATTTTAGAAGAATTCTCGGAAGGCACTAAACCAATCTGCCTGAGCAAGGATGCCCTTGGTGGCCTCCCAGACAAGTGGTCATTAACCTCTCTGCTTAGAGACTTTCTATTGATGAGAAACTCATTGTCTCCAGGGGCTATTCACACCATGACTAGTTGGTTCCAATCTTCAAAAATGCCCCCAGTCAGACTGAAAGCTCCTTGGCATCTTCTAACCATTGTTCCTAGTTCTGTCCTCTGAATCCAAGAAAAGCAAGTCGCTAGCCTGTGTTCCCTGGCAGTCCCTCCAATAGTGCCTAAGAACAGAAATAATTCCCCTCTCCCTCCCCCACACCATACCCACCACCTGTAGTCTAATTACCTCTTATTCATAGAATTTAGTGTTGAAGGATATCTTAGATCATCTTGTCCAGTTCTCTCATTCTATAGAGTAGGAAACTGAGAGTCAGGGAGATGAAATTACCTACCAAAAGTAAAGGGCAGAGCTGTAATGGAAACTCAGATCTGCTGACTATGAAAGCCATGGTTCTTTCCACTCTACCTCATTGATTTTGTTCAGTAATATTATACAGGAAAAAATATTTTAAATAAAATTTAAATGATAAAATTAAAGGAGTTGGTTTGAAGGGAGAGATTCCTAGTTGAAAAATTGTGTGTTTTTAGGGACAGCCTTAATTTCCTCAGAGCTAATAGGAAACAAAATAAATGATAAAGGGATTAGAAATAAACCTCTAGCAACTGTCAGTATATTTCAAGTGTTTATGTTGTATTTTAATGAAGTGAAATTTTATACAGAAGAGAAATGATTTCAAGAGAATGTGTGGGATGGACCCAGGGACTTCTGACTAGAATTTTAATTGGTATTCAACAATGTTTGTATGAGGTTACGCCCCCCCCCCAAAATAAAGGGTTCCTGTAGTTAGCCATTTGGGGAATAGAAGTAGAAAACATTTGTGATATATTTTAAGATAATATATGCTATACTTTTCATTTTTTTTACTTTTAAATAAAAATGCCAAGAATATCAAGTTTAGATGCATCATATTTATCATAGACAAAATGTCTCAGCATAGCTTCCAAAAAGAAAAATAAATAGATTAGGATGTAAAAATCTGATATTAAAAACAACTAAACATTGTAATAAGAACAAAATTTTAAAATAGTAGACAAAGATCATGAGAACAGGTATTTCTATAAGCACATCTATTTAAGATACAGAAAATGTAGATTAAGTATGTTCAAGAAGCGATTAAGTTTCAGGAAGGGGAAAGAAAGCTTCCTATTAAAGTAGTTTGCCAAGTTTCTAGAGGATTTTATTTTAGAATGTGGGCCACATATTTAAGAAGAAAGAGAGAGAGTAGTATAATGGATGGAGTGCTTGGCATAGACTCAGAAGGACCTTGATACAAATACTGAATGACATGTTTTAACCATGCAATTTTGGATAAGTCACTTAACCTCTGTATATCTTGAGTTACTCCCCAAGTATTTTCTACAAAGTCATAACTTGATGTAGGTTGATTTCAGTCTACATAAGTGGAGGGAGTTCAAATGGCAGATCTTTATGGTGTAAAAAAATCACAGATATTTTGTATATTCACATGTGTTTATGAAGATCATCTTCCAGTATGAATGAAGAAATGAAAGAGTTTTAAAAGAATTTTTTAAAATGCTTAACATGTCAGTCAAACTGTGATAAGTTCTGGAGATACAGGCCGAAAAGAAAGACAGTCCCTGTCTTCAAGGAGCTTATATTCTAATGGAGGAGACAATACTGAAGGGGTAATGATGATTAAGGATGGGTATGTTAGTCCTGAAAGTTACAGAGGTGGTAAGTAGGGCCATAAGGGAGTAGATTGATACATATCCCCAACCCAGGAACAGTTGCAGAGTTGATTTAATTATAATTCATGATTTCAGAACTGGAATGACTAAGGAGAGGATGAGGAGGGAACAAAGTAAATCATGGTAAGTGGGAACTTCTTGAAATAGTTGCCTGGGAAAGATATTCACCAAACAGAGTATCAGGGATCTAGAGTATTTCTCCAAGGTAGTAAGGTTCATGGCCAGATAATAGGGAGGCTCTCATCCATATATTAAAATCATATAAGATCCCTTGATGAATGCAATAATAGAGATAGCTCTGTTCAACAACCCTTTGACTATTAATGTCAGTTGAGTGTCAAAAACCATGCAGATATACATTGGTCAAACATTTTTACCACTGTCCTAGACAGATTCCAGTTGGAAGGTAGATTCTTACCTGAATGCTTTTGCATAGGCTGCCCTCCATTCCTAGAATGCCTTCTAGAACTCCTAGCTTCCTTCAGGGTCAGTTCAAATACTACGTCCTACAAGAGTAGAAGTACCAACTCTTTGGTTTGTCACTTAGAGCTTCATCCCTTTACATTGCTCTTGTATACACACATTATGATCCAGCCAAAATGGCTCTCTTGCTGTTTCTCATACATGACATTTCATCTCCCCATCTTCTTGCTTTTATGCTGACTGTTCTCCATACCTAGAATGTACTCCCTTTGCATCTCTGCCTCCTTAAATCTATTTCCTTCCAAAGCCAACTCAAGTGCTGCCTTCTGTTTGAGACTTTTTTTTCTCACAGAGCCTGATACCTTCCAGCCCCAAGGTTTCCTTGTATCTGTTCTATATGTATGATGCATTTTAATATTAACTCTACTGTCAAAAAATAAATTTCTTTAGAGATTTTGTGTTTGTTTTCCTACTGCCTAGCACAAAGTAGATACTTAGTAAAAGTTTACTGATTAATTTATTAAAAGTCATTCTCGATCCCTTAATTGTTCATGTTTCTTCACCCCCAAAAACAACCCAAATTTTCTCTTTTGTGGTATATATGTATGTGTGTATAATTTACTTATTTGTGCACGTTTCCTTTCAGTAGAATATAAGCTCCTTGAGAACAAAGAGTTTTGTTTTTGTCTTTGTATACCCAACACCTATCATAGTAGCTAATTTATAAATTCTTGTTGAATGACATTGAACTGAATGGTGAGGCCTTCTAGATATTTCTGTTTGTGGTTGATATTGTAATGATTTTGTTGAGTCCCAGAACACCACAGGATCTTCTCAGTGAGACTAATGATCTCAAAAGAGATTAGCCTGACAAACCACATGGGAGTCACAAAGGGATAAAAAAAATAGCCAATTGTCCAGGTCATAGTATGCAGTTAGATGGCTAGTACATTGCATTAGTGCATCAATATGCACATTTGAGGCAGGCACTATAAATGGAAAATGAATTGGACTCAGAATTGAATAATGAGACATGTTGAGTTTGGATAATTGTGTAATGCTTTTAATTATCCCACCTTCCCCCAAGAAAGAAGAAAATAAAAATAACCTTTTAATACAATACAGTATGGTTATGAATTACAAAATAATACATTCTGTAAAGAATCAAAGTTATAGGTGACCCAAAGATCAATGGAAAGACATATCTGTAGCTAATGATGAAATAGATACAAGAAATAGCACAAGGGAAACAGTGAGGAAACATATGATCTGAGATGAAGTTGGACAGATCGTGCAGCAGGAACAGAGTATAACAATCAGAGTGGAATGTTGTCATCCACAGAAATGTAAAATGTAAAAATACTTAGAGGAAGGCTACATGCACATGGAGTGGATCCTAAAGGAAGAATATATGGAAAAGCACCAGTAAAAATCACATACAATAAAAAGCAATGGACAGTCTGCACTCATGGAGGAAATACTCACATAAGTAATATCACAGATTCCTTGAAGTATATATTCCTTGAAGTATATATATTTTTACACACACTCAATATGTATTTATGCATACACATGTGTATGTATACATATATACATATATATTCCCTTCAACTATCCTCATACTGAGGAAAGTCTCATGCATTACAATTATTGTTTTTCCGTGTCGATTTCTTTTTCATGTTTACTTTCTCATGCTTTTCTTGCTTCTTGTATTTGAAAGTCAGATTTTCTGTTCAGCTCTGATTTTTTCATCAAGAATGCTTGAAAGTCCTCTAGTTCATTGAATGCCCATGTTTTCCCCTGAAGCATTATTCCCAGTTTTGCTGGGTAGGTGATTCTTGATTTTAATCCTAGCTCCTTTGACCTCCAGAATATCATATTCAAAGCCCTTCCATCCCTTAATGTAGCTGCTAAATCTTGTGTTATCCTGATTGTGTTACCACAATATTCAAATGGTTTCTTCCTAGCAGCTTGTGATATTTTCTCCTTGACCTGGGAACTCTGGAATTTGGCTATGATATTCCTAGGAGCTTTCTTTTTGGGATCTTTTTCAAGAAGTGATTGGTGAATTCTTTTTATTTCTGTTTTGCCTTCTGGTTCTAGAATATCAGGGCAGTTTTCCTTGAAAATTTCTTAAAGGATGATTTCTAGGCTCTTTTTGTGATCTTGGCTTTCATGTAGTCAAATAATTTTTAAATTATCTCTCCTGGATCTATTTTCCAGGTCAGCGGTTTTTCCAGTGAGATATTTCACATTGCCTTCTATTTTTTCTTTTGCTTGAATCTGTTTAATAGTATCTTGAGTTCTCATAAAGTCATTAGCTTCTGTTTGCTCCAATCTAATTTTGAAGGAATTATTCTCTTCAGTGAGTTTTAAAAATTCTTTTTCCATCTGGCAAATTTGAGTTTTTAAGGCATTCTTCTCATATTGGCTTTTTGGGTCTCTTTTGCCATTTGAGTTAGTCTATTTTTAAGGTGTTATTTTCTTCAGTATTTGGGGGAGGGGCTTCTTTAGCAGGCTGTTGACTTACTTTTCATGATTTTCTTGCATCATTCTCATTTATCTTCCCAATTTTTCCTATGCTTCTCTTAATTGATTTTCAAAATACTTCTTGAACTCCTCCATAGCCTATAAACAGTTCATATATTTCTTGAAAGCTTTTGAGGCAGGAGTTTTGACTTTGTTATCTTCTTCTGGTTCCATATTTTGATCCTTTTTGTCCCCAAAAAAGAATTCTGTTGTCTAATTGTGCTTCCTCTGGTTGTTCATCTTGCCAGCCAATTATTTAACTTTTGAGCTCTTTGCCATGGTAAAGCTCTTCTTCCAGAGTAGAGAGAGCTATGTCCCACATTGCTGGGGTTTTTATAGTTGCCAGAACTATGAGGAGAGTGCCCTCCCTACAGGCACCATAAGCTCTGGCACGCTGGCCACACACCCCAGGACAACCACCCAACACAGCGACCCAGACCCAAGCAGGTCAAAGCAAGAGTGATTACCCTCTGAATGGTCCCTTGGTCCCCCTATGATTTGCAGCCCAGGAACTCTGGAGGTAGCCACAGGGCAGTAGCTGTAGCCACAGTATCTCTACCACCTCTAGCCCTGGAGGCAGGGGCCAACCGCATTCTTTTGTCGCCCGGTTCCAACAGAGTTCCCTACTGACTTTTTACTTTCTCTTTGGCATTTATGGGTTGAGAAGTCTGGAAACTGTCATAGATGCCAGTGATTCACTTTCCTGAAGTCTGCTCTGGCCCGCCTGGGCTGCCAGTTTGGATCAGCACAGCTCACTTGGGACTGGGTTTAGCTCCTAACCTGGTGTGATTAGACCCTTCCTGTTGGCCTGCCAGGCTGCCTTCAGTGGGAGATTTGTTTCTCTCTGTCACTTTGCAGGTTCAGTAGCTCTAAAAATTTTTTAGAGTCATATTTTACAGGTATGGAGGTGGTTGGTGCAGGAACTTAAGCAAGTTCCAGCTTTTACTCCACCATCTTGGCTCTGCCCCCAATTCCTTGAAATATTGCATTAGAGGAATTTGGTTGATGCACTGAGTAGTGGACTTGGTGTTAGGAAGACTTGAACTCAAATGCTGTTTCTGACAGTTACTATGTGACCCTTGGTAAGTTACTTAATCTGTTATCAGCCTCATTTTCCTCATCTGTAAAATGGAGATAATAGCACATGCCTCAGAGGTGTGAGAATCAAATGACATTTATGTGTGTGTATATGTATGTATGTATGCATATGTGTGTGTATATATACACATACATATACATATATGCAGTTCTTTGCAAACCTCAAATTGCTTTAAATACTATTTATAATAATTACTATTATTACATCCTCCCATTGATTCTATGTCATTGTGATTCTTAGAACACTACAATTTATAGTGTCAAAATTACAGATGGCAGTATAAAGCTGTACAAGGTGGCTGCAACATATTGCCCATTATAACCTGCATACAAGATGTTGTATAAGAGATATCACCAAATACATATGTGATCAAAAAAGCATATTTAGTGCCTCAATCAGACTTATTTCTTCTGGGACAATGTTAATTCATGAAGAAAATCATACTGATGAAAAATTAGAAAATTTCAAAAATTAAAGATAATTTAATAAATATTTCAGTATTTGTTTTCTCATTGATTGTACATACTTCAACTGCAGATTCCCCTCCAGCCATGCCATTATCCTAGGTGATTTTTGTCTGTGTTTTCCCATTGATCTTATATAGTAGGTCCACACAATGTGCTGGAGGCCTTGGTCTAGCTTTTTAAGTGTTATAGCTATCATTTAGAGATCAGCTAGCCATCTCTTATCCTTTGCTCTTGCTATATGATTGGCTCTTTTGTTTTCAGTTTTTTTTAATCTCTTTCTGTTCAGGATATCTATTTTTATATTTAATTTGGGATGTTTTAACTTGTTGATTTTCTGGGGTCTTTTTTTAGTTGCATGCCTAATTGTTGATGTCCTTTGTCTCTTTAACTCTTTGGCATTTTAAGTTTTCCCCTAAGAACTGCTTTTCTTACATCCAGAAGTTTTAATATGTTGATTCTTTGTCATTATCATTTTTACAGTTATTTCTATAATTTGTTCTTTTTCTGGCTCAACTTTATTTCCCCTCTCCCATAGAATCTTAATTGAATTTACATATATTATCCCAAAGGAGAAAGCCATAAACATGTCATAAAACTGTTGATCCTTATTCAGTGCTTTTAACATGTATAAATATAATTGCTATATAAATATGAAGTATTATTCAGAACTGGGGAATAACTAATGACTTATTTATTCCTGTTAGCTTTTGTTATTTTAATTGGGCCTTTATTAAATATTTTAACAATTCCTTTGAAAAACATTTAATTCCCCATTTTCAGGCATAATTCTCATTTTTATGCATATACCAATACATCAATACAAAAATGTTTACCATTCCATCCAGCATTATGTAAAATTACCAATAAAATATATTTTTATGACATTTTCTTGACTCTTAGCACCCACTAGAGAATTCAGACTGGGAAGCTGTGATTGTCTGTCTTGCCTTCATCTTCCCTCATTCATCTTCTGATTAAAGCCTGTGATCTAAAAAAAATCATCACTTAATATTTAGCTGTTATCCCATTTGAGACATAGATTTTCAGTACTGATATTAATTCATTGTCTATGACATCTTTCAGCAACATGTAGTTTCCCTATCTCTTGAAACCAAGAATTTTTTGCTTTCAACTTATTTGAAATCATGATTTCTACTCCTGACTTTTGTACTTTATTTTTATTTTTTTTGCTTTTTGGAGGGGGAAATTCAGGGCAGTTAGGGTCAAGTGACTTGCCCAAGGTCACACAGCTAGTAAGTGTTAAGTGTCTGAGGCTGGATTTGAACTCTGGTCCTTCTGACTGCAGGGCTAGTGATCTATTCACTATGCCACCTAGCCACCCCCACCTTTTGTACTTTAGTTGAAGAATAATAGATTTTGCACCATCTCTTTATTCTAACTTTGTGTTAATCTTTATAATTCATGTATGTTTCTTATAAGCAACATATTGTGAGATTCTGCTTTCTAATCTATTCTGCTACCCCTTTCCATTTCATAGGTTACTGCATCCTATTCTCTTTTACTTTTTTCTTCTCTTTTTCCCCCCTCAACATCTTTAATAAAGGAGAACTCAGAACTAGTGTTCTAGGTCTGTGGGTGTATGTGTGTATGCATATTTCTTTCCTTTCTTCTTTTAAGATCATCACGATGTAACAAAACTACTTCCATGTCTTTTATTTGACTCCCTCTGTGTGACCCCTTGATGATAGTAGTATTCTGAAGGCACACATGTCATCTCTCCTCATTAGAATGTAAACACTTTATCTTTGTTTAGTCCCTATGATTGTTGGCTTGCATTTGCCATTTTTATGTTTCTGTTGACTCATTCACATTTCAAAGTTTCTGCTTAGCTCTGATCGTTCCACCAAGAACTTCTGAAAGTCATCTATTTCATTAAACATCCATTTTTTCACTGTAGAATTATACTATTTTACTAGGTAAGTTATTCTTAGTTATGAACCTGTATCTTTTGCCTTTTGGTATATCATATTCCAAGATCCCTTTATAGTTATAATTACTAAATCTTGTATGATCCTGACTGTGGCTCCTTAATATTTGAATTCTTTTTTTTTTTTTTGGCTGCTTACAGTATTCCCCTCCCCCCCGCTTAACCTGGAAGCCATACAAGTTTCCTATAATGTTCCTGAGAGTATCCGTTTGGAAGTTTCTTTCAGAAGGTGACTGGTGAATTCTTTCTACTTTCACTTTACCCTAAAGTTCTAAGAGATCTAAGTAGTTGTTTTAATGATATCTTAAAATATAATAGAACAGCTAAGTGGCATAGTAGATAGAGTGCCAGGCATGGAATCAGGAAGACAACTTCCTCAGTTCAAATATGGCCACACACACTCAAGAGCTGTGCTGCTCTGACAAGTCATTTAAACCTCTTTGCCTCAGTTCCTCATCTGTAAAATGAACTAAAGAAGCTGCAATATCTTTGCAAAGAAAAACCCCAAATCGGGTCATGAATAGTCAGATATGACTGAAATGACTGAGCAACAAAGGAAAAAAACTTTAATAACTAGACTCATTTTTTGGTCATGGTTTTCAGGTCGTCAAATTATTCTTTTTTTTATTATTTTTTTTTAATTTAATTTTTATTTGTTTTCTTGTTTACATTATTCATTTTCATTACATTTTTTGAATTACACATTTTCTCCCCATCTTGCTCCTGCCCCAACCCCATAACAGCACTGTAACCACAACCCACTGTAAAGCCCCTCCCCTGCTCTGCTCTCCTATTTTCTGGTAGGGTAGGAGGGGTCTCCCTATCCCAGCCCCTGTATATCTTAATTCCTAGTTGCAGGTATTGCAGGACTTTAAATTCTAGATTCTGTCTATTCCTCCCTTGTCACCCACCCCTACTAGAAGGACACTCA
>CM053601.1:141572641-141594352 GCA_028646575.1 Pseudocheirus occidentalis
ACCTTTCTTTCAAACCTCAGGCTTTGTTTTAGGTCTAATCTCTGCATACTTCTAGAGGAAATGTCTGTGGTTGGTCTTATTTTGAATTTTCTTGTATCCTGCTGCTGCTTTCTTGGAATATGGAGAATCATATTATTCAGGGATCTCAGATACAGCTCAGATTGAGGGACTGCAAGCATTTAGTGTACCCAAAGTGATTTTCCAGGGAGAAGTCTGTTCTTTGCCTTCCTGGTCTGAGTATTCCAAGCTCCTAACCCAGATTTGAGTCTGAGCCATATAACTGATGGTTTGCCCTTTAATGAAGTTCTAGTAGACTGTTACTTAACCTAAGCCATCAGGTAGGCTCTGCGGGTTCAGCATTAGAACTGCAGGTTCTCCTTTAGTCTGGGATCTCTGCCCTGGTTACTCAGCTACAGGCTTCAGACTAGGCTGGGAACTAGATCTGAAACCCTGCCCCACTCCCAATAAAGGAGCCACACAGTGCTGTTCCCTATCCAGTACACAGCCCCATCCTTTCCCTGAGGAGATACAAGTCTCCATTCTCACCCTGCCACCCATAGGGGGCATGACTCTCCTCCTCAGTTCATGCTGAACCTGGACCCAGCTCAGAGTTATGAATGATAGAACACCCAGTTGTCACCTGTTCCTGATCCTAGTCCTGTGTCAGGTCCCTTTGTGCTAGATCTAGGATGTTTTCTTGACCTAATACATAGCTACAGACCCACAATCGAGGCCCATGCTAGCATGTTCTGAGCAGTGCCCTCCTACCTAGACCTCATCCTCCATACCTGTAGATTTCTCTATGTTGATCTAGGAAGGAAAAAAGTGGCTTACTGTGGTTTTTTTTCCCTTAGATTTCCTGATCAGGACTTAGTCTGGTATGTCTTCTAGGCTTCTTTTTTCTGCCATCTTGAATTGTCTCCCAGTGTCTCTCATAAAGATGAGTTTTCTTAATATTACTGAGGGGAAATACTTCTGGTTGTACCTATTCCAGTAGCAGAGGGCCTGTCAATTCAGGGCCATTATCTATGACTATACCTATATCTATTCTTAACTAAAATATTTTTCAGAATTTTCTTCTGAACAACTGTTGACTTTGACCAAATTGCCATTTTTTAAATCATGTTTTTATGTTTTTCTGAAAGGTTTGTTTAAAGAAACTTTAATTGAAAAAAGTAAAGAGCAGAGATTTTCTTCTATTCAAAAAAATGAGCAAAGATTAGAGTGTTGAGGAGAGTAATATGTGGTGAAGCTGTAGAACAGCTTCAAGTTGGCAAAATAATAAACGACAAATATGTAATATTAGAGGAACTGTTGGAAGACAAGCACACTAATACATTGTTGGTAGAAACTTGAATTGATCTAATTCTTCTGGGAAATGATTTGGAAAGCTAAGTTGCTAAATTATTTGTTCCTTTTGACCTCCATTGGGGTATATTTCCCAAGGAGAGATCAAAGACAGAAAGGAATATCCAATAGATGCCAAGATATTCCCAAAAACACTTTTTTGTGGCAGCAAACAACTACATCAACAACAAATTGGAAACACAGGCATGCCGTCAGTTAGGAAAGGGTCGCACTAACTGTGGTATGGGAATCCAGTGGAATTGTACTATTCTGTTAGCAATGGCCAATAGGAGGAATCCATTGAAATACAAGAAGCTACAGAAACTAGTTCAGAGTAAAGAAAGAATCAGGAGAATATCTAATGACTACAATAATGTAAACAAAAATACTAAAAGGCATTTGGACTGTTGGTTTCAGAAGATGAACAATAAAACATACCTCACTCTTCTGGGTAGAGGAGTGGGGGGAGATGAGAGATACTGAATATTTCACATACTGACAGATGCAGTTGCAATTGTTATTTGGCTTGGGCTTCACTTAATTGTTTTTCTTTGGGAAAGTTCTATTGGAACCAGGAGTGGTATATCAAACAATGTTTGTTGCATTAATAAGACAATAAAGGCATCTATAAAACTTTATAAAGTCATCTCTACAACTTTTAAAAGCTCCTGTTGGAGGGGTTTAATGTCATGTAGAAGACTGTGAGCTCAAGAGACAAATTTTTAAAATGTAACATTTCCAGAATCCTGTGTAAGACAGATGCCTCTGGCATTGGTATGAAAGATGGACTGGAGGAGAGGCAGAGAAAAGGTAAGAAGACCAGGGAGGAAGGACCTGTCCTAAGGACTTACAGTGAGAATAAAGGGAAAGGGAACAGCAAGCAGCCACCAAGCAGTTGCTAAGTGCTGACTGTGCCAGCCTTTATGCTGAATGCTGGACACAGATACAAACAAACAAGAAAGAGTCTCTGCCCACAGCTCGCCTTCTAACGCAGGAATTTAGCACACAAACAAGGGCAAGATGTGAAGAAGTGAGGCAGGCAAGAGAGGGTACCAGAGTCAAGGCATGGGGGCAAAACCTGAAGAGTCTGAAGTGCAGCCAGGGGAGGAAGCAAACAGAAAGCTTGAGCCTGGCCCCCAAATAGAGGCTCACTGAAGGAGCTCAGCAGGGCAGCTGAGCCAGTGGCAAAAAAATTCAAAAGATATTGCACACAGGACAGTGATAGAAATGAATGGCATAGGAGGGGCGCCCTATAAAGTAAGCCATGCAAATATCATTCTCATTTTACATAGAAAGAAATTGAAGCTTAGAAATTGAGATAAAGGAGTAGCCAGGTGTGCATCCAAACCTGAGGGTAGCAGACTGAGTATAGTCATCCTTCCATGATGTCACTCTGCCTCACACTTAATTCTACCATTAACTATCTGTGTGAAGACCTTTTTTTTCATTTAAAATTCTTTATTGGATTTGTGATCTTCACATTTCCTTTCAAAAATTGAAATGGTCTCACAGGAATTTGCTTAGATGAATGAAGAGAAAAATGCTTTCATGGGGACATTTTCATAACTTCAATATCTACCAGTGACAGGATTAATCTTACAGTTATTAAAAAAATCTCCAGGCCACCAAGTTCTTTTTGTTCATCTGTACCATTCAAGTTGCAAACAATGAAGCTTTCCTGCCTAGCTACATGGGATTGGTAGCACTTGAAATCACACTGGGGTCCTCATGGGAGTCTTGCAGATGGATGCTTTTTATGAAAAAGCCACCTGACTAATTCTTTGAACCTGACTAATTCTTTGAAATCTGTTTCATTTTTGAAGGATTATATATGTGTGTATATATATTTGTGATGAAACTCTTTTGTAACTTTTTTCCAGGGGAAGAGTTTTGAAAATGACAAATGATAAACAGTGATAGATACCATACCACTCACTGTCAGACCGTTCTTTTTTGCTTCTCACTAAGAAGCATTTATTACGCACTTCTATATACCAGGCACTGTGCTAAGTGCTGAGAATATAAAGAAAGGCAAAATATAGTCTCTGCCTTCAAGGATCTTATAATCTAATAGAGGAGACAACATGAAACACCAAATAATAGTGCTCAACCACAGATGACCACTGTTACTACTATTACTACTACTACTATATCATGTGAACTATTCTTTAGATTAAGAGAGAGTATACTGCACTGATAAAACTTCTTCATGACCTAGGATTAAGAATAATAGCTCACACATATATCTATATATCCATATACAAACATACATACAAAGTGCTTGAAGGATTTTAATCTAAGATTTGACTTCGTCACTTTAGCCATGATCGCATGAAGTAAGTAGGTTAATTCATTCTGAGCCTAGTTTCTTCACCTGTAAAAATGGGTTCAGCAGTACTTATACATACTACCTCATAGGACTATTATGAGAAAAGCAGTTTGCAGCTGTGAAGTGATATAGAAATGGAAGCTATTATGCAACTGTAAATCTTTTGAGGGGAGAAACTGTTTCATCTTTTGTTTGTTAGCACCAGCATGGTGCCATGTCTTCTGAACAGGGAAAATGTGAAAAAGCAGAAGGGCCAAGCTGGCCTGTCCTCTCCCTTCTGTAAGTCACTAAGAGTACTGACTCCTCCCATAGGAATTGATCTTCTGGAGGCCCAGGCAGCCGGTCATATTGGACGCACCCCCAGTCACTATCAGGACTTGTCTGAGACCCCTAAACAATCGTAATAATAACTCTAGTGACAACAGCTAACATTTATGCAGCATTTACTTTGTGCCAGGCGCTCTGCTAAGCACTTTACAGTTATCATCTTATTGGATCCTCACTACACTTCCGAGAGAGAGATGCTATTGAGGTACCAATGCATGTATCTAAAATCTAAGGGAAAGAAATGCTTAAAATGATCAAGGAAACCCCCTGACCAACCTTCTCCCTTACCTAATGAACATTTCTTCATTGTATATTGAAGGAGTGTTTCTGAACTAGTCTTCATTGACCAAATTAAATCTCTCTTGTGCTAAGTGTTTATCTTTCCTGCTTATTAGGTCTGCTTAGTAAATAAAAATTTTGATTCGTCAACTATTCTATTTTGATAACATCAGTTATATAGTTTATAATTCCAAGTTATTTTTTGAAATAATACAAATCACAATTAAAATATATTTGTATAATCTAAATCTAGAACATCAAAGATTTATCTAGAATGAGATTAAGCAGCAAACTGTTTAGCCTAATTAACTGTCTTGAGAGGTAAATAGTAAAAAAAAAAATGATCCCTTTCCCTTTTCTTTTTTACATCTAAAGATTAAAATAGTTATCCTGCAAGAAACATTTCTTCCTTTTCCAGTTATTGTACAACTCATGAAGGCAAAGGAATAAGAATCACAGTTGCAAGAAGGTCTAAAATAATTTTATTTTCCACTGAGATGAATGCAGTTAACTGACATAGTAGATAGAGCTCTGGACTTGGCTTCAGTACGACCTATGTTCTAATTCTGCCTCAGATACTTAAGTGGTATTGTGACCTTGGGCAAGTCATTTAACCACTGTTTGCCTCCATTTCCTCATCTGTACAATGGGAGTAATAATAGCAACTACCTTCTAGGGTTGTTGTCAGGATAAAATAATAATATCTGTAAAGCACTTTGCAAACTTTTGTTTCTTCATCTATAAAGTGAAAGGTTGGAGCAAATGGATTCTAAGATCCTTTTTAGCTCAAAATCAAGGATCCTAGATGATCTCTCTTAAGCTGCTCCTCGTATATTGGCAACATATTTAGCCTACTTACATCCGCCTTTTGTCTTTGCTTTGAATCCCACTTTGGATTCTTCAAAGATAATGACTTTCCATGTTGGCAGCCACAAAACATCACTGGGAGACTCATTGTTTGTTTGTTTTGCTTCTTTTGGAGGAGGGGAAGGCCAGACAGTTTGGGGTTAAGTGACTTGCCCAAGGTCACATGGCTAGTAAGTGTTAAGTATCTGAGGCTGCATTTGAACTCAACTCCTCCTGACTCCAGGGCCTGTGCTCTATTCACTGGGCCACCCAGCTGCCCCTGTTTGTTTGTTTTTTGAAGATGAATTTTTGTGCTAGGGAGATTGAGAGCATTATTGATATTTTCAAACCTTAAAGATTTCAAATAATCTTGATTTTGAGTTTTAAGAAAATTCCTTAATAGTATAATAATCATATATTTGCATAGCATTTTATAGTTATGAAACATTTCCCTTCTATCTTATGTGATTATGTGACTGACAAGATGAGAGTTGTCCTCTATTTTTGTTTAATTGTTTTTCAGTCACCTTCAACTCTTTGTGACCAAATTGGGGTTTTCTTGGCAAAGATACTACAGTGGTTTGCCATTTCCTTCTCCGGCTCAGTTTACAGATGAGGAAACTGAGGCAGAGTTAAGTGATTGGCCTAGGTTTACACAGCTATGAACGTCTGAGGCTGGATCTGAACTTGGGAAGATGAGTCTCCTGACTCCAGGCATGGTGCTCTATGCACTATGGCACCCCCTAGCTGCCCTTCCTCCATTTTACTCGGTTCAATTTAATAAAACAAACAATTGCTAGGCACTGTATGCAAGGGCTTGTAGTAAGCCCTGGAGATGCAAAGGTTGGTGTAGCATAGGTTCTGCTAATAAGCTTTCCATTTAACATTGGAAAGGATGAGTACACAAATATACGTACCTCAGGGGAAAGGAAAAATACAAAGTAGAGGCCTAGACAAGGGGTGGTGAGAAGAAGACGCTCTCACACAGGGGTGACAGAAGGCTAAGCTATTATTTAGACTTAGAGAAGGGACTTGAGCAGGCTGAGATGCTAAGAGGAAGGGAGCCTAGTCTAGTCATGGGTGTAGTACGAGCAAAGGCACAGAGATGAGTGGAAGAGCTTAGTTCAGCTGTAACATAATGTATCTCTCCTGGGTTTGTACATCTTTCTCTTCATCTCTCTGATGTCCACCTCCAACTGTGCGCTCCAGAGATACAATCAGAGACCTCAGAAGAAATATCTCTAAGAATCAAAGAAAAAAATTAATAAGTGTCAGAAGCGTTGTGCTCCATCTGGCCCTGTGCTCCAAACAGTGCATTAGGAAAATGGTTCAGGCAACTTGTACAACTTGGGTTGGACAGAGTAGAAACTAGAGGCAGAGTGGTTAGTGGGGAAACTCTAAGAAGAGTCTGAGTGAGAAGAGATGAAGGCCTCCCCTGGATGATGATAGTGTAAGTGGGAAGGAGGGAACAGAGAGGTAGAAACAGTATATGCCAACTGATTCGATGTTGGGTTGGTGGTGAGGGGGAAAAAAAGAGCAAAAGACGAGGTTGAGGTTTTGAGCCTGGATGACTGGATGAGTCATCAACAGAAAAGGGGTAGCTGGGAAGAAGGACCAGTTGGGGGTGGGGAGAGGAGAGGTGAGTTCACTTGAGTTAGACTAGGTGCCAAAAGGCTGTCCACAGGATGATGTTCAGCGGGTAGCTGAAAAATCTGCATTGAACCTCTGAGCAAGTCGGAGGTATGTATTTGTGAATCATGTACAATGGTGTAATATCCCCAGCAGACACCTTTGGTCTATTTCCTCCTGCATATAACTACACCACAGCTATTGTTGGTCACTGTCCAGAACTATTCCTTCCTTGGTTGCTTTGTATGTTTTGTTTATACGTATATATGCACCTATTTTGTCCTTCTCCAGCACATTAGAAAGCAAGCTCCTTGAGGGCAGGGTTCAATTCTCTTGCATACCCAGCACTGAGCATGGTGCCTGGCACATTTACGTGTTTGATAAAAACACTTTGTAATTTACTGATTGACCTCTCATCCAGGGTTGTAGTATTGTACCAGTTGGAATGGCTTGTTGCTGACATTCACATAGAGCTGGCTATCTGGACAACTATTTGCTGCTAGAAAGAAAAACTGAGGAAATCAGTTCATATCTTTGAGCTATTGTCACACAAGTGTTTCCTACTAAATAGCATAATTTGGCCTGAACCGTTGTTTTTTCCCTTCTACTTGTTTACTCAGTAGTGACAAAATGAAGGAGGAAAGGTTGGGAGCCAAAGAACACAATCAAAAGGGCCCCAACCCAGAAAGTGACTCTCAGAGGACCTATATTGGGGCCTTAGGGAGCGTGGGAAGGCCTACCCTTACTGGTGCCAGGCATTCCTGATTCAGTGAGGGTCTCATGATGTCCAAGAGGAGGCAGATATATCCAGGCTGCCTGAAACTCTGCAGTGAGATACTCATAATTACCACCAGACAACTGCTACAAGGCCTTTAGGTACAGAAAGGTTCTTAAAGGGGCGGCTAGGTGGCGCAATGAATAGAGCACGGGCCCTGGAGTCAGGAGTACCTGAGTTCAAATCCGGCCTCAGACACTTAACACAAAAACTAGCCGTGTGACCTTGGGCAAGTCACTTAACCCCAACTGCCCTCCAAAAAGCAAAAAAAAAAAAAAAAAAAAGAAAGGTTCTTAAAGACTGAGGAGGAAATCGCAGCAGGAGCTGCATACACTTACACAGCAGCTCCCCTCCAACTCATTCATTCTGCTTATTTACAAGGCAGATAGACTGAATGATCACAGCCCCAGAGGATCCACAAAACCCTGCAGTTCTTTATGTAGCATCATATGGGCATCCACTTGAGCCAAGCGCTCAGAGCTTATTTTTGAAGACCAATGCTTAGCCTACTGCTGAAAGTTATTTTTTTATGCAACCCTGAGAAAGTAGTGAGTGTAATGGAGAGTCAGGATAAGCCTTGTCCTCCACATTTCATTTCAATTGAATTTAAATCTAAAAGGAAGGGAAAAGATGAGGACACAACTAATTGTGATAAAGAGAAGGGGTGCTAAGTGTGCAAAGAAGATATCTAGGCAAAGTGCTGTAAAATATTTAAGGACAGAGAGATCCTGGCAATGGCAGAGAAGCAGGACATGTCTTTGTTTTTGACTGCCACAAAAGACAAGTGGGCTGCTCTTTCTATTTTGGTCAGTGCCTTGGAGGCAGAGAATTTAAAATGATGCCTCTGGGAATGTTCCTGGGATTCCTCCTTCTTCAGCTGGAAATATCCCCTCCAACCATACAGCGCTACTGTTATTAGAACAAAAACATTCATGCCGAGTTTCATGTCCTGTTATCTAGACCAGCAGGACAGAAGAAGGAATAATGACAATAATCACAACAACAACGACTTACCGTCCTAGGACTTTAACATTTGTGAAGTGATTTCCTCACACCCTTCTTTGAAGTAGGTGGCAGGTTTGATACCCCCATGTTACATATGAAGAAGCTGAGGTTCAGAAAGAAGTAGCTTTGGCATGACTACATAGCTCCTACACATCAGATTCAGACTGTAATCACCGATCCCAGATCCACTACATCTGTTCAGCACCAAGGAGCAGAGGGAAGGGTTCCCAGGGCTCTGACTCAGGAAAAGGGGGAATGTAAGCTTGTGTAGAGTGTATAGAGTGGGTCATTGGAGCTGTAAGGGACCTTAAAGGTCATATAGTTCAACTCCTTCGTTATACATGAGAGGAAACTGAGGCCCAGGGAAGTTGAATGGCTTCTCCATCCAAAGGGCATGACCATGTTCCTTCTCCATTTTCCTTCGCCTTTAATTCCCTGCAACTGAACTATGAACTGGATATAACTGGAATTTTCCCATTGAGAATGCCATTGTGCCAAAATCATCTTCAAAAATCAAGCAAGAGCCAGCTCAGGCCGCCAGCTCTGAGTGTCAGCCTGGGTTCGCATCCACAGCGGTGGACATCCTTGGTGTCTCCTCAGGGCAGTGACTATTATGCCTGTGAAGTTATCCTTCTCCTCCTCTTCCTCCTCCTCAGATGCATTTCTCTATTGCTTTTAAGTTGAGTAAGCATTTTCCTCACAACAATCCTTGTAAGATGATGGATAGGGCCACTTTATTAATACCCTCTGACTCTCACATCTCATCTCACATTAGAGGTAGAATGGGTACAACTAGCCCCATTTTAGAGATGAAAAAATTGAAGCCTCATGGAAATGATGTTTAAAATCACATAGCTAGTAAATATCAGGGCTGGAACTCAAATCCAAGAAATCTGACTCAGTGTTGTTTCTGCTATGTCCCAGGGCCACATGGACTGTCCTGTCTCAACTTCTAGTGACCTTGGGCAGGTCTCTGAAGCTGGGCCCTGAGAGATCTTAATGGTTAACTTCCAAGGGTACTTAGATCAAATGAGATCACTAGAAGCAAGAAAGGCACCACTGAAGCAATACCCAGCTACTGACAGTTTTTTCCTGTCTTGTCAGCAGGAAACAAACATTTTGACAAGATTGTCATCTGCCCAGCCCCAACCTTCCTCGCCAAGATGAAGAACCCCACAGGTCATAGTTACAGATGTCCCTCCACTCCATACCAGTACAAAACAGTTCATCCCATGCCCCAAGGTTTACCTGTTGTTGTACAGACAGTCTAAATGCATCACTACACTTTTCTAGACCATTTGTTTTCTCTTGGGTATTCTGCTCTGGCTAATTCAGGATCATTATCTGAGAAGAGAGAGCTTTATTTATGCCATCTGCTGCCATTTAAAGAATGTCATGAGTCAGCTCTCTTCAGAAATGGAGCAAAAAACTGTGGGGCAGATATTTGTTAAATCAGGAAAATGTCTTCCCTTGGTCACTAGGATAGGTATTGGAGGTGCCAAAACTCTGCCACAGGCTTCATGGTCAGCTGATTACTGTCATCCTCAGCAAGTGGAAAGAGCTCTAGATTTGGAGTCAGGAGAGAGACTCAATTCAAATGCCAGTAACTTGTGAGCCTGGGCAAGTGACCTAACTTCAGAAGTTACTTCATCCTTAAAATGGGAATAATCATACTTGTACTGCCTACTTCACAGGGTTGTTATAGGAAAAGCATTTTGTAAACCTTAAAGTGTTATAGGTCCAAGAGTCGTCATTAATATTGTCTTATCTCTGGTTATAAACTGCCCTGCATTTGTTTGCAGGGCTTTGTGATAGGCTGTGGGTCAACAAGGATATATAAGAAAGAGGTGGCTCTTGTCTCGATGCACTTAGAAGAAGGGAGATAGGACATACGAATAAAATGATGGGGCCCAGGCACACCGTGTTAATTCCTAGTTATCTCCAAGCTACATGTCTACACTCCGGTCTTCCCTTCAGCCTCTCCCACCGAAACTCAAATTCCCAACCCTTTGGGCTTTGATTAGTGGGCTTTCACCTTATCTTACATGGTCCTAGACCTATCATACCATTTCAAGGCCATTTCCAAGCCATGCCACCACATTTACCATGCCTCCCTCCTTCTAACTCTTGCTCTATTATATATGACATCTTCTTCTTTTAGCATATACCCTCCTTCAGGGCAGAGACTGTCTCACTTGCTTGTACTTGTACCCCCAGATCTTAGCACAATGCCTGACACATGATAAACCTTAAATGCTTTTTTTTTCATTCTTTCATTCAACGAGAAAAAATAATAACAGCATTAAAAATAATTTATGCTACATGTCAGATGACAGCGGAGTTGAAGCTGTAATAGTTCAAGGAGGAAAGTCAAAACAAAAAGGGAAGAATTTATGGGATTGATGGAATTTTACCTGAGCCAGGAAGAACAGGAAGGACTTAAGCAATTTTGGAGGGAAAATACCAGAAGCAAAAGCATTGAGGCAGTTGTATTAAGGGAACAATGACTAGGAGTAACTTGATGTAATGAAAAGATCATTTGACTTGGAATTAGAACTTGGGTTGAGTCTCAACTCTGCCCATTATTAGGTGTATGATTTTGGAAAATTCATTTAATTCCTCTGAGCCTTAGTCCCCTCATCTGTAAGATAAGAGTACATAATGCCATCCAGAGAAATGAGTTATGCTAATCTTCCCCTTATCCTTCCACTATCAATTCTAAGAAACTAGAAGATAACTTGATGTCAGTTGTAATTTAGATCTTGCCAAGGGATTTCCAAGTAGGTGGGTTCCTAACAGAACAGAAACTCCACGTAAGGGAGTAAAGTTGGCAAGGTAAATAGGAGCTAGACTGAGGAGGCCCTTGCCAAAGGGAAAGACCAAAAAGGAAATTGAGTTTATTAGCCAGTAAGAAAGGGATAGAAGGAGATGATTATTTTATTTGAGAGGAAATGAGTATTGAAGTTACCTGAAGCAAGAGCTTATCTGCAAGCATTCTATGATGGCTACAGAGTGAGCATACAGGAAAGATCTCTTTGTATAAAAGGTGTTTACAGTATCATTATTGGGTGTTATGTCAAGTGTCATTGTTGAGTAAAAATGAAGAGAAGTAGAGGGTAGAGCCCATTGATTTGTCAGGTTCTGCTCTCTTATCTCTAGGGACTATGTGGTGTACTAGGAAGAGCACTGGGCTTGGAGTCAGAAGACTTAGATTGGAATTCCCACTTTGCTTCTTATTAGCCATGTTTCTCATACAGTACTTTATTGTTATTTTTTTTCATGGGGGAAGGTAGGGCAGTTGGGGTTGAATGATTTGCCCTAAGTCACATGGCTAGTTTTGTGTTAAGTGTCTGAGACCAAATTTGAACTCAGGTCCTCCAGACTTCAGGGCCGGTGCTTTATTCACTGCACCACCTAGCTGCCCCTGTCCTACAGTACTTTAACAATGTTTTGCCTGTAATAAAGTCTCACAATGTATTTGCTAATGGATCTGCTAAGGTGCAAGGCTGGGCAGGCTGAGGGCCTATACTAATATTGAGCAGTAAAAAGAGCACTGAATTTGGAGTCAAAGGACCTGAGTTCTAAACTTGCTCTCTACCCCCTGTTGGGTCATGGGCACTTCCCTTCCCCTCTCTGGGCCCCAATTTATAATATGCTAAGTTTTCTAGCTCTAGATTCTGTAGGTAGTATCAGACAAGAGGCAACATATTTATGGATTTTACATTACACCCAGTCCTATGTGGACTGTATTTTTCAAATCAGATCTTGTCTGACAAATCAGTTGGTTCAAATACTTGCTGAGGGCTTAGGTTAATTCGTATTTTATCTTATACTTTGAGCTCATCCCTAATTCTGAGTTTATGCTGCTAGATGACTCCATCAAAACACATGGTCTAGGGAATATGAAAGGCAGGTCCAAATACCCTTGGATAAGACAGAGAAAAGCCTGCATCGTACATGTTCACAACATCAAAGCTTTCCCAAAGTCTGAGGGCTAGGTAATAAATACTCGTGGTTTGTCTCTTACCCCAACTTTGAAAGAATAGGGTACCATGAACTATTTTTGCCTTCACCTTCTGAATCCTCCACACTTAACCCATGTACTTTAGATCAACCAGGAACTCTCTTGTATGAAGTTATGAGTGTAGATTTCTAGACTGATGTTTAAAAATGCAGGTGCTACAGTCAGTACTGTCTGAACAGCAGAATTATTTTATTTTCATGAACATACCTGGAAAAGGCTATTTCATTGAGTTTTGGGAACTGATAATAGATTTTATCTTCTTAGGAAGGGAATTCCTCTTGAACAAGTCACACATATGGAGAGGGAGCAGACCAAGCGAGTTGTATACTCGGTGGTGTATGGAGCAGGTAGGAATTGTTTTTAAATATATTATATCCCTTAACTACTCTCAGTTTCAGTGATGCTATTTGGGGATAATAATTATTCATCTCATGGCCTGAGTCCCTATCCAATATATGATTCCATTGCAGAACCATCCCAGAGATGTGTAAATCTAATAACAAAAGTATTTAATTAAGATGTAAAGAGACATAATAAATAAGGCAATCTAATAACAGAACAATCTCTGCTCTCATGTATGCAGAACTACATATTCCAAAGCCAGAGGGAGTTATCATGTAAATCCCTCTTAATCCTTCTAACCTCCCAGCATAGGGTCGTAAGGGGGGGACATAGCTGCTTCTGAACCCAGCCCCAGGGATGGATGCTTGTAGTATGATGCCATCTATCTTTGGGAATATTTTGCCAATACTTTCTTAAGGGAAGTTAGTGAATGAATGAATTACTTAACCTCTCTGAAACTCTGTTTTCTCATCTGGAAAACAGAGTAATAATTCCAGTACTATCAACTGCATAGAGTTGATATAAGGCTCAAGTGAGATATTACATGTATAAATATCAGCTATCACCATAATATTGTCACCATCATCATCATCCCAGTACAGATGAGCCTCTGAGGCTCAGGAGCGCCTTGACTATACTGCTCCACATGGTTGCCTTCTCACCTTGGGCAACCAGAGTTCCAGCTTGGCCATGAAACCAACTCTTCCCCTTTTTTAACTTTCCTTTTAAAAAATCTCCCACCTTGTAGAACATTCCTTACCATCTAAAGCCCTCAGCTGGTGATGTCAGTACATTGCAGGCTCTTGCATGGTTTAAGCATCATGGGAGACATGGTCTCAAACATTACGGGAAATAAAACTATTTTTCTTAACAGTTCATTTGAAATGAAAATTGTTATACAACTTATTAATGTTTTGTGCCCTATATCTTAATGACCTTTAAGAGCAAGTAAGATAAAAGAAATTCTCAATTTATATATAAATTGTTCCATAAATTCCTGACTTATATTGGCTCAATATAAGGATAAACTCCCTAAAAATGGGAGCTGTTCTACAACAGCCTGGATTTCTTTGGGTACCAGTGAATTCCCTCAAACCACTGAAGCAGAATCTGTATGACCACTTGTCAGAGAAACTGTACAAGCAGTTACTACACTGTGAGAGGTGGGACCAGATTCCCTCTAGCTTCTTTCCACATTAGAGTCTTATATTTCTAGGAGTTATTAGGAAGTCAGAACCCTGGAAACAAGATCCCAATGACTGATTGCATTCTTAGGTTAATCCACTAAACCTTTGTAACCCAGACTATAGCAATAATGAGGTACTAATTAGAGGCAGCCTGCTATAGTAGAGAGAGAGCCAGCTTTGGAACAGGAAGACCTGGATTCAAGTCCTGCCTTTTATGCATCCTGGCTTTGTCACCTTGGGTAAGTCAATTGGCCTCTCGGTACTCAGGGCATCTCTCTTAAGACTATAGGTTGCATAAAAGGTGCTGACCTGCATTGCTAAGGAGTTCCTTATACCAAAAATTCCAGAACCTACATTAAAAATACTCAGTCAAACCTAAGCAATCCAGAATATAATGGCATTAGAGTATTAATCATACTCCATTCACATCCTCTTTGAATGCCTTGTGGCACAGTGGTGATGCTGGATTCTCAAAGGCCATACCAGTGAAGTGCAAATTCTGGCATCTCTTATCAAGCTAGGAAGGCTTGGTGTATAGACTGTGTGCCTTCTTTTTTTTTTAAACTTTATTGACTTGTTTATTTACTTTTAGTTTACAAGATTCAGTTATAGAATCACTTGAGTTTCAGATTTTCTCCCCTCCTTTTTTCCCTCCCCTCCATGGTGGCATACCATCATGTATGGAATCTGCAATTTTTCACATTATACAATAGTCTGGTTGTGTCGAAGCGTTGTAACCAATGGAGCAAATAATGGGGGAAAAAAAAAGAAACAGAACCAAACATGGAAAAGACCAGTAGCATGTGTTGCTTCAGTCTCCATTTAAACTCTGGTCTTTCTAGATCTTTCTCTGAGTATAGATATCTCCTTCTGACTGTGTGCCTTCTAATTCCCAGCCTAGCTAAAGTCAGAGATCTCATCACCAAAAATTTGACCTCCAGCAGAGAAATTTTTCCATAGCAATTCACCAAGATTAGGTAGGGACTCAATCTATTGCGCCCCATGTGTAGCAGGCATAATTTACTCATCTGTCAATCTGGATAGATTGAATTCTACAGTGATCTCTGAAATTGCTTCTGGCTCTAGCAGTCTATGATTTTATGTAGGGTGAATGATTGTCTTCTGGTGCCATGGGTCTGCTGAGTCTGCAATTGTTACCTTTTGAGCAAAAACTCTTCAGCATTTTTGTCCCATTATTCTTAATAGATGAATTTTCCTAGTTGTGCACCCAGTTCTATAAAATATCCTGCAAGGACTTCAATTAATATCATGGTAAATCTGTTTACATTTAACAAGGTGATATTTTCATGCTTTCTATATTTAGTCTTCCCAGTCAAATATAAGGTATAGCTCTCCATTTATTTTGTCTTACTTTCATCTATTAGGACTTCATTGAGGTCCAAACTCTCTTTTATTTCCTGCTAGAGGGATTGGGGAGAGGAGATGGCACTTGAGCCAGGCTTCGAAAGTTATTAAGAGTTTCACTAGGTTGAGGAGAGGATGGCTTTGGTTCTTCTCTATTAAATATGTTTATTCTTGGTTTGACTTTTGTTATCTCTTTTCATCCTTTCTGCTTAATTTTTTAAATTTTTCATTGAGAATGTGTGTTAAATTTAGTGAATACCTTGTTGGCACTAGAGAAAAATTTGTAAAAACTTGTTTAGCATTTAAAGCCTTCTGTAATCTGGTTTGCACCTACCTCTACAGCCTTATTTCACTTCACTTTAGCTTCTGGTCACTGGCTTATAAATTGTTTTCTTTACTAAACATTTCCATCTACTGCCTACATTCACTTGCAAAAGCCATATCCTGTGCCAGATGCACATCTCTTCATCATCCATCTTTAAGAATACTTAACTTCCTTGAAGATACAATTCAGTTACCTCCTCATCCATGGAGCCTTCCCAGTTCCCATGGAGCTGCTGTCTCCTTTCACAAATTATCTGTGTATTTGTTGTTGGCTTAGGAGAAGGTGGGCTTTTGAGTGCAGGAACTTTTTTTTTTTTTTTGCTTTTTAGAGGGCAGTTGGGGTTAAGTGACTTGCCCAAGGTCACACGGCTAGTTTTTGTGTTAAGTGTCTGAGGCCGGATTTGAACTCAGGTACTCCTGACTCCAGGGCCGGTGCTCTATTCGCTGCGCCACTTAGCTGCCCCGCAGGAACTTTTTTCACTTTTGTTTTTGTATACTCAGCTCTAATCAGAGGTCTTTTGCAAAAATGAGCCTTTTTTAAAAAAGTTATTGAATTGAAATTAGATTTTAATATTTAAAAATTTGTGCCCATAAGAGAGAATAGCACCTCATGCAGTCTTTTGAATATAGTAGGGTATCGATAAATGTTTTTAGTTGTTAAAAAGGATTTAGCAAAGCAAAAACCACTACTTGTGTTCTAATCCTGTCTCCAATACTAGTTTACTATGTAAATGCGCAAATCATTTACTCCTTCTCAGGTTTTGTTTTCTCTCCATTAAAGAAAAATGTTAAATTAAATGGTCTTGGAGTTCTGTCCCAACTTGGATGTCTGTATTCTATGTTCTCTGATATTTTATGTTCGTGTTCTAATACCATTCCAGTGTCATTCTATGTTCTAAGGTCCCATCTAGCTCCAATATTCTATGTTCTGAAGTAATTTATGGTTTGGAAAACTGTATAAATTATAATTATAGCAATTCTCTAATAGAGGTAATACAAAGTCTAGCATTTTAACTTAGCCTTCTCCTGTGGTATGTCTCTCTAACACACATTTTCAAATCTCAATCATTCAAAATACATTATAAAATTCTGTTTGTACTTTTCAGGTCCCATAATACCTGGTCTAGTTTGCTTTATACCATCCACCTTATCCTCTGTTAATTTTCTAATCAACTTATCTCATTTAAGTATGGTGATCACATTTTCTTAACATAATATCAGGACAGGTGATCTAATACAAGATAGTCTTTGTGTCAAAGCTCCTTTAAAGTACACTTTTTCTTCAAATCAGGACTCATAGACAATTTGATATATAATAGTGACATAAATCAATTTGATTCATCCATTTATTCTCATAGGAATCTTCGAAGCTGGGGGATTTTGTTGACAAAATCCTCTGGATCTTGAAATATTCTCCTTCTACCTTTATAATATCTACTTGATCAGGGACTGTGATCATAGTGATAGCTCTTAGGTTTGTGTAATTTTTTTTTCTGAAAAGCATCCTATTCTCCAGAGTCTAAAGGGCAAGTTAGAAGTCATTTCATCTTTTAGTATTTCTTTCCTTTTTTCTTTGGCAGCTTGCAAAATCCTGTCTTTGTCATTAAAATTTCAAAGCTTGTCACATGTATAAGAGTGGCTTCCTTTAAGGATTGCTCCTGAGTTGGACTTCATTTGCCCCATTAATAGCATACTGGGCTGAACTCTGGCCATCCTCATCATCTTCCTCCATTCCTCTCTCATTGGAACTTCATACTCTGCTCCTGGGATGCTAGGCTCTAATAGATGAACCAGGCCTCCATATCACTTTCATTCCATTGCAACAGTATGCTGATGCATTCATGCCCCCTTCCCTCTCTAATTTGCCTTTATGTGTTGACTTCCCCTTTAGGATATTAGGTATTCGAGGGTAAAGACTGTCACACTTGCTTTATCAGCATGAGCACCATAGAGGCTCAACTGGCAATATATGGAAACTGACTTGTTATGGGGATGAGGAAAAAGAAAAAATCAAAGATGCCTCTAAGATTGTGAACTTGAGTGACTTGGAAGGATAGTGTTGCTCTCAAAATAAATAAAAGTTCAGAAGGGGACCACATTTAGGGAGAAAGATGATGAGTCTTGATTTTGACACAGTAAGTTTGAGATATTTGTAGGACATCCAGGTAGAGATGTCCATAAGGCAGTTGGTAATGAAGGACTGGAATTCTGGAGAGGATAAGGCTGGGTATTTATATTTGGGTGTCATCTGTGTAGAGATGGTAACTGAATACGTGGTAGCTAATGAAATCTCCAAGGGAGAGAATGTAGAGATGAAAGAGAAGAGATAATGGAGAATCGAGTGATGCTTAGGGAGAAGAAGATAGATGAAGATCTAGCAAAGAAGACTAAGGAGAAAACAAGTAGGAAGAGAACTGGGAGAGAGGAATGTCATGAAAACCAAAGGAGAGAGAATCCATTCTGAGGGATGGGCTAATAATCTGTGTGAGAAGCTACAGAAAGGGCAAGGAGGATGAGAAAAGACAATTGGATTTAATTTGTCATCTTGGAAATAGCAACTTCAGTAGGGTAGTGGGCTCAGAAGCCAAATTGTGAGAGTTTGAGAATTTAGTGGGTAATGAAGACAAGGAAGTAGAACGTGTATAATGCTCTTCATAGGTATTTATCAGACAAAGGAGGAAAGCTATAGGAGACAATTATGGGGGCAAATGAAGAGGTTTGTTTTTTTTTAAGTAGAGGTAAGACTTGATTATTGTGCAAGTGGAGGGGAAGGAGCCAGAGAAAAGGTAATGGTTGAAGAGGTAGGGAAATGATCAATCAGAAATGCAACCAGAAGACATAGGAGAATGATATCCACAGCACAAGGAGAGGGGTGAGCCTTTACAAGAAGGGTTACCTCCTTCTCAGAGGTCAGAGCAAGGGCTTTTGTTTAGCATAAGTGTTTTGAGGATTAGTTTAGATTAGGAATAATGAGGAAGTTCCTTAGATTCTCCAGGAAGCAATTTCATTCTCTAAAAGGTAAATCGTAGCATTGAAGAGATAGACCATTTGAAATAACCACCACAGAGAACATGATAAAGAGCCATTCATGGAAGAATATAAGTATTTTTGTGCAACAATAAGATTTTATACACAAATTTGTAGTGGGTCCAGTTGGCACAATTATATGACCAATAGTGGTCTGCAGTACAGGAATAGGAGTAGAGAAGGTGGGTTGTTGGGGTAACACCACGTTCAAAAGAAGGGGAGAATAAATGGTAATAGGACAAGAAGACAAGGGATTCAAAGGTGGAGGACAGTGCACAGTTAAAATGGTTATATGGCGTCATGACTCCAAAAGGGGGAAATGAGGCCAGAACAAAAATTACCCCTATCACCCTGTGACAGACTGGGAGAATAGGAAAGGATGTGGTGTCTGAGATCACAGGGAGAAAGAAAAATAGATTTAGGAAGACTGGGACAAAGAGACTGGAGGACCAAATACAGCATGCAATAATAGAAAGAGCACATTCCTTAGAGTCATAAGACTTGAATTTAGATCTTGGTTCCACTCCTTACCACCTGTGTTACCTTGAGAAACCAGTTGCCCTTTCTGGGCTGCAGTGTTCCCAGGTAAGATAAGGATTAGAAAGAATGGCTGCCAACCTTCCTTCTAGCTCCAGATCTAGATCCAATAATTGGGAAAGGAATTCCAAAAGTTCAAGATCACAGAGAAGGAGAGTTTAGATGGTGGCGACCAAATTGTGATCTCCCTAGAGGATGACTTAACTAGTGTAAAGCTGTACATCAAGATAATAATTGAAGGGGGCAATGAAATGAAGGGTTAGAATCTTCATGTACAAATCAACATGAAGCCCTCAAGCACAAGGGCAGGAGTTGTGTAGAGGAAGACTGTAAGCAAAGTAGCAAGCTCATTGAAAAAGGAGAGAGTGTGACCTGGGGGTTATACATGGCAGCAGCAAAGATGGACACCACCCTCCCTTCAGCCACCCAGGTTCACAATTTTGAAGTCATCCTCAATTCTTCACTTTCTTCAACCCTTATATATACAGTCAGCTTCCAACTCGTTATTTCTGTATTTAAAATATCTCTCACATCTACCTCCTCGATCCACTACTGTTTACATTCAAGTCCTTTTCACTTCCTACCTAGACTATTATAATAATCTTCTCATTGGTTTCCCTGCTTCTAGGTCCTTCCCTCCATAGTTGATTCTTCATACAATTGCCAAAACTAATATTCTTAAAATACGGTTCTAACCATGCCATCCCCTTGCTAAGACAGTCTCATGGGTGAAACCTATGGTTTCTGGTCTTCATTCTACCATACTCAGTTACCCATTCAGGAACTTTTACATTGTTTTGTTTTAAAATGTTTACATACAGACACACACACACATTCAATTAACAAGTCTTTGTTTTCTCTTCTTCCTCACATAAAAAAAGAAAAGCAAAACTCTCTTAACAAATTTGCATGTTTTAGTTTTTGTATTTCTCTTTTTCTCTTGCCTTTATACTTGCCATGCTTGATGGATACCTATATTGATTTGACCAATAACAGCCCTACAGTAATTTAAATGATAGAAGGTGTTCCTGAACAGGAGTGTCAGTGTAAAACTCCTCTATGGGGAGCCCAGCAGAACCAATTAAAATGTAATTGGGAAATGTTTAACAAAATACAACATAGATACTGTTAATTTGTGGCTTTCTAAGTCAATCTGTAGCAAAAGGATCCACTTCTATTTGAATTTGGCACTAGTGCTCTAGGACTCCACCAAGGGAATGGTTATGGTATTAGCAGTACCCTAACTCCCTTCCCCTATTCAAATTGAGCTAGGGTTTTTTTTGTTTTTATTTTTGTTCTTTTTTTTAATGCAATAAATTTTTATTTGTTTTCTTGTTTACATCATTCATTTTCATGAGATTTTTGAATTGCAAATTTTCTCCCCGTCTTTCCCCTACCCTAACCCCAAAACAGCGATCCCACTGTAGAGCCCCTCCCCTGGTCTGCTCTCTAACTGTCTGGTAGGGCAGGGAGGGTTTCCCTATCCCAGCCCCTGTATATCTTGATTCCTATTTGCAGGTATTGCAGAGCCTTAAATTCTAGATTCTTTGGGTTCTTCCCTTGTCACCCACCCCAGCTGGAAGGACAACCAATTCAATGGAGGCTGTGTAGGTGTGATTATACAGGACATCTTCATAGTGGACATATTGTGCCAGTGATATGTCCCTCCTTCCTATCCCTCCCCCCTTTCTTCCCTAAGCCAGATTCAATGAGAGTAAATGAAAGTAAAGTTGTAACAGTTATCCCTTGCCTCTTCCACATGGGATGATTAGCCCCATTTTGTCTCTCCCTGTCTCCTCTCATTCTAGTCCTCTCCCACCTCAGAATCTGCCTTTTAAAGTATCATCCCTTCATATTCAATTGATCCTATGCCCTCTATAAACCCATATATACACATGCTCAGATATGTATTCATATGCATATATAGCCTCCTATATGGACATACGTGTAAGTATACATACATATATATACATTTGTATTCCCTTTACCTATCCTCCTACTAAGAAAAGTTTCATAAGTTAGTATTATCATTTTTCCATATTGACATGTAAATAATTCAAATTTGATAAGTTCCTTATGACTTCTTTCCCATGTTTACCTTCTCATGCTTCTTGTGCTTGATTGTCAAATTTTCTGTTCAGTTCTGATTTTTTCAGCAAGAATGCTTGAAAGTCCTCAACCTCATTGAATGACCATATATTCCCCTGGAATAATATGCTCAATTTTGCTGGGTAGTTGATTCTTGGTTTTAATCCCAGCTCCCTTAATCTTCAAAATATCATATTCCAGGCCCTTCGATCCCACAGTGGAGAAGCTGCCAGATCTTGGGTTATCCTGATAGTGCTTCCACAGTATTCATATGGTTTTC
>CM053601.1:141594852-141634200 GCA_028646575.1 Pseudocheirus occidentalis
GATCTGGATCCAGGCCACTCAAAGCAAGAGCACTTGGCCCTGATCAATTGACTCAGCCCCCCTGCAGGATCCAGAGGCTCTGAAGCAGCCCAGCGGGGGCATCCGCCGAGTACAGCAGTTTCTGCCCTTCCCCCACTGCTTCCTTGCCCTGGGGGTAGATTGGCCAAACTGCTTTTCCTCCCCCAAATTTAGCTTGAAAGCTTCACTCACTTTCACTGACCTTTAATCCTGGCTTAGTAGATGTGAAGATTTCTCCAGGTGCTTTAGATCTTCTCTGAAGTAGACTCACACTGCAGCTTGGGAGGCTTGGCTCCTCCCGACATCCCTGGAGCCTGGCTGCATGGTGGTTTTAGGCTGGGCTGGTCTTGGCTCCCACCTGCAGGCCCACGGAATGAGGCCCTCCTGCCTAGCTGCCTTTATTTAATCCCTATTTTTCACACCTTGGTAGATGCAGAGTTGCTGGAGGCTGTAGTTCTTCTCTCTTGTAGACTGGCTATGGCTTAGCTTGGCTCCTTGCTATGGCCCGGGTCCTGGCCACGCTTTCAGTTTCAGGCTGGGCTGGCCTCTGCTCATGTCCTGCCATGATGATCCCCTGCTGCCAAGCTACCTTCTGCAAGAGATGTGTTTTCTGTAGTTTTTGAGTTTGAGAGTCCTAGAATTTGTCCAGCATCATATTTTTATGGGTGTTTAGGGTGGCTGCATGGGAGCTGCAGGACCCTGCTGCTTCTACGCTGCCATCTTGGCTCCGCCCACTTATTTTTGTACTTTTATCCCCTAAAAGGTATTAAACAACTTTAAGACTTGATTGGCTTGGAACTAAAGGTTGAAGCTATTAACATTACTTCCAGGATATTTGAGTACAAAATAACCGTCAGAAGTTCCAAGCACTCTGATGCTTGGCTGATTGATATACCTTGAAAAGCAACTCAAGCAGGGGAGTTTTGCTGAGCTGAATCAGCTTAAGGTATCCTCAGTGCATATCCTCACTGGATAGCTTTTTTTTTTTGCTTTCTTTAGAGGGCAATTGGGTTAAGTGACCTGCCCAAAGTCATACGGCTAGTAACTGTGTCAAGTGTCTAAAGCAGGATTTGAACTCAGGTCCTCCTGACTCCAGGATCAGTGCTCTATTCACTATGCCACCTAGCCACCCCTCACTGAATATCTTCTTGCTATGACTAAATCTCTTTTTGTTAACTGCTTAAAAACAAAACAAACAAACAAAATATGACTCCTAATTCACATACTCAACCTTCTAAGCCAAACTGGATGTTCCCTATCCATGGCATCCCATCTACTATTTCTGTACCCCATTCCCCAAATATGTTCTCTCCCACTGCCTCCTCCTGACTCCTTAGCTTCCTTCAAGGCTCACCTCAAGTATAACTTTGTATACCAGGCTTTTTCTGATCTGTCCCATCCACCCACCCAGTAATTAGGACACTTCCATCCATATTATCGTGTATCTATCTTGTAGGTACTTCCCTATATATATATATGCATATTTTCCCAGTAGAATATAAAGAACCGTTTTTGGTTTTGCCTGTGTCTCCAGCACTTACATAGCATCTCACTATTGATGCTTGTTGAATTGAACTGAATTAAATTGAATCTGAGCAGAGTGGTACAGATAGATGGAGTAACCTAAAAATAAGTCAAATTATTGATGATTTCTGCAGAGGAAGGAGCTGACGGTGCTGATGGGAAGCAAGGAATATATCAGCTCCTCTTTCTCACTCTTTTGAGCACATGAGAGAAGGCTCAACAAGAGAGTGACTAGGGGTGTGTTATCTTCTGGAGAAAGCCAGGTTTCTGTGGAAACAATTTGGAAAGATTGTAGGGAAAAAGAGCTCTAGGATGGAGTGGGACTTATTAATGAGAAAAGGCTACCAGAAGGAACATTGTGAGGGAAGGATCAAAGGAGATGGGGGCGGGGGGGAGGTTTGGAAGGATAACAATGAAAGTGTTGGAAGGATAACAATGAAAAGGAGTTATCACTTCTGTGACATGATAGAAATTAGGGGATTAGATGGTATGAGTCTATAGCCATATAGGACAAACAGAAGAATTTGTATCTCATCTTAGAGGCCTATTAGGGAAGCCCTGAGGCATTTTGAGCAGGGGAAAGTTAGTCAGATATGTTCCCTAGGGATATTACTGGGGAAGACGGGCAGAGGAGATATTGGAAACAGAGACCAAAATCAGGGAAGCAATTAGAAGGCTATTATCATAGTCCAGGCAAGAGGTGCTGAGGGCCAACAGTGAACGTGTCAGAGAGGGAATGGGATGCCAAAGATATTGTGGAGGGGAATCCTTGAAGTTTCTTATCCCTAATCTTTAATTTTAACAGGTTCTAACTTTTATAACCACCCAATGTGTATTTTATATGTTATTTCATCATATCAACAGCTCATAGGTTTAAAAAAAAGTCCCGATGGCATTTCAGAAAGGCCTCTCTGAATCTCAGAACATCAGAGAGCTCCATTTGGGTTACTTGGCAATGCCTTATCTTACTTTCAAGCTGACCCTATGATATGGCCCTTTCTGGAGCAATTTGAAACAGAAGACACAGATACCCAGCCCCCGTGAGCAAACAACAGCAGACACACAGTAATTCCAGTTGTCAGAGATGTGGGACAATGGGAAAATTAGATGCTAAGGTTTGGGGTGGAAACTTTGGTGTCACCAACTGCCTCAGCTAAAAGCAACAAAATTGTCCTTTTCATAAACATCATAGCTAATGACTCACCGTTTGTTTACAAACGGTCTCCACTCTCCTCTAGAAACACTCTTGCAAGGTGCCAGACTGACAGACATGAAAACTTTCTTTCTCTGTACTAAAATAAGAGTAAGAAAGAGTAGGGATGGTCCCAGGCTCTAGAGGAGTTTGTGAACAATAGAACCCCAAAGGGTCCCCTGGAATGCACTAGGAGAAAGGTGAAGTGAGGTGGAGCACAGCTAGGAAGTCAGGAGGGGAAATGACAAGAGTGCCCACAGCTTAGGAGGGGATAGTTTGAATGTGCCGAAGGATTAGACTGGGGATCTGGGAAAAGTAGATGTGTCATCCTAGAGCATGCTGCTTCAGCAAAGATAAATTAATAGATGTTTTGCAGAGTTTGAAATAGAATTTAGAATCCTGGTGATGGTTAGAATGTGGACCACCATGAAATGTCTCCTGGTGTGCTGGAGTACCTTGATTATAAGAGCAGGATCTCAGCTTTCTATGCGGTAGGCTTCAAGCAGGAGGGAAGTGAAGGAAGGGCAATCCAGGGGGCTTCTCCAAAAGTGTCTCTGCTCATTAAGTAAGGGAGTCATCATTAATAGTCTGTGTCAAATTGGACAATAATCTCTATTTTTCTTTTGACCCTGTGCTTTAATATATGTGGCTGGGGAGCCTGTTTTAGGATCTCAACTCCCAAAATATGGAAATAGCTTTTTTTGAATATGTAAATTTCTACTTGGCCATTTTTGGACTGAAAGAATGAGGTGAATTATCTGACATAAAAGTGGTACAAAAGAACTTTTATAGAGAAGGGGAAGAAAGGAGAGGTGGGGAGAGCATATGAACCTTACTCTCGTTGAATTTCGTTCAAAGAGGGAATAACACACACACTTAGTTGGAAGTTGTGGGGTGGGGAAAAGCATCCCCAGGTGAAGAATTCTGAGGTCAGATCTTCTAGAGCAGTGGTTCTCAATCTGTGGGTTGTGACCCCTTTGGGGGTTGCCTAAGACCGTCAGAAAACACATATTTCCGATGATCTTAGGAACCAAAACACCACTCCTCTATCCATCTCCAGGTGAGTCCACCCACATGCAGATATGCCCACATACAAGTATTAAAGGGTTGTGGCATTAGGAAGGTTGAGAACCACTGAGCTAGAAGATTCTCCAGAGGCCATTTGACCTGACACCCTCATTTTACAGATAGGGAAACTGAGACCTAGTTAAGTGACATGCTTAAGATCACATAATTAATAATTGGCAGAACTTGGATTTGAACCAAAGCACTCTTGATTTAAATCCAGCTCTTTTTACACTATAACATTCTTATTAATTTTATATGCTATTGTATCTGTACTGAGAGTCCTGTGAATCTTATGCATATTTTTTGTAGGGTGACATAAAGATTGACAATATGTGATATTTATTTAGAAGTAGCATGAGTACCTGTTTAAGAGTTGGGGACCTTGTTACCTATATTCAGTAAACCTAGATGTAAGTTATGCCATGAGTATATGTAAAGATTTTCTAGTAGCAAAATAAATAACTTTTTTCATGAAGATTTCGTATGGTCTTAATTAAGTCGAAAGACCTTGAAAAATGAAATTGGATTTTGTTTATTCTCAGTTATGTCTAAGAAGCAGATCATTTGTTGTGAACTGATCCAACCATTCTGGAGAGCAAAATGAAGCTATGCCCAAAGGGCTATAAAAATGTGCATACTCTTTGACTTAACAATACCACTTCTAGATCTGTATCCCAAAGAGATCATAAAAATGGGAAAAGGATCCACATGTACAAACATATTTATAGCAGCTCTTTTTGTGGTGGTCAAGAACTGGAAATTGAGGGGATGCCCATCAACTGGGGAATGACTGAACAAGTTGTGGTCTATGAATGTAATAGAATACTACTGTTCTATAAGAAATGATGAACAGATGGACTTCAGAAAAACTTGGAGAGACTTATATGAACTGATGCTGAGTGAAGTGAGTAGAACCAGGAGAACATTGTACACAGTAACAGCTATAGTATATAATGTAGTATATAGTATATATATATATATATATATATATATATATATATATATATATATATGTGTGTGTGTGTGTGTGTGTGTGTGTGTGTGTGTGTGTGTATGTATATATAGTACATAATATATAGTATATATAGTATATATAGTATATATAGTATATAATAGTATATATGGCTTTGATAGATTTAGCCCTTTTCAGCAATGCAAGGACCTAAAACAATTCCAGAGGACTCTTGATGGAAAATGCCTTGCACATTCAGAGAAAGAGCTATGGAGTCTGAATGCAGAGCAAAGCAGACTATTTTCTTTTTTTGTTGTTGTTTTTTTCTTTCTTGTGGTCCTCTGATTCATTTTAATTCTTCCATACAACATGAATAATGTGAAAATATGTTTAATAGGAGTATATATGTAGAGCCTATATCAGATAGTATGCTGTCTTGGGGAAAGGAGAGGGGAGGGAGGGGGAAAAATTTAAAATGTATGGAAGTGAATGTTGAAAACTAAAAAAAAAAATAACCCTTTTTTAAAAAGACGCATATTATTTGATCTGAGACTTAAGAGATCTCTTTTCTAACCCTAATTCCGTCCGTCAGTTACTTCAAGACATATGGAATAAGTCATACAATCAGTTTAGGCCTTAATCCTTCTTTGAATGGACTTCCCATTTATGACTTCTTAAAATCCCTTTAACAGCAATATCTTTATCAGTGTGTAGGCAGAAGGCACTGTAGGTCAATGTTAGTCTTTTTTTTCCATTTGAATTCCTATAGGATCTTAGGATACAGAACTGGAAGAGACCTTAGAGATTATCTATTATTTTAGCCTTCCATAATTTTTTAGAGTATGGTGAGCCCAGAGTAATTTGTTGTAATCAAATGACCTACTTCTTGACACACAACCGAGAATGAACAAAATCCAATTTCTGAATTAAATAGAATGGTTCTCGCCCTGACTGGTGAACCTGTTCATCATCACTGCACGTGAGATGCCACTTTAGTCTTCTCCTTCTTTGTTCTTTATCAATAATTAAGGCAAAGAACGACTCGCTACTTGCCTTGGAGTCACTGCTCTTCAAGCCAGTCAGTTTATAGAGAATTTTATCCAGAAATACAAGAAAATCCATGACTTTACCCAGGAAACAATCATGCAGTGCCACCACAAAGGTAATTAAACCTCTCCATTTCCCTGTTTTCCTACTCTTTCTTAATAATATCAGATTTTCTATTGCTGCTTTTTTGCCCTGATAAGTGTCACAAATAAATGTGAACCAAACATGACATACTTCTTTCTACTTCGCTGTTCATTGTGTTCCTGTCCTCCCTCTCTTTCTTTATCTATTGAATTCCTACAAATTCTTTGAAGTCTAATTCCCCCTCTAACCTCATGCAACACGTTGCATCTTTCTAATACGTCTGTTAGCTAATTCTGTATGTTATAATTGTGATTATCCCTTTATTATGTGATAAGTTCTTAGAAAACAGGGACTCTGTCCTTCCTGGTTTTTATCAAAATGTTTTGTACACACTAAGTATTTAACATATTTTTAGTGAATGAATGAGTACAAGTCATTATACCTCTATGGTCTGGGGTTTTTTTTTCATCCTTAAAATTAGGGGGCTAGAATACACAGATGCCTTTAAGATGACTCCCAGCTCCAAGCTTGTGGTGCTCTGAACAAATAGGCAATTAGATCATTCTCCACAAGAGAGAAGACTGAATGGAATCACAGGCAAGCACGGACAGGCTAGACAGGATTGAGATTCACACTTTCATGTGTAAACCCCTCCTTCTACTCTGTGGTAGATATTGTAGTAGATACTAGTATCATTTTGTTTGGTGTTTGTCAGGTTCAGAATTTTAAAAAAAAGTTTTTAGAGAAAGAAAGGCAGGGGCGGCTAGGTGGCGTAGTGAGTAGAGCACCGGAGTACCTGAGTTCAAATCCGTCCTCAGACACTTAACACAAAAGCTAGCCATGTGACCTTGGGCAAGTCACTTAACCCCAACTGCCCTCCAAAAAAAAAAAAGCAAAAAAAAAAAAAGAAAGGCAGCACGTGATAGTGGAAAGGATGCTGGATTTGGAGTTAGGAGTCCTGGGTTTGAGTCCCTGCTCTGCTACTTATGCCTTGGGTGAGTCACAAACCTTTAGTAAGTCACAAACCTCTCCGGTCTCACTTTCCTCATCTTTAAAAGGAAGGGTTTGGAATAGATGGTCTCCCTTCCAGCTGTAAAGCCAATGGTCATAAGTGGAGAAATTACACAAATCATAGGGGAAATAAATTTTCAGATTTGCAGTTGCTATTATCACTCATCATAAAGAATAGTTCAGTGTTATAAAATTGGTTTCCTGAGGAAAGGCAACAGTAATCGTTTCTCAGGAAACGTTTTTGATTTTTGAAGAGCATTTCCAACATCTTCCTGTGATTGTTTATAATTGGCTTCTATGCATCCTGGGGCATGCTGTTACTGGTTACTTTTTTTGCAGTATGAGGAAAAGCTTTCTATCTGCAGGTCAGGAAAATGGGGTGGAGGCCAGACCAAAATTCCAATTAGCTAAGGGATAGATCTTGTTGCCTTAGGCCAGTGGTTTTCAACCTTCCTAATGCCATGACTCTTTAATACAGTTCCTCATGTTGTGGTGACCCCCCAAACATAAAATTATTTTCCTTGCTACTTCATAACTGTAATTTTGCTACTGTTATGAATCATAATGTAAATATCTGATATGCAAGATGTATTTTCATTGTTACAAATTGAACATAACCCACAGCTTGAGAATCGCTGCCTTAGGCAATTTCCTTATTGTTTGCCTTGTTCTTTTTCCAAAGACCTCCAAGTCATTGAAAAAGACAGCAGTTTATGCACAGGTTTGCAAAAGTCTTGTGAGGTAAAAAGTCCACA
The DNA here is from genome assembly GCA_028646575.1 of Pseudocheirus occidentalis. Taxonomy (NCBI): domain Eukaryota; kingdom Metazoa; phylum Chordata; class Mammalia; order Diprotodontia; family Pseudocheiridae; genus Pseudocheirus; species Pseudocheirus occidentalis. The sequence goes on from CM053601.1 coordinate 141,602,504, forward strand.
AAGGCTAGACCAAAGAGATCCCAATCCTGGGGTAGAGGAGAAGACATATAACATAAACAAATATGATAAAGCCAATGAGGTCAAAACAATTTTCATAATAATACTAAGATGTCATTTCTAATATGATAAATATTGATAGATAACACCTACACAGATGAAGGTTGGAGTGTCCTCAGTACTTAAGAGTGTAAAAGGAATCCTGAGACCAAGATGTTTAACAATTGATACTTTTTTAAAAATCACTTTGGCAGTAAGTGGAAGATGGATTGTATTGGGGAGGAACTTAAAACTGAGTGACAAACCAGAAGGTTACAGCAGTGATGGAGGTGTGAGGTGATGCAGGTGTGAATTGATGGGGCAGCTACATGAGTGCAAAACAGAATATATCTGAGAGATGTTGTGACAGGAGAAATGACAGGCATAAAAATCAGACTGGATACATGAGGTTAGTGTAAGTAGGGAGCTGAAGATGGCACCAAGATTGCTGGGAGGGTGGTTGTACTCTCAAAAGTAATAAGGAAATTCAGTAGAGGGGAGAGTTTCATGGGAAAGACAATGAGTTTGATTTTGATCATGTGGATGCTTACAGGACAATCAGTTTGAGATATCCAGAAGGCCTTTGGTCATGCATGACTGAAGAAGTTCAGGTCAGAGACTAGGGCTAAATGTATAAAGTTGGAAATCATTTGCATATAGATGATAACTGAGTCCATGGGAGCTTATGAACATTCAGAAAAAGGCAACCAGGATGGCAAAGGACCTTAAGATCGAGATCATGCCAAATGAGGAATGGTTGAAAAATGGGGAATATTTTGCCTAGAGAAGGGAAGATGTAAGGGGGACATGATAGATGTCTGCAAGTATTTGAAGAGCTAGCATGTAAATGAGGGTTCTACTTGTTCTACAGACAAACTAGGAGCAATGGGTAGGAACTGCAAAGAGTTGGATGTAGATGTGATGTAAGGACAGACTTCCTAACAATTAAAAAAAAACTAACAAGGTAGAACAGGCTACCCTGGGAGGGAAGGAGAGAAGTGATTAAGTTCACCCCTTCCCCTCTTGAGACCTTAGTTTCCTCACCTGTAAAATGAAGAGGCCGACTGATTGCTAAGGTCCCTTCTAGCCCCACACCTTTTGTGTAGTGTACAAGCACACTAAAGTGTCTGTACTTCATGTACTTACTCTGCTTCCAATTTACCTGTCCGTTGTACCTGTTCTCTCTTTCATAAAACCAAAGGATATGTGGTTTCCATCATGGGACGCAGAAGACTCCTGCCAAATATTAATGCAAAGGATTACAGACTGAGGACTCAGGCAGAAAGACAGGCAGTAAACTTTGTGGTTCAAGGTAAAACAATAATCATTCATTCCTACTCCTTGAATTTGCCAGATCTGATATAAGTACAACATAGCTAAATTAATTTCTCTGTGGGTGTGAGTTTGCTGATATATTCTACTTCTCTAATAGTGTTTTGCAGTGTATTTGTGACTTCTCTTAAAGGCCGGTTTCTATTACCTTGTCAACAATTTTTAGAATGTGACTTCTTAATACCTTAACAAAAATATTCAAGCCAGTAGAAGTTAACTGCAGCAGTCAACAAGAGTGGAATGATTTTTAGCTGCTCTAGCAAATAGTCCCTAGTGATTCCATCTGATGATGATCAAACTAGTACTGATGACTGATCACTAACACTTGGGCAGCTTAGTGAACTCATCTCTATAGCCTGAGATCATGACACTTAGGAGCAAGATTCTTGCCAGATTCCTCCTTAATAGATTAATCCTTCACCTGCAAGATGGTCAACTACATGAGAGCCACTGGGGTTTCAGAAAGGATTGAGGAACTAGGTATGATGTTTGCTGCCCAGCAACTCCAGGAGAAACGCCAAGAGCAGAACAGAGGTCTGCACACAACGTTTGTAGATCTGACCAAGGTCTTTGATACTGTTAGTCATGGGGGCTTATGAAAAGTTATGTCAAAATGCGGTTGCCTGGAGAAGTTTACCAGCATTGTGCGTCAGTTTAATGACAGCATGTTGGCCTGGGTTCTGGATAATGGACAATTCTCTCATGCTTTCCCAGTCATCATTGAAGCGAAATAAGACTGTGTGCTTACTCCTATTCTTTTTAGCATGATGTTTTCAGCCATGTTGTCAAATGCTTTCAGTGAAAATGAACACAGCATCAAGGTCAGCGACCTTACCGATGAAAAATTCTTCAATTTGAAAAGGCTACAAGCCGAGACCAAAGTGGAGGAAGTGTTGGTGCATGACTTTCTCTTTGCAGATGATTATGCACTCAGTGCAGCCTCTGAAATTGAGACACAACAAAGTATGGATCAATTCACTGCTGCTTGTGCTAATTTTGGCCTAACAGTTAACACCAAGAAAATACAGGTGCTCCATCAGCCACCACCACACCATCCATACATGGAACCATTAGTTACAACAAATGGAAAAGTTTTGAATGCTGTGGATAAGTTCACTTACCTTGGTAGTATATTTTCCAGGGATAAACACATTGATAATGAGGTTGATGCATGCATTGCCAGAGCTAGGACAGTGTTTGGAAGGCTCCGAAGAAAAATATGGGAGAGAAGAGGTACCAGGCTGACTACCAAACTGAAGGTCTACAGAGCTGTTGTGCTGACCTCATTTTGTATGCCTGTGAAACCTGGAGAGTCTACCCGCACCATGCCAGGAAACTGAATTTCTTCCATTTGAATTGTCTTAGGAAGATTCTGAAGATCACCTGGCAGGACAAGGTATCAGACACTGAGGATCTTTCTCACAAGCTGAACTGCCAAGCATTCAAACTCTGCTTCAGAGAGTACAACCCCAATGGGCTGGCCATGTTGTTCTAATGCAAAACATACGCTTGCCAAAAAGACTATTTTATGGAGAACTCACACGGGGCAAGTGTTCACATGGTGGTCAGAAAAAGCAATACAAAGACACTCTCAAGAACTTTGGAATTGATTTGTGGCATGGCAGACACTGGCACAGGACAGCGCAGCATGGCATGCCCACATCAGAGAAGGTGCTGTGCTCTATGAGTGAAGCAGAATTGAAACAGCTCAAAGGGAAATGCAGGATGTGCAAATTTGAAGAATCCCCCCTAGTTAGTTCATATGGACTATTTGTGCCCGACCTGTGGTAGAGCATTCCAAGCTTGTATTGGTCTGATCAACCACCATTGGACACATTGAAACTTGGTTCTAGTAAAGGGATATCATTTTTGGTCCTCTTCAGGAACAAAGGACAACAACCAACTGTGTGACAGACACTGAGACACAAATACAAAAGCAACACAGCCCTTCCCCTCGAGAAGCTTGCATCCTAATATGGAGAGATATGTCATAGGACAGTGGTGTAAGTGAAGGGGTTTGGCACTGGGAAGTCATAGAGAAGGTAAAGAGAAGAAACCATCAGGGAATTGACAGTTACCATCTTTCTTGAAGTAAGGTAATATTGATTTGATGGCATACAATAAAACCAACTTATCTAGGGCAGAGGGTTAAGAAGGAGAATGAATTACTAGAAAGTGGAGGTGATATGCTATTGTGGAATAAGCACAGTATTTCAAGGATGACTCTAAGCCCTAGACTGAGCCCAAGTTTCATCTCCTGCAATTTAAAGGGATTAAACTAAAATGTCTTAGATGTCTTCCACTTCTAAATCCTAATGGTATTAGCGTATGTCAAACCAAGTACCTAGCAAGGTATTGCTTTGCTTAAGCCACAGGGGTTGGCAATTTCTGCCAGTTTCTGGCTTTTACCTGCCATCAAGATTTGCTCAGAGTTCATTGCTCTGAAATTACCTGACTTCTCAAGAGATTTCCCAATTCTCACATTCATTTGCTTGTTACATCCACCATAGCTACTCCAGGGCCAACTCTATTTGAGGCTATATTCCAGGATTTTCCCCCAAGGGAAACAAAAGTAAAAGAGGTACCCAGTTGACATCATATGAATCAGGTATAAGACTGATCATTTTATTCCCCCACAGAAAGCAATGATAAGCATAAGAGAATTATGATATTGTAGAACAGTTTAAACAGGATTCAGAAACTCATCTTATAGCCAAGTTACAATCTAAGCTCATTGAGGCATAATATTCCTTGGCAGTTCTGTTAACTAACCACTTCATGTTTCACCTCTACTATGCACCATCACATCAAAATGGAACTTTTCACACTCTCCAATGCTTCCTCCACCTTTGGCACTCTGCATTACTGCTGCTGTTTAACATCAGTTTGTCATTCTCGTGGCCATTAAAGCTGCTGTCTCACTGGCTATCCAGAACCTCATGACCTTCTGAAATTCACAAGGTCATCTGGATTTGGTGCTGCTCAGTCACTTCATTGGAAAAGGAAACAGAAGAAAAGAAAGGTAGCCCCACCACAGGTACAGGCTTGCCTAGATTTCTGATTCTGTGGGGCTAGGTATGGGATAAAACTTGCACCATTCCCCAACTTAACTCTCCTGAATGCAGCTTAGAATAGTCCTAAGGCTTTGAAACAAGAAAGAAAGAGACATGAGAGGCAAATTGCCCCTCTGAGCAATATAGTATTCCCACAAAGTTATGACTGAGCAACCCCTCAGAGAGACCCAAACCAACAGAGTAGTCAGATGCAGGCAGAATATACTTGCATATGGTCAGATTCCACTTGAGCATCAGAACTGATGACTTAGACCACTCCAAAAAGAGGAGGAGGGGGAAGGTAACCCAGTACATGTGATATAAATTAAAATAGCGTTAGTACATCAGTAAACAATAGACCTTCAACCCAAGATAGCATGCACCAGTCTGTGCATACATCCCACTAGAATTAAGATACCAGGAAAAGCTTCATCAAGGTCTTCCAGAGAGGATGCCCAGGATAATAAGGGCTTTCCACTGTCATAAAGAGAGAGAAATTATCCTCTTCTCAGCTAACTTAAAGCAGCTATTACTAAGAAAAGGGGCCCACAGGACTGTACAGAAAGCAGCCCAAAGCAGATTGTCTGTGAGAATCTGATGAGGAAAGAGGTATGGTTGAAGAAAGTATGTGCAAAGGCTGTGTTCATAGTCTAGGAAGGATGTGTAAGAGATGGGAATGGGAATGGAGAATGTGCTCTAACATAATGGAATGCATCAGCTAGAAGGAAAGAGCTATAGACTACAAGAGTCCAGGGATAAATGGCCTGGACTAGGGTGGGAGTCAGCTTGGACTCAGCCATAAGGATCAGGGTGAGGAAGGAGCTAGAAGAGACTGATGGTCAGGGAGGTGCACTTCTTCCCTTACTGATTAAAAAACAAACAAACCAGGATGCTCTTCCTTTTTTAGGCTCTGCTGCTGACCTCTGCAAAATGGCCATGATCAAGATATTTGCTTCAATAGCTGCTTCTCCAAAGCTGACAGCCAGGTTAGTGAATGACCCAAATATTTATTTAGCTATTTCTGTTAAGGAAACAAGCTCCCAAGGCGTCTTTGCTATGACTCCTTAACCAAAGCAAAACAGCGGTAAGAATATTGAACTTCACAGGAACTGGGTCTGAATCCCAGCTCTGCCACTTAATATCTGTATGACCGTGGACAAGTCCCATAAGGCCTTTGGACCTTTCATGTAAAATAAGAAGATTGTACTGGCTGAGCTCCAAGGTCCCTCCAGTTCTAGAGCCGTTATCCTATGATCCTGGGACCTCTCTTGGCATTAGTGCACTCATTTGTAAAATAGGGATATAATCCTTGTAGTATTTACCTCACAGGGCAAATAGTGATCTTGTTTGATCATGAACACAAAGTACTTTGCCACAAACATAAATTAAATATGCAAAGCATTCTGCTTTGTAAACTTCGAAGAAGCCCTGCATAAATGTCAGCTATTTTGTCATTGCTTTAACATCCCAAATATTGTTTTAGCCTTTTCTTCAACTGGCTTTTGTGTGACTGACCATATGAATGTATAATCTGTAATCTGTGAACCTTACAGCTTTTGTAAGCAAAAGTTTAAACTGCTGTGGTCTGTATTGTGAATATATCCTTTGTGCTTAGTTTTGAAATCTCAACTTTAAAATCATTATAGTCATCGCTGACACAAGACTAAATGCCAGTTCCTAAGGCAAAGCTAGGCATAGTCTAACAGGCATCATAGATTAGAGGAAAGCATATTTTAAAGGGTTTAAAGGAATTAGGATCCCATGGACTAAATTCTAGGAGGTCAGCCTAAGTGAAAAAATGTTCAGGAATGAAATGCTGAAGATACAAAATGTCTTTTGAGTAGTACTACAAAGTACTTTTGAGGAATAAAAAAGGAAGCTCTGTAGAAGCACAGAGAATTCACCAGCCAATTGAGAGTTCTTTTTTTTCTTAATTTATTTTTATTTATTTCATTAAATATTTCCCAATTACACATAGAAAAATTTTAAATAATTTTAAAATGTTGGATTCCACAAGGCTTCCTTCCCTTCTGTCCCTCCCCGCTTGACAAGGGAAGCAATTTAATTTTGATTATACATGTGAAGCCATGCAAGAAGTATTTACGTATTAGCCATGTTGCAAAAGAAAATACAAGCAAAATGAAACAATAAAAATAAAATGTTTTAAAAAGTATGTTTTGATATGCATTCAGAGTTCAATTCTCTCTCTCTGGAGATTTATAGCATTTTTCATCATGAGTCTTTTGGAATTGTCTTGGATCATTGTCTTGACCAGAGTAGCTAAATCTTTCATAGTTGATTGTAGTTACAATATTGCTGTTACTATGTACAATGTTCCCCTGCTTCTGCTCATTTCACTTTGCATGAGTTCATATTTCTTCCCAGGTTTTTCTGAAACCATCCTACTCATTGTTTCTTACAGCACAATAGTATTCCAACACAATCGTACCATAACAACCATTCCCCAATTGATAACTATCCCCTCAATTTCTAATTCTTTGCCACTGCAAAAAGAGCTATTATAAACATTTTTGCACAAATTGATCCTTATCTTTGATCTCTTTGGGATACAGACATTGCAGTGTTATTACTGCGTAAAAGAATACACACAGTTTTATTGCCCTTTGTTCCAAATTGCTCTCCAAAATGGTTGGACTAGTTTACAATTCTACCAACAGTACATTAGTGTCCCAATTTTTCTATATCCCCTCCCACATTTGTCATTTTTCTTTTCTGTCATATTAGCCAATCTGATAGATGTGAGGTTGTAATTCAAAGTTGTTTTAATTTTAATTTCTTTAATCAATAGTGATTTCTAACATTTTAAGTGACCATTGATAGCTTTGATTTCTTCTTCTGAAAACTGCCTGTTCATATCCTTTGACCATTTCTCAATCGGGGGACAACTCATTTTCTTTTTTTTAATTGTTTGCTTTTTGGAGGGGGTAGGGCAGAGCAATTGGGGTTAGGTGACTTGCCCAAGGTCACACAGCTACTAGTTGTTAAGTGTCTGAGGCTGAATTTGAACTCAGGTCCTCCTGACTCCAGGGCTGGTGCTCTGTTCCTGCACCACCTAGCTGCCCCAACAACTCTTACTCTTATAAATTTGAATCAGTTCTTTATATATTTGAAAACTGAGGCCTTTATCAGAGAAATTTGCTACCAATGTTTTTCCCCTTTTTCCTGTTTTCCTTCTAATTTTAGTTGTATTCTGTTTGTGCAAAAGCTTATTTAATTGAATATAAACAAAATTATCTATTTTACTTCCAGTAATCTCCTCTATCCCTTGTTTGGTCATAAACTCTTCCCTTATCCATAGATCTGACAGGTAAATTTTCCTATGCTCCCCTATTTTACTTATAATATCACCCTAATTTATGTTTAATTCATTTATTCATTTTGACCTTATCTTGTTATGTGTTGTGAGATGTTGGTCTGTGCCTAGTTTCTGTCAAACTGCTTTCCAGTTTTCCCAGGAATTTTTGCTAGATAATGAGTTCTTGTCCCAAAAGCTTTCATTTCTGCATTTATCAAGCACTAGATTATCAAATTACTATGGTCATTTACTACTATGTATTGTGTACCCACTCTATTCCACTGACCCACCACTCTATTTCTTATCCAATACCAGATTGTTTTAGTGATTACTACTTTGTAATATAGTTTGACATCTAGAACTGCTAGGCTACCTTCCTTCACCTTTTCCCCCATTGATTCACTTGATATTCTTAACCTTTTATTCTTCCATATTAATTTTATTATTATTTGATCTACCTCTATAAAGTAATTCTTTGGTAGTTTGATTGGTATGACATTGAATAAGTGAATTAACTTAAGTAGAGTTGTCATTTTTATTATATTGGCTAGGCTACCAATTAGCAATTAATATTTCTCCAATTGTATAAATCGGACTTTATTCATGTGAAAAGTATTTTGTAATTGTGTTCATATAGTTCCTGGGTTTGTCTTGGCAGGTAGACTCCTGAGTATTTTATATTGTCTGTAGTTATTTTAAATGAGATTCCTCTATTTCTTCCTGCTTGATTTTGTTACTAATATATAGAAATACTGATAATTTATGTGGGTTAATTTTGTATCCTTTGAATTTGTTCATTCTTTCAGCTAGTTTTTTAGCTGATTCTCTAGGGTTCTCTAAGCATACCAGCATATCATCTACAAAGAATGGTAGTTTTGTTTCCTTATTGCCTATTATAATACCTTCAATTTCTTTTTCTTCTCATTGCTATAGCTAACATTTCTTTTAATAGTAAGGACTTAAGTGACTTGTCCAAGGTCACATAGATTGTAAGTAGAAGAGAAAAGATTCAAACCCAAACCCTTTGGCAGGATTATTTATGTCAATATGACTCAGAAGTGGCTAGCAGCCATGAGGTAAATAAGTCTTGGCAGGTTCTCCTGTACATACATGCCTTAGAAAAACAGTAGATCATAACATTTAATTCTTTAAAAAGAAAGCCAGGTTGGAAAATAGTTATTGGTCTGAGTACCCTTCATCAAGCAGACCAAAGATCATAGACATTTCTTAAGTTTTCATTATATGTGTGATAGAAGTGATTTGCAAAAGGCATTTACAAACCAATTTAACTTTTCTCCCCAGGTGATAGGGCCTTTAGCTGTTTGATCATGTGACAACTTCCTCCCTTATCTGTAGCAGCTATCCTTGTTCAAGACTGAAATAAAAATAAAAAATAAAAATCTAAAAATAGCAAGTAAAAATATGTAGTGTTATTGCTAGAAACTTAAATAAAGCAGCATTGTATCTGGAGACGAAAGATATTAATTCAAATCTTATCTGTACTGAAAGTAAAAAGAGGATTCTGGGAAGATGGCTGAATAAAGCAGGAAGTAACTGGATTCTCCCAAATTCCCCCACAAATAATTTAAAGTAATGACTCAAAGTAAACTTTGAAGTAGCAAAAATACTTACAAGTCAGGTAAAAAAAATAATTACAAGTAGTCCATCCTAAGACAAGTTGGGAGGACATTAGGAAAGACCTGACCCCCCCAAGGGTGGCAGGATACCACTGAATCAACAAACAACAAGCCCTGGAGGCAGCTATGTATGTGGCAGCTTCAGAATCAGGAAATTTTGCCACGTAGGGGTCTTGCAGCTGATCAGAGAAGATTGCATAGCCCTCTGCTAACTGATGCAAAACATAGGTTTCCAGTGCACTGGGTGACATAGTCCCAGGCTGTGGCTGTGGGCAAGGAGGAGTGATCATAAGTGTGGTTGTAGAGGGGTGGGGGCTTTGCTGATTGTGGTCATTCTCAGGAGAGTGGAGTCCTTAGTTTTGATTCCAGGGCAGAGGGGTGAACTGAAGCTTGTAGCTGCAGGAGGAACCACACTGAGTAAGAGCGTTTTTAGTGACAGTGGTGACAGCTTGCTGGGGACCCTAATCATGGCCCAGGAGTACCTGAGGTCGAGGCCCCAAATAGAGCTCAGAAAACAACATCACAAAAAACCTGAAGCCTGAGATATTAATCTCCACACCTCAGGGCTAGAGTCCAAGTTTAACACAAAGTTAACAGCCAAGAAATAAGCTGCTTAAAAAAAAGTAAGCAAAAGAGAAAAAACCTGACCATAGATAACTACTATAGTGATAAAGAAGATCTGGGTTCAAAATTAGAAGAAGGCAGTGAAGTCAAAACAGCTACTTCTCCTTCAAAGAAAAATGTCAAGCTCAAAAAGAGTTCTTGGAAGAGCTTAAAAAAGACTTTAAAAATCAAATAAGAGAGGGTGAAGACAAATTAGGGGAAAAAATTAAGAGTTGCAAGAAAATCAAGAAATTTACAAAAAGAAAAGTCAGTCATTTGAAGAAAGAGATCCCAAAACTTACAGAAGAAAATAACTCCTTAAAAATTAGAATTGGACAAGAAGTTAATGACTTCATAAGACACCAAGAAATAATCAAAACAAAATCAACATATGAAAAAGTAGAAGGCATGAAACATCTCATTAGAAAAACAATTGACCTGGAAAACAGATTGAGGAGAGACAATATAAGAAATGTTGAGCTATCTGAAAGTTATAAACCAAAAAAAAAAAGAGTCTAGGTAGTATACCTTGAAGTATACCTAGGTAGTATACTTCAAGAAATTATTAAGGAAAATTGCCTTAAAGTTTTAAAACTAGAGGGTAAAACACTTTTTATACAAATGAAGTCAGATCTAAATGGAAAAATATTAACTGTTTATGGATGGGCAGACCCAAGATAATTAAAATTACAGTTCTGCCTAAACTAATCTATTTATCCAATGCCATTCCAATTAAATAACAAAAAAATATTTTATTGAGCTAGAAAAAAATAATAACAAAATTAATTTTGAAGAACAAGCAGAGCCAGAACTGAACTTGTATTATAAGGCAATAATTATCAAAACCATCTGCTACTGGCTAAGAAATAAAAAGGTGGGTCACTGAAACAGAGTATAATAAGCAGTTTTTGGATGAAGAAATCAAAACTATATTATTGATTACAGAAATGCAAGTTAATACAGCTTTGAGATATCTCACACCTATCAGATTGGCTAAAATGATAGAAGGAAGAAATGACAAATATTGGAGAAGATGTGGAACATTTGAGACACTAATGCCCTATTGGTGTACTTGTAAACTGATACAACAATCTTGGAGAGCAATCTAGAATTATGTCCAAAGAGTTATAAAACTGCATATACCCTTTGACCCAGCAATATCACTATTAAGTCTGTTTCCCAAGGTGATCCAGGGGAAAAAGAAAAGAACCTATATGTCCTAAAATATTTATAGCAGCTCTCTTTGTGGTGGCAAAGAATTGGAAACTGAGGGAATGTCCATCAATTAAGGAATGGCTAAACAAGTTGCAGTATGTGATTTGATGGAATATTATTCTGTTGTAAGAAATGAAGAGTAGGTTGATTTTAGAAAAACATGGAAATATATGCATGAAATAATGAAAAGTGAAATGAACAGAGTCAAGAGAACATAGTATACAATAACAGCAATATTGTTAGAATAACTGAACTACTAAGTTAATTTAAGTATTACAAATACTCAAATCAGTTATAAGGGATCTATAAAGGAAGATGCTATCTACCTCTAGAGAAAGATATTATAAATAGAAGAATATATGTGTGTGTGTGTGTGTGTGTGCGCGCGTGTGTATATACATAGATATAATAATCTGTGTCAGATGATGGCCTTCTCTAGTGAGGGCTGGAAGGGAGACAGGAACTTAAAGTGTAACCAAAAAATTAAATTTTTAGAAAAGTAAGTACTTTGCAATTGTGATTCTTACAGCAACCCCATTACCCCATTACTTCAGGAAACTGAAGTAAACAGAAATGAAGTCACACAATAAATTTCTGAGACCTGAATTTTTGACTCAGGTTTTTTTCATCCATGCATTTCCTGGCCTTAGTACCAAATCAGAACCTAACTGATCTACCACAGTTATCTTGATAGGAATGTTATAAAAATGAATATGGTGCTGAACCATATGTATTTTTTGTTTTGTTGTTTAGTTGTTTCCATATATATGGTTAGTTAGGAGGAATTATTGAAAGTTATGCTGACTCAGCGATCCAGGTTGTTGAGGGAGAGTCTGTTGGGGAAGGCATCACCCAGTCCGCAGCTTGTGCATTACCTGTATTCAGCGTATTTGTTTGTTGTTTGTCCTTCATTCTCTTCTTTTTTTTTGCTTTTTTTTTTTGGAGGGCAGTTGGGGTTAAGTGACTTCCCCAAGGTCACACGGCTAGTTTTTGGGTTAAGTGTCTGAGGCCGGATTTGCACTCAGGTCCTTCTGACTCCAAGGCCAGTGCTCTATTGACTGTGCCACCTAGCCGCCCTGTCCTTCATTCTCAAAGAAGACCCTGACATCAGGAGGGCGCACCCCGACTTGTTAAACATCATATACCTGCTGACTTGGGGAGGAGCTGAGATTCAGTATTCATTCATTTCAGTCGTGTCTGACTCTTTGTGATCCCATTTGGGGTTTTCTAGGCAAAGATACTGGAGTGGTTTGCCATTTCTTTCTCCAGCTCATTGTACAGATGAGGAAACTGAGGCAAACAGTGTTAAGTGACTTGCCCAGGGTCACACAGCTAGTAAATGTCTGAAGCTGGATTTGAACTCAGGTCTCCCTGACTCTAGGCTGGGCACTCTATCCTCTGTGCCACCTCACCACCCCTGAGATGCAATGACCCATCCCCATTTGCTGACATGAACCTATCTAAGTTATCTTTGTCTCATTACAAATAAAAACTGGCTCCATCTTAAATCACTTGTTGATTTCTGGTGATCAGCCCATTAATGTATTGCTAACTTGACAGATTTTAATAAGCTTTTAATTCTCTTTTTCCTGAGTTTTGCATTGTTAATCCAGGCAAAAGCCCAAACCAAGAATTTTCCTTTTAACATCTCCTAGTTACCACTTATGTTATCCCTTTCTGAGCCTCCATTTCTTTATCTGTAAAATGGGATCAGTAGATAAGATGCTCTTTAAGTTCTCTTCCAGTAGAGGTGTCAAGCGTGTATCAGAATAAAATATAATTGGGAATTGGTTAACAAAAATAAAAATATAGCACAATTTAATTCAACAATGATCATTCAATCATTAACATAACTTCCAATCATTCAGTGATAACATTCATTAATTTATGGTTTTCTAAGTCAATAGGGAGCTGTCAGGAATCCATTTCTATTTGAGTTTGACGCTGCTGCCTTACAGTTCTGAACCCCATGGTGTTCTAAGCATGCCTGCAGCCTAAGTTATTAACTTGAATGGTGCACAAGGCCATGGTGAAAAACCCATCTAATAGCATTCTCTGGTGATAGAACAAAGATATAGTCTGACCCATCATTACATGCCAAATGCAAAGGAATACCAACTTTTGAGAATCACCAAATGTACAAGTGATTGTTAAGACCATCAGTTTGGAGCTAGAAGGGATCCTCAAGGGTTTCTATTTGAATCTATTCATTTTGCAGATGAGAAAACTAAGCAGTGACTTGTCCAGCTCACCAACTACAAGAAAGTGGCTGAACTGAGATTCATACCTTGACCTTTTGATTACAGGGTCAAGATGCTTTCTATGCCTCCCAAATCTCTGCTCCATCTTCTCAAACTGGCACACTGTGAAACTCCCTGATTACGTAGCTGGGCTTCTTATGACCTAGTTGGATTGAGTAATGTTTCCAGAATAGAGCTAAAATGAAATCTTAGCAAGTTGTGTTGGAGGCTTAGACTTTACTTAAGCTGAAAATCTCAGCCGTGAGGCTGGTGAGATGCTGGGGATCACTTTCACTTTAACAGATAAGATTCACTGGGAACCTTAGACTTATTGGAAATTTCATTCTACATTCAGATGATTCTAATTGCATGGCTGGAAATTTTCCATCCGTGAAGACAAGTCCCTAATTAGTGTCGACTTTGCTAGGGCACTTTTAGACAAATCCTCAGCCTGTGGCTTAAATCTTCTCATGACTTTATTCATCTGGAAGTGCTTGATAGCTGAGTCTTGACCTATAAAACTAATGATAAACAGGCTAATCTTTCTGTAAGGGAACTGGCTGAGGTCTGACCATGAGAGCCTAGTGTCTGGAGCTGGAAGGGAACCCAGAAATCACTGAGTCCAACCCCTCATTTTCCAGAAGAGGAAACAAAGGCCTAAAAGATGGGAAGGGACTTGCTTGTCCAGCCTTTTACAGGGAGAGAGCAGAGCCAGAACTCAAACCATGGTCCTATAACCAAGCCCAGGGCCCTTTCCACTGCACTGCCAATGTCCATTAAAGACCCAAGATGTGGAATGGGATTAAACAGTAGTAAGTGTGAACTCTTGGAAATCCACAAAAACCCTGAGATGAGGAGATGGCAGATGTCCAAATGTTTCATTTTCCTTTGCAGAGGGGGGAAATGCCTGAAAGTTATATACTCAAACTCTCTAACCTAATCTCCTGCTTGAACAGAGATAGAAGAGTGATAATTTAACCACCAGAGGATGACGGAGCCAACATCACAATTTGTGACATTTAATTCTGGTGATGTTTTCTTGCCCCTGTTTCTTAGTTAATATAGATTGTAATGATGAGAGAAACTCACTAAATGAATGTTTTTCAGTTCATAGATGTGTTTGTATACATTTGAGCTTCTCTTCCAAATAGTTATTATTAAACATTTAAGAATTCGACCATATTTTAGAGTTTCCTAGCATTTCACAGGATTTAAAGCTTCAAGGGAATCTTAGAGATAATCTTGTCTCTCATTTTACAGATGAGAAAACTGAGATCCAGAGAATTTAAGCAACAGAGAAATTGGTGACACAGGTCTACACAGTTGTAGAGCTGGGATTCAAACCCAGGTCCTCTGACTTCAAATCCAGCACTCTTACTGCCATAAGGAACCTTAGAGTCAGGTGATTTCCACCAAGTATCATCTGCATTAAATTCCCTTCTATAATTGTGACTGATTAAGGCTCAGCTATACCTTAAGTAAAAAATAAAATGTCTTTTTCTAATCAGTCATTACTGAAATAATAGAATGTAAAAGAAATCTTTTTTTAAACCCAGGGAAAAGAATTTTCCTTTCCTCATGAAAAACAAATGAGTTCACTCATTGAAGATGAGAATGAAAATCAACTTGATAAAATCTTCATAAAGCTAAAAATACAACAGTTTTTACATCCCTGTGAGAATTACCTGTACTTAAGTTCAGCAGCTGCTGTACCTTCTATGCTTGGCTATATGACATTATGGAAAGAGTAATTATTGGTCTGAATCTGAGGTCCTGGGTTTGAATCCCACCAGGTTCTGCTGTCTATACCCTGTGTCCTAGAATCCTAGGTCTAAGAACTGGAAGAGCCCTTGGGAGCCATCTAACATAGCCCCTAATTGATAGATGAAGTGACCTGGCCAAAGTCACATGGCTAACACGGGTCAAGACTGAGATTTGAACCAAGTTTGCTAACTTATTATAAAATAAGTTGCTTAAATTCTTTCTAGGCATCAGTTGCCCCATATACAAAATAAGATAGTTGGACTAGATAACTTCTGACATCCCTTCTAGCTCTAAATATCATGACCTGATGTGTCTGAGAAAAAAAAAACAATGGCATATATGTAAAACAGATTATAGTCTGATGTCCAATACCTCTGCAGGTTGGCTTTTCTTATTATGTAGGCCTGAAGGAGTACACATGCAATTTGGGAAATTTCTACAGCATTTTGTGTTGTCCAGAGCTTTCAGGAGAAAAGGCAAAACAGGTCCCTGCTTGCCAAGAGCATGCAGGCACTCAAAAGTGCTGAGAATCCTGCAAATTGATCTGTTTTCAGCATCTTTATCATTCCTAGTCACATGATCATCTTAGCTAGAAAACTTCCACTGTGAACTACAGACCTTTGTGGGGAAACAAGGCGGCCACAACAGAGACAACACACAGCAGCTGTGGTGCTAAGGAAACATCTGAAACCACAACAGGAAAATCTATGATTTAGATATGCCTAAGATTGTAGTTCACAGAAGTTGGAACAGACCTTAGGGGTCACCTAGTCTAACTCGTACCTGGAAAGCAATTTCTATACTCCATCTCTAGCCTATGGTCATCTCCTGTGACCACTTGTTCCATCCCTAGAGAACTCAAATCATTAGGAAGTTTTTCCCTTACATCAAGCTAAAATCTGCTTCTTTTCAACTTCTTTGCATTTCTCCTAGTTCTGTCCTCTGGTACCAAACAAAAAAAAATTCCTTTTTCCTTATGACAGCTCTTTAAATGCTTGAAGAAAACCATCATGTTGCTATAAGTCTTGTCTTAAAACTGAACAATTCAATTCAGACATGTATCACGCAGAAGAAATAATTTTTTTAAAACTGTTATCTTCAAAGTCAAGTGAGCAAAACCAGGAGAATACTATACACAGTAACAATAGTGTGCAATGATCAACTGTGAATGACTTAGCTATTCTGATCAATACAGTGAACTAAGGCAGTTCCAAAGGACTTATGGTGAAAAATGCTATCAACCTCCACAGAGAGAACTGATGGAATGTGAGTGCAAATTGAAGCATATTTTTTCATTTTCTTTATTTTAATTACTTTTTTGCAGCATGGCTAATATGGAAATATTTTGCATAATTTCACATGTATAATTGATATTGCATATCTTGCTTTCTCATTGAGTGGGGGAGGAAAGAAAGGGAGAGAATTTAGAACTCAAAATTTTAAAAATGAATGTTAAAAATAAATCATAAATTTTAAATGGAGGAGAAAATGGTATTTTTCAAGATGAATTATCTCTCACAAATATTTAACTGTGATGAGTAAACCTTAAAGATAGAGTAAAAAACCATCCAGCAAAATTTTCCACCAAATTCCCTATATATTCACGGTTGACAAACACATTAAAATCAACTCCTATTATAACAAAAAGCATAATAACCTGAAGATTTACATAACCCAAGTCCCAGTTCATCTGTTCTGTGGGCCACCTCCACTTTCCAGTTGCCCCTCATATGTGAATCACTAGATACAAGATTAATACAGTGTAGATGGAAGATTGCCTTAGAGAAGAAGGCATTAACAGGTAGAGGGACCACAAAAATCCAGGTGCTGAAAGGCAGAAGCTGAGGCTTAAAGGAAACCAGGGATTCTAAGAGGCATGGGTAAAGGAGGAGTGCACTCCTAGCATGAGGGACAACCAATGCTAAGGCAAGGGAGAAAGAGCATTGTGTGATCCAGCTTAGATGTATCTTCAAATGCATGGAGAGAAGCTAATGTATAGGAAGACTGACAGGATAGAAAGAGGCTTGGTTGTGAAGAACTTTAAAGGTCAAAAAAGAGAACTTTAAATTTTACCCTAGAGTGAATAGGGCACCACTGGACTTTATTAAGTGGGGAAGGTGGGAAAGGGTTGATATGACCAAACCCATGCTTTAGGAAACTCTGACAATTGTGTGGAGAATGAATTAGAAGGTTGATGAATTGTCTGAACAAGAAATGATGATTTGCCGGAATTAGGGTGGTGGTTGTTTAAGTAGAATGAGGGAGATGAATTCAAGAAATGATGTGGAAGTAAAATTAACAAGACTTGGAAAGTGATCGGTATGAGGGAGGTGAAAGTAAGTAAATAAATTTAGGTAATATTGTCATTATTGTAAAGATTGTTTTGTAGTTGTGTTCATATGTTTTGTGTGTGTTTTGGCAAGTAGACTCTCAAGTATTTTGCACTATCTGAAGATATTTTAAATAGAATTTCTCTTTCTAAGTCTTTCTGCTGGATTTTGTTGTTAACATACAGAAATTCTGATGATTTGAGTGGATTTATTTTATATCCTGCAACCTTGATGAAATTGTTAACTATTTCAATTAATTTTTAGTTGCCCTGTAGGGTATGCTAAGTAAACCATCATATCATCTACCAAAAATGATTATTTTGATTTCTTCTTGCCTGTGCTGATTTCTTCAGTTTCTTTTATTTATTTATTTATTGGTCTTACTGCTATAGCTAACATTTCTAGCACCATATTGAATAGCAGTGATGGTCATGGAAATCCTTGCTTTACCCTTGGTTTTAATGAAAAGCCTCTAACTTATCCCTATTATAGATAATGCTGACTCTTGGTTTTAGATAGACACTACTTGTCTTTTTAAGGAGAGCTCTGTTTATTCCTATGATGTAAAAAAACTTTTTCTGCATCTATGAATATATTATAATTTTTAAATTTTATTATTTATATGATCAGTTATGCTTATAGTTTTCCTAATATCAAATAAACTCTTCATTTTTGTGTAAATCCAACCTGGTCATAATATATAATCTTTCTGATATGTGGCTATGATCTTGCTAATATTTTATTTTAAAATTTTATATCAACATTCATTAAGAATATTCGTCCATAGTTTTCTTTTTCTGTTTTGAATCACCCTGATTTAGCTCTTAAGACTATCATTTATGGCATAAGAGGAATGTGGTAGGACTCCTCAACAGATTATTTAGTATTAGAATTAATGTTTTTGAGTGTTTGGTAGAACTTACCTGTGAATCCATTTGGTCCCGGGGTTTTGTTCCTTCTGAAATTTATTTCTGGCTTCTTCCATTTCTTTTTTCTAAAATGAGGATATTTAAGAATTTTGTTTCCTGTTTTCTTGATCTGGGCAATTTGTGTTTTTATAAATATTCATCCATTTTATTTAGCTTGTCAGTTTTGTTGGCATATAATTGAAAGAAACAATTACCAATAATTTCTTTTATTTCATCTTTATTAGTTGTGAATTTTTCTTGTTTATTTTTGACACTGGCAATTTGTTTTTTTTTTATCACATTAGCTAATGGCTTCTCTATATAATTGGTTTTTCCCCAAAAAGCAGTTTCTAATTTTATTTTTAATTCTCCAGTTTTAAATTTTAATTTGGCTCATCTATCCTGTAATTTTCAGGATTTCCATTTTTATAATAAATTTTTTAATTGTTGATTTTCTAGGGTTTTTTATTGCATGCCCAGTTTGTTAATCTGATATTTCTTTTATTGATAAAAGTGTTTGAAGTTATAAATATTCCCCCTAATTGCTACTTTGACTTCATCTCATAAACTTTGCTATGTTGGCTCATTATTATCATTATCTTTAATAAAATTATTATTTCTATGATACATTCTTTGACTTACTCATTCTTTAAGAGTTATTTCATTTTTTAAAAAAAATTTTTCATTTCCAATTAATTTTTAATCTTTGTTTCAAAGGCCCTTTATTGGATACAATTTTATTACATTATGGCCAAGAAAAGAAGCATTTTTTTCTTTTCTACACTTTTTGTGAGGTGTATATGCCCTAATACACAGTCAATTTTTGTTACAGTGAGTGCTATGCACAGCAAGAGATAGTTATACTCCTTTCTATTCCCATTCAGTATTCTACAGAAGTCTAAAATTCTATTAATTTCCTTGATTTATTTTTTGTTTACATTTTGGTTAGATTTATCTAGGTCTGAGAGAACTAAGGTCTTCCCCCCTGCCCCATTATAGTTCTACTATTTGTTTCCCGCTAAAACACACTTAAATTTGAAGAATTTAGGTGCTATATCATTTGGTACATATATGTTTAGTATTTATAATATTAATTCATTGTCTATGGTATCTTTCAGCAAAATGTAGGTTTCCTATTTTTCTGTTTTAATTAGGTCTATTTTTGCTTTTGTCTAAGAATGTGATCTTTAAAAAGGGCTGCTCTTCCTGATTTTTTTTTTTACTTCAATTGAAACATAATAGATTGTGTTCTGGTCAACTCCTATTACAAAAGAAAACATAATAACCTGAGGATTTACATAACCCAAGTTCCAGTTCATTTGTTCTGTGGGCCACTTCTGACTAATCCCTCCTTTAATGTATGCTCCTTCTTATTCTGTCCCTCCTTTCTTTAACCCTTTCCCCTCCTGAGTTCCTGTTGGATAAAATATATTTCTGTACTCAACTGTATTTGTATGTGTATGTATATTCTTCCCTTCTTTATTAATTCAAATAAGACCATTACCTGCTCCTCCCTACCAATCTCATTTCTTTATTGTATAGTCTTATACTTGCATACCCTATTTATGTGAGATAATTTTCCCCATTATTCCTCTCCTTTCATCTCTCTACCAGTGTATTCCTCTTTGACTTTCTTCCCGTTCTTATTTTAAAATCATCAAAATGTAACAGAATCGCTCCCTATCTAATTAGACTCTTTCTATGATTCCTACTGATGACAGAGTTCTAAGGGGATCCAGGTATCATCTCCCCATATTAGAATGTAATTGTTTAATCTTGTTTAGTTCCTTGAGATTCCTAGTTCATGTTTCACTTTTTATGCTTCTCTTAACTTCTATGTATGTCAGATTTTCCATTCAGCTTTGGACTTTTCATCAGCAATGCTTGGAAGTCCTCTATTTCATTAAAAATCCATTTTTCTCCTTTAGCATTTTATATGTGAGTTTTGTGAGTAAGTTATTCTTGGTTGTAAGGCTAGATCTTTTGCCTTCTGGGATGTATTCTAAGCTCTCCATTCCTTTATAATTATGAGTGGTAAATCATATCATTACTTTGGTTTGTCAATATTTTAATACTTTCTTTCTGACTTTCTTTTCTTTGACCTTGGAGCTTTGGATTTTGCCCATAATATTCCTTGGTGTTTTCATTTTGGTGCTTATTTCAAGAAGTGACTGATGGATTCTTTAGATTTCTACTAATATGTTTGGTTTTAACTCTACCATCATCATCATCATCATTCCATTCCCCTTCCCCCCACCCTCCCCCATGCAGTTTTCTTTTAAGATTTTTCGAAATGTGATGTCTGTGCTATTTTTTTATAATGACTTTTAGGTAGTTTACTGATTCTTAAATTATCTCTCGTCAATCTGTTTCCTAGGTCAGTTGCTTTAGCTATGAGATACCTCATATTTACTTCTGGGTTTTTTTTTACTCTTTTGATTTTGTTTTAATATTCCTTGATGTCTCATGTAGTCATTGCTTCTATGTAGTCAATTCTAATTTTCAGGGAATTATTATTAGGTAAAGTTTTATATTGCTTGTTCCAAACTGTTAATTCTATTTTCCTATCTATGGAAGAAGAATTCCTTCTCATTTCTTTTCCTATTTTTTCCCCTACTGCTCTCATTTGGTTTTAAAAATAATTGTTAGCTCTTTTTTTGTTAAACCCTTGCTTTGTCTCTGCCCTGAATTCTGGTTGGAATTATGCCTTAGATGCATTTTCTTTTGAATCTTGGCTTATTGTTGTTGTTGGGGTTTTTTTACTCATTTTCTTTTCTGAGTTTTGTGTATTGACCTTTCCTGTCACTGTAATAGTTCTTTATAGTAGAATTCTTTTTGGTTGTTTGTTTGTTTGCTCATTCTTTCAGTCCACTTCTTGACTTTGGACTTTATGCTAGGGCTGAGCTCTGTGCATATCTGGGCTGAGCTTTTATCCTCCTGTGTCCTTCTGCTACTTTCCCAGCTAAGGCTAAGGACCTGAAAGCTTCAGTGCTCCCAAAATAATATGATTATTACCGTCCTGGTCTGAGCTCTGCAAGTTTCTGATCCTGGTATATGTCAGTCAGCTTGTCCCTAGTTAAGAGTTTCAGTAGACTACTGCCAGACTCAGCTAGTGGGAGGTTCTACAGGGTCAGAGCAACTGAACTACAGGTAGCTTCTCTTTGGTCTGGGATTCTTGCCATGGTTATCCACTGCAGGTTTCAGCCTGGGCTAGATCCTAGAACTGAATCTAACTCTGTTCCTAGGATCAGAGCCAATAGCTGCTGTACATTTCTGAATTTGTTCCTTGCTCAGTGCTCATTTTAGAGCCCACAATCCTGACTACTTCTCTCCACTGTCACTAACTACAGGTCTCTTCCTCAGTCCAACAAGATCTGTGACCTGAAATTAGGTAGTAAGAAACAGAGCTGTCACTAGCCCAAGTATTCCCTTGGATCTTTTTCCTATCCAAGTTCTTCCTGCTCTGGTGCCTTTCTCACTTCTCTTTCAGTCCATGGACACTAGGGTTCCATGTATGTACACTCCTGATCAGACCTTTTCCCTGGTATCTACAGACCTCTCTGTCTCCCTAAGTCATGCTGGTCTGGAAAAATGACTCACTGTGATTTTTTCTTAGATTTCTCAATCAGAATTGGGTCTGGCGTATTTCTAGATTTTTGTGGAGGAGGTTTGGTGAGTGTACTAGTCCACCTTCTTAACTCCACCTCCATATTTAGTTTTTCAAGATCTTTACAATCTGATCCCATTCTGTCTTTCTGACCTCGTTGTACATTACTCTCATTCCCACATTCTGTTGTCCAACCAAACTGTTCTTCTTTCTATTTCTCATATAGCTCTTCATCTCTAATCTCTATGCCTTTCTACTGTCTGTCTTCCATTACTGGAATATATTTCCTCCTTGCTGTTGCCTCATGGGATTTCTTTCCTCTTTCTAGGCACAACACAAGCACCACCTTCTACATGAAATCTTTCTTGTTCTCTCTCCCAATTGGTAATGCCCTCCTTTCCAATCTACCTTATATTTAATTATATTGTATTTGTTTTCCTTATGTTTATTTTGTATTTACTTATATACCTAATTATTATATCCCTAGTAAAATGTAAGATCTTTTAAAGTAGTGATTGTTTCATCCTTGTATCCCCCAGCATCTAGCTCACTATCTGACACAAAGTAGGTACTTAATAAATACTTGTTGATTGATTGATTGCTGACTTGGCAACTGATTAGATATGAAAGATAAAAGAAAGGGAAGAAAAAGATATAGCTAGACAGCTTGGTGGCTATGAACTTGAATGACTGAGAATGTGGTAAAGACCTCAACAGAAGTAGGCAAGTTTGGAGGAGAAGAAGGTTCAGGGAAGAAGATAATGAGTTCCATTGTGCACATATAGAGTTTAATATACTTGTAGGACATTTGAATCGGGAGCAAGATTGTGCCTTGTATATAGATTTGAAGAGTCATCTGCATAGAGATAATATTTGACCTCACTAGAGTTGATGAAATTACTAAGGGAGAGAGTATAGAGGTAGAAGAAGGTCCATAACAGGGCTCTGGAGAACAGTCTCTGTAAGGGGGAAAGAATATAAACAGTGACCCATTAAAAGAGACAAGAAAGGATTGGTCAGACAGATGGGAGAAGATCCACGTGAAAGCAGTGTCACAGAAGTCAAAGTCAGAGAAAGAGTTTTCAAGAGGAGAGGGTGATTAACAATATCAAAAGCTGCTGAGAAATTGTGTAGTATAAGAACTGAGAAAAAAATCATCAGACTTAGAAGTCAAAAGATTGTTGACAACCTTGGAGAAAACGAGTGGTAAAGTTAGAACTCAGATCACAAAGGATTGGGAAAAATCCAGGGAGTCGGGAAATGGAGGCAACAGATGTGGAGGATTCTTCCTGGAAATTTGGCAGTGAAAAGGAAAATGTGTGTGTGTGTATTTATATATATTTGTATATATATATGCATATATAGAGAAAGAGAGAGAGAGAGAAGAGGGTAGCTTGAGAAGATTACAGGTTCAAGTGATTAGTTTATTTTAAGAATAGGATAGAGTTGAGCTTGTTTTGTAAGTAGCAGAAAAGGAATTGGGGAGGGCAGTGAGAGAGAGACAGAGAGAGAAAATAAGATGGGAACACAAATTGGGTCTGGGTGGGAGTTGGTCTTGGCACAAAGGGCCACCTTTTCCTCAAAAAAAAGGGTAAAGGAGAAGATTGGTAAAGATGTAAAACATATGGAGTGTGAGAAGAGGAAGCTCGTGGTAGATTCTTTTGTTTTCTCTGTACAGTCTGAAGTGAGGACATGTGCTAAGAGGTAGGTATTAGGGGTGATCTTTTCAGTTGGAGGAGAGAGAAACAACTGTTGAGGGGAGTAGGACAGATGTGATCAAGGAAGAATAACAGTTTTGTTGGGCCTGCAGTGAAAGAGCTGTTTTGAGATTAGATTACATGAATTTGTAGCAGAGTTGTGTGACTTCCTTCAATAATGCTTGCGTCTGGAATATTAGTAGGAAGAGTAATGCAGGGCAGAGGATTATCAGGCCATGAATAGGTATAGGACAAGGGTCAGAAGCTATTAAGCATATATGACAGAATCTAGTTGAAGTGGTCAACTAAAGGGTCAAGACTGAAGAGAGGAAAACGAGTTCAGAGCAGGAATGACCAACCTGAGAGAACAGGGAAGGAAAGAGAGGCTGCAGCCTATAATGGGGATAAAGAAT
The DNA here is from genome assembly GCA_028646575.1 of Pseudocheirus occidentalis. Lineage (NCBI taxonomy): Eukaryota > Metazoa > Chordata > Mammalia > Diprotodontia > Pseudocheiridae > Pseudocheirus > Pseudocheirus occidentalis. The sequence continues at coordinate 141,626,655 of CM053601.1, forward strand.
AAATAAAGCAGAGGGAAAGGTCAGTCACTTAATAAACAGTCATTAAATACTTAGCCATGAACTAGGCACTATGCTAGGTATTAGGGGTGCAAAAAAAGTCAAAAGACAGGCCCTGCTCTTAAGGAGTTCACAGTTTAATTGTCAAGACAATGTGTAAACAACGATGTTGGAGCAGACCCTATAAAGGATAAATTGGAGGCACTTAACAGAGGGAAGGGTCTATTAAGGGGAATTGACTTCTTATAGAAGGTGGAATTTTGGCTGGGATTTGAAGGAAGCCAGGAGGCAAAGATAAGGAGGGAGAGAAATGCAGCCATGGGGAACAGCCAGTAAAAATGCAGATTAAGGAGATGAGAAGGATTGCTCAAGGAACAGCAAGAAGGCCAGTATCACTGAATCACAGAGAGGAAAAAGGAGTAACCTAGAGACCAATGGATCACAGAAACAAGCATCTAAACTGTGTGTGTGTGTGTGTGTGTGTGTGTGTGTGTGTGTGTGTGTGTGTGCGTGTGTGTGTGTGCGTGTGTGTGTGTGTGTGTGTGTGTAGAGAGAGAGAGAGGCACAGAGAGAGCCTCAAATAAGGAAAGATTGTGAGTGATGGTGGTGGCAGAACATTTGGAAATGTCAAAAGGGGAATAAGTCTACCAACTTGTTATTAGTAAACCCATTGTGTTTAGGGTCACAAGAGAAGAATGACCCTATGCTATGGAGGGTAACCAAAGAAGCAATGTCTTTTAGAGAGGTCCAAGTTTCCATGAATTAATGAAGATAAAAATAGTGTGAAAAGAACAGGTTAGGGAAGAAGGAATAATTAAGCAGGGGCTTCAGAGTTCACAAGAGAAAAGGCTAGAGAAGGAAAGGAACTAGAGAGTTCTACAATTGATCTAGACAGTGACAAAAGTGTGGGGAGAAGGCAGAGGCCTTCCACCCACTGGAAACATAGATTCTGGGTCACTGGGACTGGGGGAGCAAGTGGTGGAAATGTGCTAGCTACAAGTACCAGTTGGTTAGAGAGACAACAGTAGGGTGGCATTGTGGCCTGAAGTCAGGAAGAGTCATCTTCCTGAGTTCAAATCTGGTCTCAGACATGTACTAGCTGTGTGACCTGGACACAGCTTAACCCTGTTTGCCTCAGTTTCCTCATCTGTAAAATGAACTGGAGAAGGAAGTAGTTAACCACTCCAGGATCTTTGCCAAGAATACCCCAGATGGGGTCATAAAGAGTCAGGCACAACTGAAAATAGACGTGAGAGCCGTCAGCTGTCTGAAGTGCTGTGACATGGAAGAGACCAGCAACAGTGGGTAGACATGATAGCGAGGCACGTTTAAGCCTGGTGTCAGGCAAACCATCCTAACAATCAGTCGTCCAGAAGTGGAACAGGTCGCTTTGTAGACTAGCGAGCTCCCCATCACTGGAGGTCTTGGATAAGGAGAGGACTGAACAATATCTGGTCCTTTCCCACTCTGAGATTCTGTGATTCCGGGCACGCTCACAGTAGTAAAAGCAAGATCTTGCAGCTCTGGGATTTGCAGGCTTCTCTCAAGCAGTAGAGAGGAAACTAATTCAGTGATTAATTTCCTTCCAGTGAAAATGATTAGTTTTCCTCCATCTGTTTTCAGCTTCTACAAACTACTCTGATCCTTCTTCCATTTCTCCTTATTTCCTGTGCCCCAGTTTTCAATTAGAAATATGCTAATCTGTTTCACTGGGCCTCTGGTTGTGATGTGTAAGTGACTAACAATTTGAACTCTATTCTTAGATCCTAGTCACAGCAGCAGTTCTGAATTTCACAATGTAATTTCAAGAAGTGTGAAAGTCTCCTCCCCCAGCTATTTTTCTCAAATCTGTAAAAAGTCACAAGTTCCTATTCTGTTTGAACTGTTTGAAAAATAATTCACCTGGGAAGACTGTGACATTATACAGAGATCACATCATAGGTTTTGAATGGAAAGTAAAAAGGTGAAGACCAGACAGTCTAAGTGTCTCCAGCTATTAAGGAGGAGATGACCCTCTAGACGAATGTCTGGTTTCTTTAGGGTTATAAGAGCCAAGCATTTGGTCCACAGAGAATAATACACAATCATGGTTCTATAAGTCAAAACATGCTGAGCTGCTATAACTGTAACAAAAAGTGTTAGATTGTAAATCACATGCATGTTTCATTTTTCATATGTTACACCTGATAATTGGAATGGCTGATTAATCACAACTAAATAAAACAATCTGAGCATACATGATTTATTGGCTAGGCATGCAAAAGAATGGGTTGGTGGACTCCCCAGTTAGTCCAAAGACTCTGAATACAGAGTACAGTAGATTTTTATACCCCCCCAAAATTAGTCAAATAAGTATAAAAAGTCTAATTATGACAAAAACAATTAACCAGGATACAAACTTAAGTAATCTAATTTGTAATTGGGGGAAAGTTTAAGAGCTTTCCAAGTTGGGAGAGGCAAAGAGTAAGTTTCAGTCCATTTGGGAAGGGAACAAGTAAGTTTAGAGGTCCTTTATTCATTAAATGTAAATATGTTGATTAATTACATCCACCTGAATGTATGAAACAACAGATACCTTATATAATCTAATTTTCCATGGAAGAATACCAGAAAAACAACAAAAGGAAGGAGAATGCATATGGAAGCACAAGTGTTCAAAGATAGAATCTGACTGGCCTTCTGATTTTCACGCTAAACTAACTGCATTTTATACATGGTTTTTATTTTATCTTATCATAACCGTGAAAAAGATCAGGAAAAGCAGATTTGAGTCCCAGTATTAAGTCTACTTGGTAGCAATGTGATCTTGGGAAGGTCATGACGTCTCTCACCCCAGTTTCATCATCTACAGACTGGGGATAATATAGAAATATCACTCTGCCTGTCTCATGGAAAGCAGCATGGAGCTAGCAGACAAGCTTTGGAATTGGGAAGACCTGAGTTCAGTTCCTAGCTCTTACCTGTAATAACGTGACCATGGTTGAGTCATTTAACACCTTCGTGTGCTCAAGCAACTCTCTAAAACTATAACTTGTAGGTATGTTATTGACCTGCATTAGTAGAGGGAATTTTCATTAAGGAAACCAAAGAAGCCCCTAATCAATCTGGATGTCTCCTCCTGTCTAAAAACAAAACAAAAAAACCTAAACCTATCTTACAGAGTTGCTGTGAGAAAAGTTATTTGTAAACTGTAAAGTACTACATCATTCCATAACTCAATCAACAGGCACTTACTATGTATCAGGCAATGTGCTTGGATCTGAGAATGCAAAGCCAGAAATTAAATAGTCCCTGCCCTCAAGGAGCTTACATTCTATGGGAGGTAACAGGGTCTTTACATACAAGTTAATAAAAGATTTATGTACAAAATAAATGCATTATGATCTGAAGGAAGAGTATGAACAACTGAGAGAATCAGGAAAGGCTTCCCTTATTTGTGTCTTCCTCTATCCCCTTCTGATCAAGAGTATAAACTAATTCACCAACTGATCTATTTTTGAATGATGAAGATCTTGCTTGAATGACCACCTTCTAGTCTTTCTCATCCTCAGACTAGGTTTTGACTACATTCTTGCATAAAATCCCCACAGTACCATATACAATGCTGTCCCCTAAAGTCCTCCTTTGTTGCCTCATTGTGAAATGAAGGTGACCTTGAAGGTTCTTCCAGAGGAGTACAAGCTCTCTAGATCCCACCAAGTGGGGAAGGCTTTTAGTTACAGGCCTGGTAATTATGTGTCAGATGAGGACCTGGCTCAATACAGAGGCTCATCACCAGAAGGGAATCTAAGTCTGACCACAACAGCTCATGAAGACTTTCACCTAAGGTGTGGTAGGGCTATGTGCAGTCAGCATCACTGGGGAAAGTGTCCACACTGATGAAAAAGTCATCACTCCTGGAAGTATTGAAATGTGTGCTAGGCCAGAAGAATATGTATATATGATTGTGAATTGTTGTTATTAGTAGTAATAATAGTTTCCTAAGATCCTAGGATTTAGAACTGAAAAAGACTTTAAAGATCATTGAGTTCAGCTCCCTCATTTTACAGAGAAAGGAACTACCATGTGATGTATTTGGTTTTAGAAAACCTGCTCTAACATTATGTCCTGTAAATTATATGATACAGATTTTATATCCCAAATTCCTACTTAGTATTAAAGGATTCAGTGATAAAAAAATAATACTAACTCATTTACATAACATGATAAAAGGGCCTTCCTTACAACAAAATTATCAAATGGGCAAGTACAGTGTACAAATGTACATACAAGATGAAATGGTGATCTGTGGTTATACATTTATTAAGTGCCTCTACATAGATTTATCTAACTCCATTATACACAAAATATCAATGTAAAAAGTGTAAAAATGAGAGTGTAAAAACTTTTACACGTATAAAAAATTCAGCAACCTGGACTCTGATTATCATTAGGACCCTAAACTATTATTCAACTAACTCTACTATCACTGTTACATCTTAGAGTAGTGTGACTACCTGCCAGCAGTATGACTTATTCAATCTCTAGCTTGGCCCTCTTACATTGGCTTCACTTTTCAATCTTTAATCAGTAGCATAATTTAAACATGCAGTTTACATTAGATTAATAAATAGTGGGGTGGCTAGGTGGCGCAGTGAGTAGAGCACCGGCCCTGGAGTCAGGAGGACCTGAGTTCAAATCTGTCCTCAGACACTCGACATACTTACTAGCCATGTGACTTTGGGCAAGTCACTTAACCCCAATTGCCCTCCAAAAAGCAAAAAAATAAATAAATAAATAGTAAACATTATTCACATGTAATGTAGACTACACAGTCTATTTGATCTCCAGGTTCAGCCATTCCAAAACCAGAAAATCCTTTTAGATTGGAATCCAGTTCCCTTCTTTTTTCGTCCAAGTCCTATCATGGGGTCATGAAATGTGGGCTGGACAAAGGCAATTAACAGAAATTAGAATGCTTTGAAAAAACCTTAATGATTTTCATGGTCATGCCTATATGAGCAGTTAGCTCCTAAGGATCACTCCCCTAGGGCGAAATGACCCAAAAGCTAATACTTTTAAACAGGGCAACTCCTGACTGTTCTGAATCTAACCTCTACAGCAGCATGGAAACAGATTCTCTCAGCTGCAATTATTTCTCTCACTCTCTCAGTTCCTGTCTTTCTCTTGGACTTTCAAAAATTCTATTCATAGTGCTGTATCTGAAGTTGTCCCCCTTTTTCCTTGTCCACATTTGCCCAGAGGCAGATGAAATTATGTCAGGATGCTGGTAGAGAGGCCAAAACTCCCCCCATTGCCTCCATTTTTAATGCATACAAATTAATACATAACTTATAAGAGTATCAAAGTAAGGAAGAGACCTTAAATTGTGCCTTTTCCAGTCCTTTAGAGGCTTGGAGATGGTAAGTACTAAGCTGAAGGTTACATATCCAGTGGACAGCATGACAGGTACTCAATCTTAGGTCTCCCAACTCCAAGTTCAATGATCTTTTCTTCTACTAAAATGCCTTTATGATTGTCTGCTTCCCTGTGTTCTGGAAAAATGAATATGTAAATTAATCACAGTTATTTGTTATGGGATAGAATAGTCGAATGGAAAGAGGACTGGACAAAACTATTTGCTACTACTTTAAAAAATAGAGAAGTTAGTGAGGAAAATAGCTTAGAAACACAGCATACAGAAGCAAATGAACATATTAGGACAATATTCAAGAAACCCAAAGACCCCAACTACTGGGGTAAGGATTCACTACTTGATAAAAACTGCTGGGAAAATGTGAAAGGAATCTAACAAAGTTAGGTTTACATCAAGATCCCACATTATAAAATACAATACATGGTCTAGATATAAAAATCATATAAATAGAGAAGCATGGAAGAAAATACTTTTGTAACTATGAACAGACTAAGATTTTTATTCTAGACAAGGAACAGAGAGGATCATAGAAGATAAAAATGAACAATTTTGATTGCTTAAAATTAAAAATCTTTTGCACAAACAAAATCAATACAGTTAAAATCAGAATGCAAATAAGAAACTGGAAAAAAGTCTTTGCTGCAAGTTTCTCTGATAAAAGTCTCATTTCCAAGATGCTTAAGGAAATAATTTAAATATATAAAAGTGACAGTTGTTCCCCAATAGATAAATGTCAAAGTATATGAACAGGCAGTTCTCAAAGGAAGAAATCCAAGTGATTAACAGCCACATGAAAAAATGCTCCAAATAACTAATAATTAGAGAGATACAAATTGAAACAACTCTGAAGTTTTATGTCACATCTATCAGATTGGAAAAGATGACAAAAAAGAAACTGATAATTACTGTAGTGGCTGCAGAAAAACAACCACACTGTTGGTGGGGCTGTGAATGTACCAGCCATTCTGGAAAATTTACCCCAAAAGGCACTAAATTTTTCATACCTTTTAACCATCAGTACACTACTAGACCTATATCTCAAACAGATTTAAAAGTGTACAAAAATATTTTGTAGATTCTATTTTTGTGGTGGCAAAGAATAAGAAATTGAGGGGATGTCCATCTATTGGGGAATGACTGAATGAGTTGTGGTATATGATTGTGATAGAATACCACTGTGCTATAAGAAATGATGAGTATCACAGTTTCAGAAAAACCTATGAAGATTTATATGAACTCATACAAAGTGAAGTGAGCAGAACCAGGAGAATATTGTATACAGAGACAGCAATATTATAAGGATGACAAGAAATAAAAATATTTTTTTAAAAGAAAGAACAAAGTCACATGCAAAAAAATATTTAAAACAGCTTTTTTGTTTGTTTTAGTAAAGAACTGGAAACAAAGGAGATGCCCCTCAATTGGGAATGGCTAAATAAATTATGTTATATTCATAGAATGTAATATAATTAATATGATATAATTAATATAGCACATATAATGAAACATTATTGTACCATAAGAAATTATTAAAGGGATAGTTTCAGAGAAACCAGGAAACATTTGTATGACCATGATGTACAATGAATTGAATAGAAGTAGGAAAACAATTTATATTAGAACAACATTGTAAATAAAAATAGCTTTGGAAGTTTTAAGATCTCTGAACAATGCAATGACCAACCATGACTCCAGTGGACCAGTAAAAAACATGGAATCCATCTCCTGATAGAGTGGTGCTGGACTCAAAGAGCAGAATGAGACATGTTTTTGGACATAGAAAATATGTGGATTTATTTTGCTCAGCTATACTTATTTGTTACAAGGACTGTATTTCCTTTTTTTATTAGGAAAGAGGGATTTGTAGGAAAGAAAGAAGATAGTCATATTGTTGCTAGAAGCAAAAGATGAAAAAAAAAGCTATTGAAATACTTTTTAAATGTACAGAAGAGTAAAGAAGGAGGTTTATAGGGAAATACAGATTGCAGGACACTTTTTAAATTAATTTTTAAATTTGTTTTCTTGTTTACATCATTCATTTTCATGAGATTTTTGAATTACAAATTTTCTCCCCGTCTTTCCCCTATCCCAACCCCAAAACAGCAATCCCATTGTAAAGCCCCTCCCCTGATC
>CM053601.1:141634700-141669089 GCA_028646575.1 Pseudocheirus occidentalis
CACACACACACACACACACACACACACACATTTCTGACAGGATTGCTGTATAAAACCTAAAACCCTACATACATGAGTTACTATTATTATTAGTCCAATCCCATCATTTTGCTTCGTGGCCAAAGAAATGTTAGCAGAAATAATTTCTTTGAGAGCTAAGGATAAAGAGCCCTCAAGTGTTCAAATAATTACCAGGAAATTAGAAATAGTTTGCCTCATTATCTTCCTCCACTATTTCCTGAATCTCTCTCAAATAAAGAAATGGCCTTTCTCCTCACCAACACAAATTCTGCATGCACTCTTAATCCTACCCCACAGCTGTAGTAGATTGCCTCCACCACCATCCCCATCTTCAGTCTCTCTGTCTACTGACTGCTTCCCTGCTGCTTCCAGATGCCTAGATCTCCATCCATGAAATACACCCACTTGATCTGACCATCCCACTAACTCTTATCCTCTATCTCGCTTCCATATCCTGACTAAATGTCCTTGAGAAAGCTGTCCACAACCGGGGCGTCCACTGCTGCCCTTCTAACTCTCTTCTAAGCCCTATGTAGTCTGGGTTTCTACATCATTATTCAACTACAACTGCTCTCTCAGAATTACCAGTGATTTCTAGTTGCCAATGTTAATAGCTTTTTTCAGTCCTCATCCTCCTTGACCTCTCTGCAACCTTTGACATTATCGATTCTCCCATCTCTTGGATATTCTTTTCTAGTTTTCATGACACTGCTCTCTCCTGGTTCTCTCCCCACCTCTCTGACAGCTCTTCCTCAGTCTCCTTTGCTGGATCTTCATCCAGGTCATATCCATTAACCAGTGATGTCCCCCAAGGCTCCCTGTCTCAGGCCTTCTTTTCTTCTTCCTCTGTACTAGATTGCTTGGTGATCTCATCAGCTCCCAAGGGCCATATTATCGTCTCTATGCAATGACTACCATATCTTTGTACACAACCCTAGCCTCTACACTGAATTCTAGTCTTATATCACCAACTGCCTTCTGAACATTTCAAACAGGATATCCTATAAACATCTCAAATTCAATACGTCTACAAAAGAACTCAGTCTCTCTCTCTTCCCCCACCCACAAAAAAAAATACCTTTCCTCTTCTGAATTTCTCTATTACTATCCAAGTAACTATCATTCTCTCAGTCACCTAGGCTCACAATGTCAGTGTCATCCTTGCTTCTTCATTCATACTCATCCCACATAACCAATATGTCATCAGATCTTATCACTTCTACCTTTATAACATCTCTAGTATACGTCTCCCTCTTTCCACCCATATAGTCTCCACACTGGTGTGGACCATCACCACCCCTCTACTAGACTACTGCAATAGCCTTCAAGTTCATCTCCTTACTTCAAATCTAACCATTCCAATCCATTCTCCATGTAGCTGCCAATGTGATTTTTCTAAAGTATAGGCCTAATCATGTCATTCCCTTCCTCAGTTAGCTACAATGGATACCTGTTATCTTCAGGTTCTATATTAAATATTAATTATATTATGTTCATTATTACATAGAATATAATTACATATAATTATATTAATATCATATTAAATATTAATTCCTCTATTTAGTGAGGCTCTTCATAAAGTGGCCCCTTCCTAACTTTTTCAGTCTTCTTATACTTTATCTTCCATGTAAAATTCAGTCAAAAAATACCAACCTTCTTGTTGTTCATATTAAGTTCACAAGCATTTATTAAGTGCCTACTATGCAGATTTTTAAAATCTGTAATATAACAAACATATATAAATGTCAAACTAAAGGCCCAATGGATAATAGGATAGATAATACAGAGCTTAATTTGGAGTAGGAGAATCTGGGTTCAAATCCTGTCCAATGCTTAGTTATGTGACCCTGGACAGGTCATTTAATTCCTTTGTGCCTTAGATTACTCCCTAAAATAGATCAGTAAATCAGCATGGCTATGATCTGCTATGGTGTAAGGTACATAAATTACAGATTTTTCCCATTTGCTTGTCAAGAAACTATGGTAAATAAGACATCAAGCATATTTCTTCCTTTTTTTTAGGTTGCTTGCCCAAATTCATGATGAACTACTGTTTGAAGTGGAAGACTCACAAATTCCTGAATTTGCAGGTGACCTTAAATGTTACAGTAAAACATAATGTAGCTACTTTAAAAAAATAATTTTATTTTTTCTAAACTGCATATAAAAATAATTTTTAACATTCATTTTTTTCAATGTTGAGTTCCAAATTCTGTCCTTCCTCTCCCCTCCCCTGACCCTGAGATGGTAAGCATCTTTATTTATATTTATTTTATATATTTATTTATATAAGTTACACAGTGTAATCATGTAAACATATTTGCATATTCATCTTATTGTGAAAGAAAACAAAAACAAAAAAGTGAAAATAGTATGCTTTGATCTGCATTCAGATCAGTTCTTACTCTGGAGGTGCCTTTGGAATTGTCTTGTATCATGTATTGCTGAGAAAAACTAAGTCATTCACAGTTGGCCATCATACAATGTTGCTGTTACTGTGTGCAATGTTCTACTGGTTCTGCTCAGTTCTCTCTGCCTCAGTTCATGTAAGTCTTTCCAGGTTTTTCTAAAATCTGTCTGCTCATCATTTCTTATAGCAAATAGTATTTCATTACGATCATATAACACAGCCTGTTCTAGCTTCTTCTTTTTTATGAAAAAATTTAATATGACTTATAAGTAAATCAAAACCTATTGTCTAATACTAGAGCTAAAAGGAAACTTACAGTTCATCCAGGCCAGCTTTTCTATATTACTAATGGGGAAATGAGGCTTACAAAGGTAACTCTGACAATACTACCCCAAAGTCATTGGATTAGAGAATGTTAGAGCTGGGTACAACCTTTGAATAGATGATCTTAGAATAAACCTCAGGACCATTCAGTACAACCGCTTCATTTTACAGTGGAAGAAGCTAAGTGAGTATGTCTAGGTCCACATAGCAAACCAGTAAGTGGCAGACCAGGTCTCCTAACTCCCAAGTGAGTGCTCTTTGTGATAAAAGATCAGATTGCTGACTCTCCACAAATTGATGAAATCAGCCCACTTTCTCTTCTGTGCCTGCTTTCTACTCTTACCATGTCTTGCCTCAGGTTTGTAGTCCAGTGATCCCCATATTCCCACATCTCTCAGGCTTGTATTGATTAATGTAGTGTTTCTACAGGTTCATTATGTCTCAGCCCCAATAAACTAATGCCAGGAATGGTATTAGAGACTGAATATGTTCCCCTCTCCTCCTTCGAAAAGAAAAGAGGAGCCACAATGTTTAATTCAGAAGAAATAATCACAAATGGAAAAATGTTGTACATCAGTAAGAAGGGAAATATTTTAGGGAAGAGGCGCCTTCCTGACATTCTTCAATCATACCACATAGTAACTTCCTACTTCACCTGCGTAGGAGACAGACCATATCTTATTTAACCAAGAAAATCATCGAGTAGCTTCTCTAATGGAGGATTTATGGATAAACAGGGTTAGCAGACTGTAATGCCATGCACGAGCAGCTTCCCAAAAGAATGCTACTGTGAACAGCTTTTAAAGTTCTGATTACACAGTATAGTGAACACTCCATTTATTCCATAACAAATCAAGGCAAACATTCACAACAAATCAAGTTACAATATAAACAACATTATATCTTATCACAAAAAATCACAATTTAGTGTTCACAACAGCTTAACGTTAAAATGGCCGTATAGTTTTCACCAAAGTGGTCACAGTATTTAGAACAAAGAACAAAAGAACAAACTTCCGGTATCCCTAAGGAGGTTTGTCTCCTTACTTAATCATTCAGTCATTTCACAATACAAATCAGTCTTCCACTCATGGGGCAATCATAGGTTAACTTAATCAGTCACTTATCTAGCAATCAGTCACTAAGTATTGTTAATCACTAAATATAATCATTAGAAAATTACACGAACCCACCCACCCCTCAGTCTCTAGTAAACTTCAGTTTCATCACATCATTCAATATCCAAAGAGAGGCCTTTTATTCATCTTGACTTGAGATGGTCTCTCAGATTCCATGGATCGCCTTCCATAGTCCCAGCTCCTACCTTAATCCATCAAACAGTCACCTGGATTCAGAGGTAGACAACTCCCAGCTCCTTGTCCAGTCCTGTAGGCAGTTCCTGCTACACACTGAAATTCCCAGGGTCCAGCATATCTCAAAACCTTCATAACTTCTGTTCCCAGGAACTTAATGATCAACCAAGCCACAAACAAACAAAGTCTTATCCCAGTCATGCTTCTTCAGTCCTTTGGCAGTTCAGCTGGCCCTAGGACAAAGAAGAAATCTCAGCCTTCCAGGCAGCCTTCTTGGCAGCAACTTTGGCCTTCAAGATTCTGGCTTAAGAAAACTCCAACTCAGTCCTCAGTCCAGCAAGTAGCAGCCCAGCTTCTAGATGCTGGGAAAATTCTGCTTCCTCCACCAAGAGCCCACCAGAAGAAAAAATTCTAATTCTGACTGTCTCTCTCTGGGTCTCTTCTTACATACACACAAAGCACTGGCTTCCTCTTATGTCAGCAACAGGAGACAGAGTTCACATCTTCTGCCTCTTAGCCACAAAAGTTTGATTAGTTACTAAGGGCTAAATACCTGCTTAGTTGACATAACAAAAAGGGATTAGAAGACCAACTTGGAGGGCTTGGATCTACACCTACAAAAATGAAATCAGAGATTTTTCAAAGTAACTCAGTTATCATCTAAATCACAACTAGAAGTAGCCTTTTTTTCCTTAACAATACAGTCAGTAACATGTCCTAGCATAAGACAAAAACATAACCACAGACAGAATATCCCACATTCAGGCAGGTCAAGTGCTTTTTAGCCATCTCTGCTGTATCTGTCCCCCCAGATCTTCCCCTCCTAAATAGAGCTCACTCAGCACTTGAGACACCAGGCTTCTCATTTCACCTTGACATCTCCTTGATGTGTCTCTTCTTAGGGAGGGTGACACTGAGCCCCCATTTTCTCTTCTATAAAAAGAAGGTATTAGATTAGAGGATTTCTAAAGGTCCCTTTCACATTTAATAGCCTACAAATCTAAATGATGTTTCCTTCATGGACCTGAATTCCCTCAAATGTAAAATGGAATAATAATGATACCTATGTTACTTTTCTCCCAGGGTTGTCGTGAGGGAAGTACTTTGCAGATATAAGATTGCTGTCAAAATGTGAGTTTTTGTAATCATAAATGTGAATTATGAAAAAATCAGACCCTACACCTGATGAGAAAGGTCAAAGGGCACATGAGTATACTGTCCTAACATGGAGGATGATAGACTTGGAGTTTATGTGCCCATTCCAATGTGGTGCAGTGTTAATGGTGTTCTCTGGAGCCAATCATGAGGACCAAGCCCCAAGGGTTTCTATGGGGATGTTCCATTAGGTACCACTTTTCAGGAATGTGATAGAGAGATTTCTGTTGAGACAGAAGTTGAACTAGGTTCTTTTTCTGATCATGGCTTTTAGGTAGTCCAATAATTTTTAAATCGTTTCTCCTGGATATATTTTCCAGGTTGGTGATTTTTTTCAAGGAGATATTTCACATTGCCTTCTGTTTTTTCATTTGTTTGGATCTGTTTAATAGTATCTTGATTTCTCATAAAGTCATTTGCTTCCATTTGCTCCAGTCTAATTCTGAAGGAATTATTCTCCTCAGTGAGCTTTTGAGATTCTTTTTCCATCTGGCAAATTCGACTTTTTAAGGCATTCTTCTCCTCATTGGCTTTTTCAGCCTCTTTTGCTATTTGAGTTAATCTGTTTTTTAAGGTATTATTTTCTTCAAGTCAGGTTGCTGACTCTTTTTTCATGATTTTCTTGCACCATTCTCATTCTCTTCCCAATTTTTCCTCCACTTCTCTTATTGGTTATCAAAATCCTTCTTAAGCTCCTCTGTGGCTTGTATGAAGTCTTCATGTTTCTTGGAAGCTTTTGGTGCAGGAGTTCTGACTGTGTTATCTTCCTCCATGCTTTGATCCTTTTCATCCCCAAAAAAGGAATCTAAAGTTGGATTGCTGAGCTTGGTTTACTTCCTTTGCTTGCTCATGTTGGCAGTCAACTTAATTTTGGGGCCATAGTAGAACTCTGCTTCCTTGAGGGGAGAGCTTTGTCCCAAATTGCTGGGAGTTTTGTAGCTGCCAGAGCTATTTGGAGGCCACCATCTCTGCAGCCTCCACCAGCTTTGGGTCACTGGTCACATACCTCAGGACCACCACCCAAGACCACGATCCTGATCCAGGCAGGTTAAGGCAAGAGCACTTAACCTCTGAATGATTGCTTGACCCACCTGCAATCTGCAGGCTGGGAGCTCTGAAGCAGCCAAGTGGAGGCAGCTGCAGAGCAGCCGATTCTGCTGCTTTCTTGCCCTGGGGGCAGACAGCCGGACTGCTTCTCTCCCCCAAATTTAGCCAAGTTCCACTGACCTTTCGCTTTGTCCTTGGTTCTTATGGGTTGATAATTCTGGAAACTGCCACAGCTGCCGGTGATCCACTCTCCCAAATGCTCCAGCTGCGGCTCATCCTGGCCACTCCAGGTCCAACCCGCGGTTTCAGGCCTGGCTGGTTTTGCCTCCCAGTACTCTGTGATGAACCCTTCCCATCCACCTGCTGGGCTGCCTTCAGCAGGAGATGTGTTTTTCTGTAATTTTGTGGATTCTGGAGCTCTAAAATTCGTTTAAAGTCATATTTTATAGGTATTTGAGGTGGTTATGGGGGGAGCTGCGGAGTTCTCCTGCTTCTACACTGCCATCTTGACCTATAAGTTGAACTAGATACCCTTTGAGGTCCCATCTACTTCTCCAATTCCAAATTAGAGAGAGCCCTGAACTGGGAGCCCAGAAGGCTTGGGTTTGAACATCGGCTTTTACACTAACTTGCTGTGTAAACCTTGGAAGTTCCTTCCATTCTCAGGTCTTCAGTCTCAGAAAAAATTGTCAATTGCAAGTGTTGAACTAGAAAATTCTAACCTGAGTTTTCCTTATCTCAGAGTTATCTTGTACTCCTCCCATTCCCTCTTAGTTCACATGTTGTCATGTACTGTTGATTCTGATGCCCAATATCTCTTATGTCTGATCTATCTTGTCTACTCCTTTTGCCATCACCCTAGTTCAGGCCCTTATCACTTCCGCCTTGGACTATTTTAATAGCTGTTAAATTTTTTAATTTAACTTTTACTCTCAGTTCTGTATTTTTACCTTTTCTCATACTTCCCCCACCCATTGAGAAAGCAAGAAATATGATACCTATTGTACATATACAGTCATACAAAACATATTTGGACATTAGTTATGCTCCCCAAAAGCAAGAAAAATAAATAAGAGGAAAAATATACTTTAATCTGTATATACTTTATATTGCATATATTATAGTCCATGAGTTTTCTGTCTGGAGGTGGATAGCATTTTGTAACATGAGTCCTTTGGAATTGTGGCTGGTCATTGTGTTGATCAGACTTACCAAGTCATTCACTGTTGATTATCTACACAGTATTGCTGTTGCTGTGCAGGTTTTTCTCCTGGTTCTGCTTAATTCACTTTGTACCAGTTCATAAAGGCCTTCCCAGGTTTCTTCTGAAACCACTCCCTTCATCATTTCTTATATAGCATACTAGTATTCTATCACATTCATGAGAGTTTCTTAATTAGGCTCCCTGACTCCAGTATTTCCCCTGTCTTCCAATCTATCCTCAATATTATTGCCAGACTGGGTCTTCCTGGTACACAGATGTGATCGTACCACTTTATTCAAAACCCTTCAGTGCCTACCAAATAAGAATGAGACTCCTAAGCCAGGAGGATATGCCACAAGGTGATGCTTCTTTCAGCATCTCATACACAAATTATAGGCAAACTGGACTACTCCCCATCTCCCAAACAGGGTCCACACCTTCCTGCCTTAGCACCTTTGCTTCCTGCAGCATTCCTAATATATATGGTACAGTGGAGTGAAAAAGAGGGCAGGATTTGGAACCAAAAGACGCAGTGTTAAGTTCCATGTCAACTACTTAAATGACTGGGTGACCTGGGACAAATTGCTTAACCTGTCTAAGACTCATCTAATACCTAGCATTTATTAAGTGCTTTTCAGGTTTACAAAGTGCTTTACAAATGTTACCTCTTTAGTCTCACAACCTTCATAGGTGTTATTAATATTATCCCTATTTTACAGATGAGGAAACTGAGGCAAACAGGGTTAAGTGATTTGCCTGGGGTCACACAGCTATGCTGGATTTGAACACAGGAAGAACAGTCTTTCTGACTCTAGGCAGTACACTCTATCCATTGCACCACCTAGTTGCCTCATATTCTTCATCTATTGAAGGAGAATTTAATTCAATGATCTTTAAGGTCCTTCCTAGTGCTAACACCTATGATTCTAAATACTATCTCTTCTGTGAAGTGTTTCCTAATCTTCACAGCTGGAAGTGATTTTTCCTTATCAGGTCGTCATCATACTTTTTCTCATATACATACTCTATAGTGTAGTTCTCTGCATATGTCTTATCCCACTAAGGTATAATATCCATTGTGTTAGAGACTGTCTACCCATCACATCTTGTCCAGCACCAGAGGGCCTCGCATATAGTAGGTTCTGAAAAAAATGTTTATTGAATGAATAAAGAATGAACAAATGCAACATTCTGATTCACTGGCTGAGTCCTTCCACCTACTCAAGAGGTCATGGGGTCACAAATTCCTTTGGGATCTGGTCTTCATCTTCTAAGTGCAGAAGCTCCCATACTTAGGGAGTTTGATCCTTGCACAGAAGACACACCTCCCTTAGTCATCCAACATGCACCAGCTTCAAATATTATGCAGACTTGGTCCCAAATCTAACTGATGTAAAACCTGAGTCTGCCCTAAATTGGCATCATTTTTTATCATATGCTGATATATTTTTCTTCTTTACAAATAATCTCCTTTTAAGAGTATAACCTATATTCATGGCAGCCTATACTATGGCAAAATGGTTGGTCCCAGAAACCCCCCCAGCACCTGAGTATGAACAAGACTGTCCTCTGTATTCTTGGAGAGAACTTCAGGGCTGACCATTCTGGAGCAAGCCAGTAGCCAGCTCATTCTCAGACATTGTTACTTAATTTGGAAGCTATGCCTGCCTCTAGTATCCATTTCTGTGGCCCTGAAAGGCCTTTCCTTCAGCAAGCCATGATGCTATTTCCCAAGGAACTAAGCCCACATTTATAAACCAGAAGTGAGCTGACAGTCAAATACTACCCTTCACTGGCTCATGAAGAATTTCTCCTAAACATTAGGGGCAGCTGCCCTGTTTTTTGTTTTTTTCTCAGTAGGTTAAACCCCTGAAATACAAGTGATATTAACCTCTTTCCTACATGGTCATTACCCACAATTTAATTTACTTTTTCAGTTTCATTTCAATACTGCTGTGATGAGAACATTAATTGCCCACCTATTCAAAATTTTAAAAAAACCTGGACTTAATTCCGAACCCCTGTAGAACTGGTTTATTGAATCCATCCATGCATTTATCTACAGAATGAGGTAGTCCATCACAAGTAATACAAGCCTGGTTTCCCTTAGGAGGGAAACATGCCACAGTTTAGCCCAGCTGATTTTTCTATGGACCTTAAAAGGACTTAGCTGATGGCTGTCACCCCAGCAGGGCTGCTCTGAGCCAAAGGCCAGAGGGAGAGACCATGGGACAGTTCAGGGTGCACTCTGCTGCTTCTCCCCTTGGGCCCATGTGGAGGTCCAGTCATTAAAGACAAACATATCAGAGCCAGAAAGGGCCTTAGAACATAGAAACTCAGGGCTGGAAGGGACCTTGTACAGGGAATGCTGAACCTAGAAGGGGCCTTAGTTCACAAACCACCAGAGCTGGGAGGGGCCTTAGAAACCACCTCACCTAATTACCTGATTTTACAGACAAAAAAAACTGAGACTCACCCTAGAGAAGTCCAGGGGGTGACAGAACCCATTCTCCTGACTCCCATTCCAATGTTCTTTCACTACACCAAATAGATTTCATTTATCCTTAGGTATAAAGGCAAACTTGGGGCAGACAGAATTATGATCACTTTAGAGATGAGCCAGCTAAAGCATAGGCACCTACTTTTCCAACGTGCTTGGCATTACAAGTGGACCAAGGCCATAGCTGCTCCTGTGTCCACTGGGTTTCCTCTCCTTGCCTGTTGCTGAACCTCAGTGGGGTGGAAGGCAGAGCTAACTGGAACTAGAGTCCAGTCCTCTTTAAAACAGAGAGAATGACATTTGTATAGGCTCACAGGGTACTTTGCCAACAACATGGCAAATTGGAAAGAGTGCTGGATTTGGAGTCAGAGGACCTGAGTTCAAATCTCAGCACCACTTCCTACTGCCTGTGTGACTGAGAAAGTTACTACCCTTCTCTGCACCTGTTTTTTTTCATCTGTCAAATGGAACAATTAGATTCTGTGGACTTGATAGCCATAGAGAGATTTCCAGCTATAATGTATATTTTAACATGATAAAAATGCAATCTATCATCATCTGAAGAGGAGAGCTTCAGATTGGATTGTGGTCATGTTTTGATGAATTTATTGCTTTGAGAGTAAACAGCAAGAGTATGTGCAGAGAAATTAAGGCACTTGGCCCTCTTTGGCACTTTAACAAAGTAAGATGCAGCAGGTTTCCCCAAGAAGGGCCTGATCTTTAATACTCTAGAATCCCACTCAACCTCAAGAAAAATGTCTTATGAGCTCTTTTCTTCTCTTCCGATTTTTTTTCTTTTTGGAGGGCAATTGGGGTTAAGTGTCTTGCCCAAAGTCACACGGTTATTAAGTGTGTCAAGTGTTTAAGGTCGGATTTGAACTCAGGTCCTCCTGACTCCAGGGCCTGTGCTCTACTTACTGTGCCACCTAGCCGCCCCTTCTCTCTATTCTGTATCATCCCTTCATGTGCAGTCTGCTGCCCCCACATATACAGCCCCATCTGTCCTCTGACACTGCCAGCCTCCTGGCACAGGCCCTCATCACCCCAGCCCTGGACTGTTGCTATAACCTGCTGCCTGTGATCTGCCTATCCCATCTCTCCCTGCTCCAGTCCATCTTCCACCCAGATGTCAGACTGAGCTTCCTAAAACACAGGTCTGCCATGTCCTGCCCCTACTCAGTGACCTCCTATGGCTCCCTATTAGCTCCAGGATCAATGATCAGTTCTGTTTGGCTTTGAAAGGTCCTTCCTGCCTTTCCAGTCTTCCCACATCTTATTATCCTCCCTCATGTGCTCTGCTCCAGTGACACCAGCCTCCTTGCTGCTCCTCACATAACACAGTTGATCTTGTGACTTCTGACAATGTTGCCGGCTGTCCCCCAAGCCTGGAGCGTTCTTCTTCCTCATCACTGTCTTCCAGCTTCTCTGGCCTCCTTCAAGCCCCAATTAAGGTCCCACCCTCCACAATAAGCCTTTCCCATCTCAATGCCCAGCTTCTGAGGTGATCTATACCTTGTGTGGATATCGTTGTTGGCTTGTCTTCCCCATTGGACTAGGAACTCCTTGACAGCAGAGACTCTCTTTTGCCCTTTTCGTATCCCCTTAGCACAGTACCTGGCACATGGCAGGCACTTAATGCTTGTCAATGTCATTAATTTGGGTCGACTAGAATTGTGCTTATAGCTTGGTAATGTAAGCCCCTGATTTCATAATAATATATAATAATTATATTAATATTAATGTGGTTTATCTGGAATGTCAGAAGCTATGGAGTCATAGGACTTAGACTTAAAAGCCAACTCTGCCAATGTTTCACTCATTGTGGGACCTTTCTGAGTTTTAGTGTCCTCCAATGTAAAATGGAGGAGAAAGCAGATAGAGGCTGCACTAAAAGTTCTCTGAATCCTATGAACCCTAAGAATATTGGAATTACAGAACCTCAGAGGATGGCTGATCCAGTCCGTACCTAGAAAATAAATTATCCTCTACAGCAGCAATTGCCAAAGTCCCAAAGACTCTTTCAAGGGGGTACCAAGGTCACAATATCTCCATAAGTTATTTGCCTATTAAAATTCTCCGTCCTTTTCCAACTATGAAATATCTGTGCTAGTTCAGATTTTCTTCATGTACTTCAATCAGAATAACACATCACAGCAGACTGAATACAGAAACAGATAGGAGAATACAGCTGTCTTCTGTTAATCCAGACATTAAAGAAATTTGGAAAAAATAGGTAAAACATTGGCTAAAATGATTGAAAGGGGAAGCAAAAATGTTGGAGGGAATGTGGGAAAACTGGGACACTAATTCACTGTTGATAGAACTGTGAACTGCTCCAAATATTTTGGAGAGCAATCTGGAATTATGCACAAAGAGTTATTAAGCTGCCTGTGCCCTCTGACCCAGTGAAACCACTGTAAGGTCAGTTTCCAAAGATGATTAGGGAAAAAGGAAAAGAACCTATATGTTCTAAAGTATTTATAGAAGCTCTCTTTGTGGTGGCAAAGAACTGGAAACTGCAAGATGCACATAAATTGGAAAATGGCTACACAAGTTGTGGTATATGATCATGTTAAAAGAAATAATAAGCTCAATGACCTTAGAAAAACATGGATAGACTTGCATGAAATAATGAAGAGATGAAGAGTGAAATAAGCAGAACCAAGAGAATGTTGTATACAGTAGCAGCAATGTTGTTTTAAGAAAAACTTTGAGCAACTAGTCATTTTGTCTATTGTCTAAAATAGTGATTTTGACTATTATAAATACTCAAATTAATCACAAAAGACCTATGCAGGAAGACTATCTACATCCACAGAAAGAACTGATAAATAGAAGTATGTGAAGAATGATTTTAATATGTATATGTATTTGTGTCTAATGGTAGCCATTTCTAGGGTGGGAGGGAATAAAAAAGGAAAAAAGTTACATGATAACTTCATTTTATATATATATATATATATATATGTATATATGTGTAAAAGGAATAACAAGTTGTACATAACAGATCTGCAGTTTCATGTGCAATCATCTTTTTTTTCTCTTTTACTATGTTATAGAAATGCTTGGGTTTTTTGTTTTGTTTTGTTTTGTTTTTTGTTTTGCTTTTTGGAGGGGGTAGGACAGGGCAATTGGGCTTAAGTGACTTGCCCAAGGTCATGTGGCTAGTTTTGTGTTAAGTGTCTGAGGCCGGATTTGAAGTCAAATCCTCCTGACTCCAGGGCTGGTGCTCTATTTACTGTGCCATCTAGCCGTCCTAAAGTGCTTGTTTTTTAGTTCTTAAGTTCAGAATAAAATATTTTTTTAAAAAAATAAGTAAAACAATACCAATCTTCTCAGTCATTTTCTTGTTTTGAAAAGTATGGTGATTTTTCATTTAGTAATGTTACTTATGTTAATATATAATGGGTTTTATTGTTATTTTAATTAATTTAATAAATAACTTAGAATTTTATCCACTTTAATTTCTAATACAGTAAATATCAAAAGATATAACCCACCTAAACAACAGGTCTTTGGAGTCCTCAGTAATTTTTAAGAGTGTAAAGAGATCTTGAAACTAAAAAGTAGCTATCCTATCTCAACTTCAGGCTCTCCTGTGGTGGGGAACTTATTCCTCTTCTGGACAGCTCTGATTGTTGGCAGGTATTTCCTTATGTAGCCGTGAAAATCTATCTCTTTGCAGCTTCCACTCACCACTCCTAAGTCTGCCTTCTGTGGCCAAACAAAACAAGTCTAACCCCACTTCCCTGTATCTGCCCTTCACATACTTGAAAACAGTGATCATGTCCCCCACAAGACTTGTTTTCTCCAGACTAAACATCTCCTCTTCCTCCCCATCATCCTCCTACGTCAGAGTTTACCGTCCACCACCTCCTCGTCCCCAGGCCTTGTGCTTAGGGCAGCCAATGGAAAAACATTGCCAAGACAAGAAGACGTTAGGGGCAGTGGAAGGGAGGAACCTTGTCAAATAACAGGCCCAACACTGTGGAAATTCTATGGCGGCGCTCCCAAAGAGCCTCTAAAGTAAAGCCATCTTTACAAATTATTCGAGCGATGCTTTTAAAAACCATCACTGTCAGTTCCCACCAGTTTCCTCCCTGCCATAGAACCTTCCCCTGTAACAAAAGAGGAGGACAGCCAAACAAGCAAGTAGTGTGGGAAAGCAGATTAGGTGCCAGGTTGGAGAGAGAAGATCTACATTCAAATGCTACCCACGGCAGGTCACTTAACCTCTCCCAGCTCCATAAATAAGGTGGCTGGACTCGATGCCTTCTGGATCCCATACAGATGGAAATCTAAGACTGTGGTTCTCTGCCCATGTCTGTGAATGCTGTCCTTATCTGTTCCTCAGCCTAAAGACCAATGGCACAGAGTTAAGAGGACTCAAGTGACCTTGTACAAGTCATTTAATCTCCTGGAGCCATCAGTTCTTCACTTGTAAAATGAGGGATTGGGTCATGTGGCCTCTGAGTTTCCATCCTTCCTTTCGATCCTATAATCTCTCCATTGACATGGAAGGAGGCAAGCATACTTCACCATCAGTTCTCTGAAGCAACTTCAATGATCAGAGTTCTAATCTTTAAAGAAAAAAAATAGATAGATAGATAAATAGATAGATAGATAGATAGATAGATAATCATCTGTTTTATGTCACTATCATTTCTTTTATATTCCTCCTTTTCTCATAGCCTACTAGCTATCCCTTCTAACAAAAAAATTTTTAAAGAGGAAAAAAAGAGCAGTTTAGTAAAACTAACCAACATTGACTACGTCTGACGGCATATGTACTGAAACAAAGCCTAGTTTCCTGCTTCTGCAAAAGAAGGGAATAAGGTGCATTTTCTCATCTCTTGGGTTCAGCTAGGCTATTATAGTCAGAGTGGTCTGTTTCTTTTTTTTTTCTTTCCTTTTACATTGTTGTAGGTGTATACTCATTCTTCTTCACTGTGCATTAGTTCATAGAAGTCTTCCCCAACTTTCTCTGAGTTCTTAGTATTTGTCATTTCTTATGGCACAATAATATTCTATTACCTCTACGTCACACATTGCACGTTCACATTACACAGTTTGTTCAGCCATTTCCCAATTGTTATTGTACTCACATTCTTTCCACTGCAACTACAAAAACAATACTGCTATAAATCTTGTCGCATATTTGGGATCTTCTGCTCTGTCTTTGACCTCCTTGGAGTACATACTTGGTAATGGTATCCCTTGGTCAAAGGATATGAACAGTTTAGCTACATTTGTAGTATAATTCCAAACTGCTTTGTAGAATGGTACTCATTCACAGTATAGTAATTCACAGCTTGGGTCAACATTTACCATATTTGACTTTTCTGATTTCTGCTAATCAAAAGGATATGAGGTAAAAGCTCACAGTTTTAATTTGTTTATCTTTTATTAAGAGTGATTTGGAGCATTCTTTCATAAGGATCTAGAACACTGGTTCTCAACCTTCCTAATGCCACGACCCTCTAATATAGTTCCTCATGTTGTGGTGACCCCCCCCAGCCATACAATTATTTTTGTTACTACTTCATAACTAATTTTGCTACTGTTATGAATCATAATGTAAAATACCTGATATGCAGGATATATTTTCATTGTTACAAATTGAACATAACCCACAGGTTGAGAGCCGCTGATCTAGAAGGTGTGTAACTTTTTTTTAACTTCCTGTTCATATTTTTTTTTTGCTTTTTTGGAAGGGAGAAGGTAGGGCAATTGGGGTTAAGTGACTTGCCCAAGGTCACAGGGCTAGTTTTGTGTTGAGTGTCTGAGGCCAGATTTGAACTTGGGTCTTCCTGACTCCAGGGCCAGTACTCTATTCATTATGCCACCTAACTGTCCCCCTGTTCATATTTTTTGACCACTTATATATTGGAAAACAACTGTTAGTCATATATTTGCATTGATTACCTGTATATTTTGGAAATCAAACCTTTATCAGACTTATTCACTGCAATAATTTTTTCTAATTAATTGTTTCTCTTCCAACTCTGGCAACATCAGTTTTATTCATACAAAAGTTTTTCAACTTTATGTCATCAGAGTCATCCATTTTACCTTTTGTAATCACCTAGTTCCCTGTTTAGTAAACAATTCTTTCCCTTTTCCGTAGTTGTGAAAGTCAACTTCTTTCATTCTCTCTCTTGTTTATTTATTTATTTATTTGGAGATCATATGTAGTTTTTTCACTTGGTCTCTTGAAAACTCACAGGGTTCTTCTTTACTTCATCAAGTATCAGTTCAATTTCCTTTGTCTTAAAATATTTATTTAGAGGGGTTTGTGATATTTTGAATGTTTTAGTACTCACCCTCCATTTAAGTTTTTATATCTTCTCTGGTGATGTATCTGGTGATGTGCTCTAGATTTTTAATCGATTTTTTTTTTCTTCTTGAAATCCTTGGTTTTAGCTTTTTTTCCCTCATATTACTCTGTCACTCACTTTCCTCTATTTGATAAAGGGTAATTTTCTGCAGCTAGACCACAGTACTGTCTCAACTCCTCTGTCTCAAGTGGCTTCTGGGGGTCCAAGACTGGCCCTAGCTGTGATCCAACCCCTTTACCTTCAGACCAGGTACAGCTCCCTGCCCCACTTCTCTCTATTCTTTGAATATCTGGCTGAGTAGAATTAGCAATTATCAATTTCTGCAGGGTTGGGGATGGAGAGAGAGTGGGTGTTATAGACATTTTCTTCTGCCTTGAGGTTCCCTAAGTTAGGGGCTACCCCAGACAGAGGGCAGCATAGTTTCTCCCTACTTGTCCTAACATCTCCCTCCTCCTGATGTGTCTGTGCTGCTTATTAGAACAGGAGGATAGCAAAAGGGTAGGGAGGAGACTCACCATCAAAATCTCCACAGTACCAGGGAATTTCCCAAGCACAAACTCATGAGTCCATGGATGTACTTTGCAAGATTGTGGAGAATGGTAAGGGAAGATGCTGAATGAGCACCTCAGATCCTCTCCCTCCTCACCTCGACTTCTTCCTTTAAGGCTCTATGCCCTGCCTGCCTCCAACCCCACCACTGCTGGTGACATTCGCCTGAGATTACTCTTCATTACTGTATATATCTTATATTTACCTGGTTGCTCCATTGGAACATAAGCCCCTTGCAGGCAGGGACTGTGCTTTTGCCTTTCTTTGTATCTGCAGCACTTAGCACAATGCTTGGCTTGGGAGCATTTAAATACTTGTTTTACTTCTTGATGTGAAAAAGATTTCCTCACATATTAGTACCATTAGTACCATTACTACTGATTGAGGAAGTACGTTATAAAAAAGTAATTATGACTTCATTAACACTTTTAAATAAATCCATATTTTATTTATTACAATAGCATCTGCATACATTTTAAATATTGATATTTATGTACATACAAGATATACTATATATTCAATCTCTAAGAATTTTTAGGCCCCTTATAATAACGCAGTAGTCCCCCTGGGCCACATTTCCTTGCTTAGTAAACGTTAATTGAATTAAACTCCAATACCAACATGCCATATTCTGTTGTCCCTTCCATCCCTAAAATTGTCTGACTTCTATTAATAATAGGAGTTTGGGTGAAAGGGATTTTGGGACTGGGATAATGTTTAAGCGTGAGGCCCATTCAAGGGATAGTAGGCCTGACAGCACCCCCCCCAAGTGGGAAACACGAGGGCACAGGGTTCCTTAAAGGGCAGCATTCCAGGAGGAGGGAGATGAAGGAAAGTGGATGACATAATCGGAAACTTCCCAGTAGTTCTGCAGGCTAAGCCTAGTCACTATTTTTCATTAGCCTTCAACATCCTTGTGTAAAACATAAAAGAGCTCTCCAGCTACTTGCCAGTCACTGTTTTGTAATTGACTTTGAATCTTAATGTTATTTAATTAATTGTTTTCTTTAAAAATCTCTTGATTTAAAAAGATTTATGGCATTCAAACAACATTATTATGCCAGTGACATTATTGGTTCCAAAATGCTTGGAAATGCTTCACTAGTAAAGTGGAAAGAGCTCTAGAATTCAGTGTCTTCCTATTGCTTCTAGAATCAAATCAGATCTTCTCTATCCAGCTCATAAAGACCTTCACAACCTGGCCTCAACCTCTTTTTCCAGCTTCATTGTACATTATTCCACACCATGCATTTTGTGATCCAGTCAAACTGGCCTTGTTCTTCCCAAAAGATGAGTTGCTCTATCTCCCATCCCATGCTTTCCATTGACTGTTTCATGTGTGGAATGAACTCTCCATTTCTGCCTCAGGTCTCTCTTTTCCTTCAAGACATAGCTCAAACACCACCTTCTCTGTGAAGCACTTCCTTATCTCTCCCAATTGCTAGTTCTCTCCTTTACAAACTACTTTGTGCTCAAACTACTCAAACTACTATGTGAATTTGTTCATTCTGAATATACTTATGTATTACTCATTGTCTTCCCCATTTGAATGAGAACTCCTTTTGAGTAAGCATTGTTTCTTTCACCGATGCCCTTCTTATTGCCAAATTTAATGGCCTTTTCTCAATCCTCATTCCTCTCTACAAGCTTGGACACTGCTGATCACTCTCTTCTCCTTACTACTATACTCTCTCTTAATTTTCATGACCTTATTTTCTCCTCCTCCAACCCATCTTGAATGATCCTTCTCAATCCCCTTGGCTGGATTTTCATCAGTCTCACATCCAGCTCACATCATCTGTCCCCCAAAGTTCTTCTACCTAGGTCAAATATAAAGCTATCTTTGGCACTTAATAACTTTCACACCCAGACCCCTCCCTACCTCTGCATCATTTTTACACTTTACTCCCTTCCACACTCCATAAGGTCCAGCAGCACTGGCCTTCTGCCCTTGCTCAGGACTCTCCATCTCCCAATGCCTATGCTTTTTCACTGGTTATCTCCACATTTCTGGAGGGCATTCTTTCATCATCTCTACCTCCTGACTTCTTTGGCTTCCTTCAAGTCTTAGCTAAAATCCTACCTCTTGTAAGAAACCTTTCTTGGTCCCCTTCAATGCTAATACCTTCCTTCTGAGATTACCTCCAATTTTACATGCATACATATATATATATATATATATATACATATATATATGTATATATATACACATATACATGTATACATCTGCATATATATTTTGTTTGTACATAGCTATTTGCATTTTGTGTCTCATCTTAAAATATGAGCTCCTCGAGAGCAGAAATTGTTTTGCCTTTCTTTTTTGTCCCAGTGCCAGTCACATAGCAGGTTATTATTAAATATCTGATTGATGGATTGATTGTCTCAGACACAAAAGATGGTTATTTACTAAATAACCAGGTGAATTTGGACAAGTCCCAAGCATTTCAAGCAAAAGGATTGCTAGACCTGAAGCCAGAAGACCTTGGGTCAAATGCTGGCATGATATTTACCAGCTCTGAGACAGAGATCGAGTAGCTTCAATTATTGGAGGCTCAGTTTCCTCATCTGTAAAATGGGCTGATAATATATGCCAGCATCTGCCTGACAGAATTTTTGTGAAGAAAACTCTAAGTCTAAAGCTTAAATCTCTATAGAAGTATGAGTTGTTGTTGTCGTGAGGATCAGATGAGATCTTGTTTTGTTCATCATGGCATAGTGGATAAAGAGTTGGCCTCAGAGCCAGAAAGACCTTGGTTTCATTTCCCCTCAGACACATACTAGCTGTATGAACTTGGGCAGGTCATTTAATTTCTCAGTGCTCCAGAGTGTACGCATCTCAGACCTGAAGATTCAGAGAAGGTGCTGATCCTCATCCTTAGGAGTTTCCTCATCTAAGTTTCCTTTGCCTATAAAATCCCTAGTCCAGTCCCTATCCCTGATCATTTTAAATCACTATATAAAATGCTGCTATCATCATGCAAGTAAAATCCTCCACGAGGTAAGACTAACACATCTAATCTGTGTCCAGCAAACGATTCCAAGAAACCCATTCTCTGCTCCAAACACCCCTGTGCTTTCTTCCCTCCAATCTTTGTCCTGATAATTCACTGGATCAGAGACTGTCAGTTACTTTACAGCACAGAGATGCTGTCAGATGGGCTCTGCTCTTTTTGTTATACTCATCATTTTCTCTCTAAATCTTCTTGGGGTGACACGTCTTTATTGGGTCCCTTGCCAATGTCTTTGTGGACTTGTTTTCCTCCCACAGACTCTTCACAAATTTATGAAGCAATGTTGCTCATAATCTTCTTTCATCCTTCACAAGATTTTGCAAGCAAATTTATGTTCAAAACCAGGGTTACCCTTCACTGCCACATTTCTCCACTTGGCAAGGACATGGCATTTGCTGCCTGAGGTTTTGATCTTCTCATTGTGGTGACCTCTGTATCTGTTCATTTTCTGTAGGAAATCATGATACCCCATGTCACCTGCCCAAATTCATACAGCTAGTATGTGTCTGAGGGGAAATGAAACCAAGGTCTTTCTGGCTCTGTGGCCAGCTCTTTATCCACTATGCCATGATGAACAAAACAAGATCTCATCTGATCCTCACAACAACAACTCACATTTCTACAGAGGTTTAAGCTTTAGATTTAGAGCTTTCTTCACAAAAATCCTGTCAGGCAGATGCTGGTATATATTATCAGTTCATTTACAGATGAGGAAACTGAGCCTCCAATAATTGAATTGTGGACTGATGCAACCATTCTGAAGAGCAATTTGGAACTATGCCCAAAGGGCTGTAAGACTGCATACCCTTTGATCCAGTAATACCAGAACGAGGTCTGTATCCCAAAGAAATCATAAAAATGGGAAAAGGACCCACATGTACAAACATATTTATAGCAGCTCTTTTTGTGGTGGCAAAGAATTGGAAATTGAGGGGATGCCCATCAACTGGGGAATGACTGAACAAGTCGTAGTATATGAATGTAATGGAATACTATTGTGCTATGAGAAATGACTATTTATGATGACTTTCCAACGTATGTAGTTTTTGAAAAAAAGAAGTCAGGTCTGTGCTGTTGTAATTACATACCATATCTTCTGATCTTTATCATTTCCTTTAGTTTTTATTTTAATCTGTGCTCTAACAAGTTGATGATATGACTGCACACAGCTAATTATGAAATAGCTTCCACATTTGTAACCAGTAGTTAGTTTCCTGTCAAGATATGGTCAGTTTCATTTGCTAGCCCAGAGCCTTCCAACTTTCTTCCAACCATGGTATATAGACACACAGCTTCTGAGTAGTAATTCTTGACCTCTTTTAATTTCTTAATCCTGAACCAGATTTTCTAATAAATTTTTCATCATCTTCCCTTAGGCTCGCCTTTGAATTGAAGTAATTGAGAATTAAAATATACATTAACTTAGTTTGAAAGATCTTATCAAGTTTTTTTTCCACAGACTTTCTCTACCACCTCATCCTCTGCAACACATATCAGTGGATAAGCTATAATTATCTTTATGGTAATCTTGTTGCTTATGTTCATATGACTAAAAATCAAGATGACCAGAGGTTGCATGAAATTATTTTTTCTTGTCTTTGGTCACACTGACACCAACACTCCAAATTCTTTTGTCTCTTCAAGAAAAACCAAAGAGTTTTCAGATGGAGAAATTAAAACTCTCTATAGTCATAGGAAAAATGCTCTAAATTACTATTGATTAGAGAAATGCAAATTAAAACAGCTCTGAGATACCACCTCACACCTATCAGATTGATTAATATGACAGAAAAGGAAAATGATAAATGTTGGAGAGGATGTGGGAAACTTGGAACACTAATGCATTGTTGGTGGAATTGTGAACTGATGCAACCATTCTGAAGAGCAATTTGAACCTATGCCCAAAAGTCTATAAAACTGCGCATATCCTTTGATACAGTAATACCACTAAAAGGTCTGTATCCCAAAGAGATAAAAAAAACACGGGAGAAAGACCCACATGTACAAAGATATTTATAGCAGTTCTTTTTGTGGTGGCAAAGAATTGGAAATTGAGGGGATACCCATCAATTGGGGGTTGTGGTATCAAGTTGTGGCATATGAATGTAATGGAATACTATTATTCTATAAGAAATAATGAGCAGGCAGATTTCAGAAAAACCTGGAAAGACTTAAATTAACTGATACTGAGTGAAGTGAGCAGAACCAGAACATTGCACACAGCAACAGCAACATTGTGCAATGATCGGCTATAATAGGCTTAGTTCTTCTCAACAATACAATGATACAAGATAATTCCAAAAAATTCATGATGGAAAGGGCTATCCACATCCAGAGAAAAAGCTATGGAGCATGAATGCAGATCGAAGCATACTATTTTCACATTTTTTTGTTTTTTTTCTTGTGGTTTTTCTCTTTTGTTCTGCTTCTTCTTTCACAATATGACTAGTGTGGAAATATGTTTAACATGATTGTACATGTATAACCTATATCAGATTGCTTGCTGTCTTGGGGGAAGGGAAGGAAGGAGGGAGAAAAATTTGGAACTCAAAATCTTACAAAAAATAATGTTGAAAACTATCTTTACATGTAATTGGTAAAAAAAAAATACTATTAAGTGTAAAACAAAACAAACACCTAAGAGCCATCCTTTCACATACCTGCAACCTCTGTAATGCCTTCTGGTTCATTTAAAGCAAGAATGTTAGTGTTGATATGGTTCAGTTCCTCTGGCACTGAGTTTACTTATTGGTCAAAGAGAGAGAACCAGTAGTTAAATTAATACTTATTGAAAACTGTAGTGTGGCTCTTAACCCTTTCTGGAACCTTTTCTCAACCTTTGCTAAAGCAAAAAAGTGGTCACACAGGAGGAAGAGAGGTGGTGGAATAGAACTGGATTTAGGGTTGTAGAGTCTGGGTTTGAACCTTAGTCAGGCTACTTACTCCCTGTGTGAAACCTTGTGGAAAACACTTTACTTCTTGTCAGTTTCAGTTTCAATTCTGTGTTGTACCTTCCGGCTCTAAATCTATCTCTCTCTGTTACGTGGGTTTCGATGGACAGAGTTCATCCCCTAGTGTCCATCCTATTGGTGATAGGGTTCTGTGTACCAAGCCAAGCTGATCGTCAGATAGGTGATTCAAACTTTTGCTGGCAGAAGCCTTTCCATGTGGGGAGAACCAACGAGAGCTATCATCCTATTGACATGGCCTTCAAGAATCCACTATCACCTTCATACCACTCTAAGGCATCAGATTAGAAGTGTGTGTGTGTGTGTGTGTGTGTGTGTGTGTGTGTGAGAAGCCAAACAGAAGCCCATCTACATTCCCTAAATAGCTACCAAAATATCTACCATGGCAACCAAAGTGATCCATGAGTTCAGAATGGTCTGTATGCTCAACTCCGCCCTCCATCCCTTGCTAGGTTCAGATCACTTCCTTTTCACTTGCTAACCTAGATCTAGGTTCTCCCTCTGTTTCCCATCTGTGTCCTCCAGGTTGAAAAGGTGATTTGCACAGAATCACAGAAACTGGGAGTTAGAAGGGACCCCCAGAGACTATCTAGTCCAAAAGGTACCTGAAGAATTCACTCCATGATATAATAAAAAGTATCCCTCAGCTTTTTCTTAAAGACCTCTAGGGAGGGGAAACTCCCACTTGAGGGAGAGAATTCTACTTCTGGGGAGGAAATTCTTTCTTACATCAAGCCTACATTTGCTTCTGCAATTTCCATTCATCCCTCCTGGTTTCTCTCTCTGGGGCCAAGCAGAAAAATCTAATCCCTCTTCCAGGTGACAGTCCTTTAAATACTTAAAGACAGTTATATCATCATGTCTCTCCTTAAATCTCCTCTTCCTCAGGTTAAACGTCCCTACCTTCACCAACTGAGCTTCTCATGGAACGCCCTCTAGGCCCCTAATACCAGGATGACCTTGTTGCATAGTACTTTAGCATCAACAAAAACACCAATAGCCATAGCAAACTCACATTTCTGTAGAGTTTACAGTTTACCAGGTGCTTCCCTCTAAACAGCCTTGTGAGAGTAGGAATATTCACTTTATTGTGTGCCTGCTTTATATATTGGAAGACTGAGGTTCAGAATGGTGAAGTGACTGGATCATATTTAAAGAACCAAGGCTCAGACCTAAGACTCAAACTCTTCTCATTCATTCATTCAGCAAACGTTTGTTAAGCACCTACTATGTGCAGGACCCTATGTTCAATAGGGGAGATAAAATGTTTGATAAGCCCTAGTGCCTTCTATTACAGAGCTTGCAGTATAGGGAGGGGACAGGCCATTCACAGCAATACTATGATAAATATAGTGATACATGATGTATATTAGAGTTGCAAAACAAAGAGCTCAGTGAGGTCTAAAGTTCAATTGTTCTTTCCATATATCCACTACAATGAAAAAACTAGAAAGTCTCTCTGAGTGAGTTATAATAGGATCTTACCTTTACCTCAGTTTTTCCCTGGTAGCCAGGGTGAAAATAGGATTCCTTGTACATAAATGCATTTTATAGGCAGTTTTTCAAGAATTTAATTTAGTTCAATACTCATTAAGTACTAATTATGCAGAAGGCACTGTGACAAGTAAAGGTAAAATTGTCTCTGCCCTCAAGAAATGCACGTTCTCATAGAGGATTAAAAGAACATATACAGGGTAATAAACCCAAAATAATTTCAAGAGGTTGAAAACTGGGAGGATGAGGAGAGGCCTCTTGTAGAAAGTAGCCTTGAAGGAAGTGAGGTGAAGGAGCGGGGGATCATAGGCCCAAGCCAGGCAAAGGAGGTTCAAATATGAAGACTTTTGATTAGGAAAGTGATGACAACATGCCTGTATCCTGCAAAGTACAGTGCTTCTAAACTAGTAATAGAAGCCAAAGCATGATAGGTATTTGCCATGGTACAAAATGTGCAGCCACCTTGGGAGTCATTGGTGTTCTAAATGGCTACACAACTTTGTGTGTTTGTTTTCTGTCTTTATCACAGCACTGGTCAAAGAGACCATGGAGTCACTTCAGAACATCCAGGTCATACAGCTGAAGCTGAAGGTAGGTGACTCAGACTGTTGGGGAATGTGCACAGGATCCTCTGGGGCTAACCTCCTTAGGGACTAATCCCCTTGGGGCCTACTGCCATGCAGAGGCTGTTAGCAATTTGGGAATGAAGGAAATCAGGAGGGTCCATTAAAAGTGTCAAAGCTTGTCACAACAGAGAGCCCAGGTACACTCTGGAGAGTTTTCTCATTCCTTTTGACTCATCCCCTCTAAGAAACATGAAAAAACAGTATGTGTGCTTACCCTCATTGTGTTTGTCCTTTGTTTTTTGGAAAGGACCATGACATCAGGGAGATGATGCCATGACTTGCGATTGACTTTGATTTGAGTGAGTGAGGGCTGTGCAAGGTCACCAGCCTCACTTTCTGTTCCAGAGCCGTCTGGGCACAGTGGCCAGATATCTCTTTTAGGCTAAGGTCTTTTCAGGTTCTCACTTTGAGTGAGGTAATGCCCATTCCTTGCAAGCACATAGTTCATAGTATTCCCAAAGATATTTTTATTAAAACAAATGCTTTAATGAATGACCCTTTGTCCCAAAGATTCCCTAATACAAATCCCTGTGGTTGCTCACAGTCCAAATATGAGAATTCCATTGGCAGAGGACTGCAACAGGTTCTCTCTGCCAGTCACAGGTGGTAATGGGGCCTTCACTCTTCATCACCCTGCCATGTCTCACACCTCCACATCCTATACAATTTCCCAAGCAAAGCAAGCTTGAGTTGCTAGAGCATAGGTGTTATCTCCCTCTTGTAAGATGAGGACAGAACTTCTAGAGATGTCCTCAGGTCCCCAAGTGCCATCAGTTACCAGCAATTTTCCATTTTTCTTTTTCCAATCAGTCCCACCGTCCTTCATTCCTGTTTTCAACCAGGAACCAGTTTTTGTCCCAAGTTACTCAAAATTAAAGGAGGGGAGAAGGGAAAAGATTCCAACCCCCTGCATAGGTAACTCTCAATTGCCAGTGTAGACCAGGAGAAATCCAGGTAAAGAAGGTTCCCAGAGACTTTAAACATCTCATTGTGACCATTAGCTTCAATCTCATTAACCAACCACATGAACGTCAAAGCTGCCAGGGGAGCTATTTAAGTTGACTGTAGTTCACTGGTTTTCCCTGCTTTTCCCTGCCCACCTCCCATAGGGCAATTTACAGGTACAAAACATTTCATTTTCATTGTCTCCTTTGGTCCTTCCAACAACCCTAAGATAGAGATCGAACATGCATTATTATTCCCACTTTACAGGTAAAGAAACTGAGGCTCAGAGAGATTAGGTGACTTGCCCCCCAGGAACATGTGAAAATCCCTTGACTTAAGAGTCTGGGTTGAAATGCCAGCTGGACATCATTTCCTGATGAAATTGTGACCTTGACACTCAAATGACCTCTTTAGATTTCAGTTTCCCCCTGTGAAAATAAAGGGGTCAGATTAGATGCTGAGTTCCCCTTCAACTCTAAATTGTATAATCTTCACAATACCCCAATGAAATTGGTTGGGTCAGTATTACTGTCCCCATTTCACAAGAAGAGGGAAGTAAGGCCCAGGGTCACATGGTAAGTGGCAAAATCAGGACTCAAACCCAAGTCTTGGGTCCTTTCACTATACTGTACTGCTTCCCATGTTGTCAGACCTGCTCCCAGATACCTCCCTGGCCAAGGGGCCTAAGGAAAGTGTGCTACAATGGACAGAGACCTCTGACAGTTTGTGACTAAGGTGTGACCCTGGGCGGGTCACTTCCCCTCCAGGGTCTTGAGTTTCCTCATCTGTAAATTAGACTAGAGAGTCTCTGAAGTCGCTTCCAGCTTTAAATCCTACACTGGTATGTCCTGGCTATTCCCTTTAGAGGAGAGTGCCCAGCGGGTCTGCCTGGCTTTGAGAACTGTCTGTGCCATGAACTATTTGAACAAGTGAGTCCCTTCCCAAGCAATTCACCTGTTCATCTGTAATGCAGTGATACTAGTTGTAACGTGGTCCCTAGTCCATACTATATGCATAAATGTTTAATTCCAAAAAAGAAAACCAAAATATTTAAATGTAGAGCTGTTCCTGGGAGGAGCCTAGTAAAAACCTTCCAGAATACCTCAGTATCTCCTTAATGAGGTATTAAGTTCCTTTGGCCATTGGGTATCCCTTGTTCCTAAGACCTGGTCAAGGACCAAAGAACCTAGAATTTTGTCGGGCTATGACCTCGGAGATCATCTTGTCCGACTCTCTGGTTTTACAGATGAGGAGCCTGAGCCCAAGTGACTGCCCATGGTCACTCAGGAGGCCAGTAATAGATCCGGTTGGTTAAACTTGGGTCATCTGGCCCCAATGAATGCCGTGTTTTGTCTACCCCAACGTCCACCTCCCTCTCCAGGCCAGAGGCCCCAATGTCTGACATTATAATTTAGGAACCTTTGTGAGGAATAATGAGGTAGTGCATGTTAACGGAACACAGAAATGCCCGGTCTTGAAGTTCTTGGGTCTCCAGCCCCGGCTCCCCAGCCTTAGCGGCCTGGAGGAAGTCGCTAGACCTCCGTGCCTCTGTTGGTCTGTGGGCACTCTGAGCTATCGTTATTATTACTTAAGGACTCTCACAAGCCGAAGACTCGATCCACTTCCCCGGGCCTCAGTTTACTCCGCTGTAAATGAGAGGAGGCCGCTTCTCTCAGCCAGACCTCAGCTTCTGGCTGCGGCCCCGTCCGGGTCCCGCATCCACCTGGTGCCATCTCTCCCGCAGGTCCCCCTGAAAGTGAGCCTTGCCACGGGCCGGTCGTGGGGGTGCCTGAGCCCTTTCCCGGAGGCGACTCCCGATGTTGCCCGGCCAGGCCCGGCCGCCCTCGGTCACTAGGGCAACAGCAGCCCCCGCGGAGCCCCAGCAACACCTCGAACTCTGCAGGTATATTTCTTAGCTTCATTGCGTCTGTAGCCCCAGGTAACGTGGCGGCTCGGACTGGTTTGTACCAGCCAATTATTCTGGGCTGGCCCGGGTAGCCTGCGGACCCGGGCTTTTGTTCCTGGGCAGACCGCGTCTATGAGAACCCAAGCTAGCTGCCCTTAACCCTTGATGGCCAGCCTCCTGCCTCCCCGCTGAGACTCCTCACCCCGCAGGCACGCGCGTCAGCATCCCGGGGGTGACCGTGGCCGGCTCACATAACCTCTGTCAGCATCCCTTTACTGGTCCGAGAGATGAGGACAACAATCTGTGCATTACCTCCCTCCACGGCTGCAGTGAGGAAAGCGCTTTGCAAACCAACGTGCTACATGCAAGGGAGTGGGTCTCCTTTCTTTTAGAATGGTTTCACTTTGGTATGAGGGAGGGTGCGGAGCTGCTTGGTCATTGTCCCTGAAGTGGACCTGAGCTCTCGGCCTCCGAGATGGGTCAGCAGGCATCCCGCAGACGTGGCGCTGCGTGCCAAAGCGATAACCCTCATCTCCCTCCGCTCCCCACCCCCCACCTGGAGAAATCCCCAAATCTTCCCAGCAAGATTCTCTTGGCTCTGCTTTGGTAACAGTGACTGGCGTTTGCATAGCACTCTGGGTTTGCAAAGCGTTTGCCTGCGTCATCTCCCTGGATCTTAAGAGGCCTGAGAGGTGGGCATTGCGGATATGTTGATCTCCATTTTGCAGATGAGGAAACTGAGGCTGAAAGACCTTAAGGGACTTGCCCACAGGCGTCCACATCTTTCCCCACTCCATCGTCAGCACTTTCTACAACGCACCAACCATATTAGTGAGGGCGGGTGACGATCTCCCTTTGAGCATAACGGGGACAACTATTGGAAAAATTCAGTGTGCGCAGCTAGATGTCCCCCGGGCGTCTGCCAACAGTTTCCAAGGCAAAACTGCCCGGCTTGGGTTTCAAATCACGGCGCCACAGAGGAGTCTGGGGCTTTCACTTGACTTATGTTTTGCTGAGTGTGTGTTCGTAGGTGATTGGCCTTGTTTTTTTGCTCCCTTTTCCCTGTTAATCAAAGAACCTGTTTACCCTCAGCAGTGGAAGCCTCACGTGGGCTTCTTCTGCCCAGATTTCCCTGCATCCTTCCCTCGCCTGCCATATCCCAGCTTGTTTGTTCAACAACCCCCATCTTCACCCCACTCTGTTCTTTGTGACAAATAAAAAAGGAATAAACCCCTTGGGAGTGAACACTTTTGTTTCTTGAGAAGTATTTATTTTTAGTTTGTCTTTTTAATATAGAACCTCCCTCAGCCCATGCAATGTATAGTGGAAACTTGTCTGTAACTTACGGCCACTGAAGCTCCTTCCCATTCTTCAAAATCTAAGATTCTGGCTTTGTTTCCAGTATGCTGTGCTATATTGCCAGTAAATTAGTTAAGGTGTAAAGTCAAGATTCAAACCCAGATCTCTAGAGTGATATATTCCTGCATTTTAGGAGCTCCATATTATGGAAAAGGTCCATATGGTTTCTATCTATTGGTAGCATAATTCAATTCAACAAACTTTAACAAGCACCTAGTGTGTGCAGGAATCTGACTTGAGGTTTAGGAAAGAAACCCAAAGCACTAACTGTGTGGCCTGGGGCAAATCCCTTAACTTCTCAGTGTCTTTGGCAACTTTCTGATATCCTAGGATGCCAATCTCTATTAGAGGATTGATGAAATAAACATTATTGGCCCCAAAATTAAAAAAAAAAACAAAACCTTGGGTGCATCCCTGCTCTTTCTGGATCTCAGTGTTATCATCTGTAAAATGAGGGAGTTAAACTCCACTATCTCTAAGAATCCTCCCAGTCCTATTAGTCTGTGACGCAGTTTTTCCATCATCAGGAAATAAGATGTTCAGAGCCTTGCTCATCCCCATGGTTGCAGTCTCTGCTCCTCCAGTGCATCTCCCTCTTCACCCGCCCTACCTTTGTGCTGTTCCTGTACTCATGACCTGTCTCTCACCCCTGAGCTTGTGTGTGGGCTGTCTATCTCCCCCCCCCCAGGTCTTCTCCCTCAGCTCCTTCCAGACCCCTGGCTCCCTACAAGGCCCAGCTCAGCTGCCACCCCTTACTTGTCAGTGCCCCTACCCCAATCAATTTGTATTTGTCTGCGGCCTATGTTTTCTTATTCATTATATCCCAACTCCTTGAAGGCAGAAATTGTCTCACTTCTATATTTGTATCAGCTTAAATGCTTGTTGATTTACTGAACATGCCACCAGAGTAAACTTCCTCAGACACAGTTCCGGTCCCATAATTCCTGCGCTCAGGAAACTGATAGAGTGTGGTGAAAAAGGTCTGGGTTGAAATCTCCCCTCTGCTTATTACTCCCTACCTGAACTTGGTTGAGTCCCTTCTGTTGGGCCAGGTCAAGCTTCTTTTAATTTGGGATGTACAGAGTGATTTCAAGGGGTCCATGAACTTGGATGAGAAAAAAATCTTTATTTTTGCTAACCTCTTAATTGAAATTTAGCATTTCTTTTAGTTATGGAAAAAAAAGAGTTATCAATTTATAGACCAAATGACCAAAGGCACCCATGATGCAGAAAAGATGAAGAGTCCTTGCTGGACAATCTTGAGGGCCTTTGCCAGTATTAAGTCCTCTCAAATAATAGTAT
The DNA here is from genome assembly GCA_028646575.1 of Pseudocheirus occidentalis. Taxonomy (NCBI): domain Eukaryota; kingdom Metazoa; phylum Chordata; class Mammalia; order Diprotodontia; family Pseudocheiridae; genus Pseudocheirus; species Pseudocheirus occidentalis. The sequence goes on from CM053601.1 coordinate 141,665,177, forward strand.
TAGCTTGGGTTAATAAGACAGTGCAACTCTCAGAGTTTAGTTGAGTTAGTGGGGCCTTTTACCCCTGCATTAGGCGACTCTGGGCCAGGAAACTGTGATTGTTCTGTCTGCTGTCTGTGACCTAGGATACTAGATCTAGAATTATAGGGGACTTTAGAGGTCCCCTAGTCCAACTCCCTAATGTTTATAGATAGAGCAGCTGACATCCAGAGAGGGACCTACTCAAGGTCACAGAGACAGGCAGTGACTGAGCCCACATCCTCCAACTTAGAATCCAGGCCCTGTTCTTTCAAGTTAGTTCTCTTCAAGTCAGCAAGCTCTTATTAGGTACCAGTGGGTGCTGGGGAAACCTCAGCCTGCTGCTTCTCTAATCTGCCTTGACCAAGGAAAATTTGAAGGTTGCTAAGGGGAAACCTCAGAGACAGGTTTGTGAAATCACTTGCACTCACTCTGCAGCACTCAGCTCTGGGTGAAGGTCTGAGGATGATTCCCTGGCTCTTCCCTCTCTTTGTTCCTCACTGCCAACCCTGGCTATTTCTACCAGTCACACATCTGCAACTGTGCCCTGAATAATGGGAGTTGCCAGGAAGCTGGGTAAGCAGGTGTTATTATCTTTGGAAAGAGTGCCCCAGCATAGACAGAGCAAATTTTCTTTCTGCCTGGTGCTCACTTCTGAGCCCTCTTCTCTGGACTCTGGTTTCATGAACATGAACAGTACTGAGTGGACTTTGGCTACATAGCCATCACTGTTTGCTTCCCCAAGGCTGGTGCAGGCACGTGTGGGTTCTAGAGTAGCTCTTGCCACAACATTGAAACAACAGCGATACCAGTGAGTACCAGCAGCACCCTACTATGTGGGTATGTGCCCATTTGAGCACATATACACACACACACACACAGACACACAGACACACACACTGATGACATACAGAAGAAGCCTAGAATTCCATACCGTGGATTGAAATATCATACAGTCTCTTACTGGATGTATAATCCAGTTCAATCAAAAACACTGGGCCCCTTTGATTCCCCTGGCAGCAGGACTGGTGTGGTCAGTTACCTCCAGATTCAGCTGTTTTTACAGCCAAGGCACTTCTGGGAACAAGCAGCCTGGGAGAATTGGCCCTCTGCAGCACCAAAACTCTCTTCACCTTCACGGCAGGGATTGTTCTCCAAACTGTGCCAATGCCTGCCTTCCTTCAAGCTCTGTGGTTACTCAGTGCTCAGGATTCTGCTACTTATTATACAAGGTGCATATATATGTCTGTCTGCATGAATTTCATATCTACAGTGGAGAAAAACAATTAGCAAAGTCAGAATTTGTTTTCAATTTCTCTCAAGAAAAAGTCATTTGTTAACTTGGATAAGATTCTATGTCTTCATTACAGAAATCATATTGGAAGTGGTGACTAAGCCCAGATTCTTTCTCTGAAACACAGATTGTGAGAAATCCAAACATTCAAGGCTCCTGATGCTTTTGATAAATGACAGGTCTTAGCCTTGTGGCTGACAAGAGAGTACCAGACTTGGAGCCTTGGAGGACCTGAGTTCAGATGCTGTCTCTGGCGATTACTCAGTTGTGTGACCCTGGGCAAGTCACATAAGCCTCTCTCGGCCTTGGTTTACTCATCTGTAAAATGGGGCTAATAATAGCACATCTATAATAGGGCCATGATGATCAAATAAAATGAGATGCTACAGGTATATAAAGCACACTGCAAACCTTAAAACACTATACAAATAGTGGTTATTACCTCACTTAAACACATGGCTGGCCTTAAGACTAGAAGTATAAACAAGATCCCAGCCGGCGCACTTTCTGATTGTTCTCCCCTGTTCCATATATGCACATACAGAGAGATGTTGCATCATATGCTATGTGCTCGTTTTTCTGGTGTCAATAGCCCTTGAAGAAAAGGTTACAAAACAGATTTCAAAGGGTGCCAACTGCCAGCTCAGATTCAGTCTCCTCTGTTCTACCCTTCCTTGTGTATTCTGTATAAATATTTCATGAATCATTGGGGGGGAAAGGGGAGAGTTGTTACCTGAGCACACTGTAAACTTAAACTGTTTCCCTCCTCTGGATTTCGATCAGGTGCACCTGGCACCATCTTCCAGGCCCTGACTCAGGCTGACTCCCTCTGGAGTTCATCCTGCCTAGGTTCGGACACAACATTTTAGGGAAAGAGAAGGTCACCAATGGCTGGGGACTTGAACTTCTGCTCCCTACGGACCAGGCTAGGGATATGGACCCTTCTGAGCAGGAATGTGACCCTTTCTTTAAATATTTGGAGGACTCTTATAGGTAAAAGTGTCAGAACTAGGTACCAATGTGCAGGAAGCTAAAAGAAAGTAGACTTTTGGCACCATTTAAGGGAGAACTTCCAGGCGAAGAGAGGGGTTTAAATGTGGACAGGGCTCTCTTGCAAGGTAGAAAGCTTCCCATCAGTAGTGGGGTTCAAGCAAAATCTAGGACACAGCTTATCAGGAATGTTGTGCAGGGATTCCTTCCTCCTCAGGTGGAAAGTGGCCTAGATAACTTTTGAGACACTTTAAGTTTATGGTTCTTGGGAAGGTCAGACTTCCAGGCTAGAGCAATGTGTCCTCTCATTTGTCTTCAAGCAAATGCAAAGGCCAGACTGTTGGGAAAGCTTCTCAATATCGACCTTGGTTTCCCCAGGCTGCCATTTCTTTGCTTTGCTCAAACTGCCCTCCTGCAAAGGGACTCAGCTGAGGTGAGCTGGAAGCCCCACTGAATTAGGTCTTGTCAGTCCTGCAGGTGATGCCTGATACCACCATCACCTTACCTTAGAGAAGTTCTTTCATTTCTCAGGCCTCAGTTTCCCTGTCTGAAAAAATGCTGTTTAGAGTAAATTACTCCTAAGAACCTAGATCTATCCCATAATGCTATGGATGGTTTCATGGTAGGAGTGGGGAAAGAAGTGGAAACATGGAAGCTGAGGAATTCAAATGCTTGTTGGAAGCATCTTTCAAATGGAGTTCCTTCCCAAGAAGGATCAAGTTCACCTCCAGAGGTCAGCAAGGCCATTTGCTTTGGGGAAATTAAGCATTAGCATAGACCTGACTCTGTGCACTACAACACATTCTAATGCTGCAGCTTGACACCACACCCTGGAAACCAGTGGGACGGCCAAGGGACTTAGCATGCCCCGCTGCAGATGCTGAAGGTGATCCATTCCTCCCCCTGCTGCCCAGAAAGATGTGTTCCGTCATCCCAAGAATCTTCTAGGCCTGGTGGCCTAAGCTTACAGAAGCACTGTGGTGGACAGGAAAGAGTACCGGCCTTTGTCTGAGTTCTGCTGGTGAGACAAGTCACTTCCCTCACTGAGCCTACTTGCTCCTCTGCTATTCCTTACAATGGGGATGATCACAGATAGGTTATAAGGAAAGTAGTAAAAATAGAAAAGCACATTGCTGTTATTGTCATTATTAGTATTATTACTATTTGGAACCAGCTTTGAGGGGAGGAAGCAGGACTATCCTTTGATACATTTCCTGTGGGGGATTGCTGGTAGAGGGGCTATGGGTAATAGCCCACCTTCTGCCTGCAGGGATGCCTACACAGCACTCCTTGCCAAGAGGCCTTTCTTCCCAGAACATGAGCCAATTTGGAAACTATTGTACTCAGGCTCCTATTGCAAGCTAGCCTGCTAGATAGGCACCATATTGGAGATGTGAGATTATGTCATGGCACTTCATTTGGAGTCCTGCCGCCCCTGGTTCAAATCCTGACACTGACACTCACTGACTTTGGCCAATGCATTTCCCTTACCTAAGGCTCTGTTTTATCTGTCAAATGGGGACAATAAGCCTTGCACTACTTGCTTCACAGGGTTACTATAATGGGAGCTTTTTTTATAAACCTTACGGCTCCATAGAAAATAGAAGATTT
>CM053601.1:141669589-141690493 GCA_028646575.1 Pseudocheirus occidentalis
TTTTTTTTTTTAATATAACCTACCGGTTTTTCCCAAGACAGTAAAGTCATGCAGAGTTGCTATTCTGTTAAATAAGTTACAAAAAAAGGTACAATTTCAGGCGAGAAGAAGCTGTCGTCTGGGCCGCTCCCCGGGGACAGGCACTGTACATCCATCCTCCATACAGACATATGCCCAGTCTGCCTTGCACACACTGGACGATGTTAAAGCAGCGCATTCCCTTTGTGGCGGGCAGGCGGGCAGGCAGGCGGGCGGCTGCTGCCATGAGGCCAGGCCAGGCCAGACCTGGTCTGCTTATCTAACAAGCAGCTGCTTGGGATAATAAGGATGCTAGCTTCCCCAGCCAAGGCTCTGCTGAAGGGGCTGGATTGGGTGGGCACATTAATGTGCAAATGTGTTGCCATAGGAACCCGCCCTCCCCTAGGCTTCAATGACACTGTTCAGCCACAGCCAAAATAAAATAAACTCATAAAGTAAAATAAGGAGGGGGAGAGGGAGAATGGGAAGAGACTATGACCCCAAATCAATGTGAGAAAACTTAACAAAATGGAATAATCAAGCTGTTATGTGGTAAAAGAGGCAAAGTTGGGGTAGGCTGTGGACTGAAGGCAGGGCAAGGGAGTTGCTTTTTTACACTATATTACACTGGATCTCCACAGGTCCAATGGGTTAAGTCTGTTTGCTGGCTTAGGTCGAGAGAGAGAGAGAGAGAGAGAGAGAGAGAGAGAGAGAGAGAGAGAGAGAGAGAGAGAGAGAGAGACAAAGAGAGACAGAGAGACAGAGAAGGAAAGGGGTTGAGGAAGGAGGAGGGAGAGAGTCTCAGTCTTGGATGCACCATGGGTTCCCTCAGACAATTTTGGCAGAATGAGGCACATCCAGAAAAAAAGTGCAAGGTCATTGCCCAGGTGGTAGTGCTATGAGGAAGCCATTGCAAGCACAAGCAGGCACATCCTCTTCATGCATTACAGCAAAGCGGCCTCCCATGCTGGCCTCCCGGCAGACCACTGACCACTGACCACTAGGCCTGGGACAAAGAGCGCACGTCCTCCTTACAGGCCGGGATAATGCTGGGAAATGCACACACGTTGAGGGATGGAGGGGGGAGGGTACTGAAAATCCACAGAAAGGGGTGGCTCCTAGAGCACGTGTGTGGATGCTGAGGCCACTCTATGTACACCAGGCTAGGGAAAGCAGGAGGACTGGGAGCCATAGGGACAGGGCGGTTTTCTCTAGTGTTTCTGCTTTCAGTCTCTGTGCTTAATTAAGTCTCAGTGTTACCTGGGGGGAGATGGAGAAGAGTGTATGGGGTACAGGCTTAGACTGGGTTGTTTCAACTGGTGCACAAGACCAGTGCCACTGTCTGGATGAACCACAGGTCTGATAACCCAGGAGATGTGGCTCAGGGGGCTCCCAGCATGAGGAGGAGGGCCCTGGGTTTGGGGTGCTCCCGTGATGAGCAACCCCATCCACTGGCCCAGGCAGATGGCCTGCATGCTTTTTGTTATTTCTGCTGTCTTCATCTTGGTCAGAGTCCGTCCAGATGCTGACAGAATAAGGGAAGCAAATCAGAGATGGGATAGGACAAGAGTCTAGGGGTGGGGATGGGACAGCAACCAACTCAAAACCAAACTACCACAAAAAAGTTTTAAAATAATAAAATATGCAAATCTTCTCCCCCCCTTCCCCACCTCACCTCCCCCCCCAAATCAGCCAAATAAACCATACAACTTAAAAACAAACAAACCACAATCCATGAAAGTGCTGGGCTAAGCATTTGGAAAACAGGAAGGAGAATCATTGGGTCGGGCTGAGTGATAACGGTTGGGTTGGGTTTGGTTTGGTTTTTCCGGCTGTTGAAAGGGTGTCGTCATTATTCCTCACGTAACTGCAGGCGATAGCGGTGGTAGCGAAGCTGAAAGAACATCTTCTCCACCAGGGAGTGCGTCATTCCTGGCAGGACGTAGTGCTCCACAACACCCATGTGCTTGAAGCCCAGGGACTCGTACAGCTTGTGGGCAGCCACTTTGACTGCAGTAGTGCCCAGCACCACTGAGGAGTAGTTGTTGAGCACAGCAAACTCGAGCACCTTGCGGCCCAGGGCCTTGGCAATGCCCTTGCCTCGGTACCTCGAGTCAACTGACATGCGGCGCAGCTCCACTGTATTATCATCCTCACTGCCCCGCGCCGCCACAATCCCCACCACGTTGCCATCCAGGACTGCCACCCAAAAGCAGGAACCTGCAGGAAAGACAGGCGTTAGTGGTGACAGAAAAAGAGGGCATCAGCTCAAGCCCCACCCCAAGTCTCAGCCAGGTGAGTGGTTGGCCAACAAAGCCCTGTAAGTCCTGGCTCCACAACCAACTTGCCAGGTGACACCAGGCAAGTGATTCTCCCTTTTCCTCAGTTTCCTCATTTGTAAAATGGAAATAATAAGCCCTTCCCTGCTTTCCTCACAAGGTAGTGGGTGAGGATCAGTCATACTGCATGAGGTCTCTAAGGCCCCTCTCAGCTCAGACTTTCTGGGTTACAGACATCTAGGATCCTTCTGTCCCAGACCTAAAATGTGATCTATGGAGACCAGTCTGCTTCCAGATTTAAAAGACTAATATCCAAAGGAAGACTGGTCCCTCAAGCACTACACACCTCAGCCCCTGGTTCCCTGGACTGCTTTCTCTGGACTTTAACTACACTGGTCCCCAGAGAGACTCAGTTCAAGTTAGAACTTGTCCTCAAACCCTCTCCAGCAAGAAAAGCAGCTGAGCCTAGAAGAGAGAGTGTGGGACATGCAGTCTGAAAGAACCAGGCTGGAATCCTGCCTGGCACACTTCCTAGTTTGGCAACCCTGAGCAAGTCCCTTAGCCTCGGTCTCCTCACCTATGAAATGGGTCTATTGACACCCAGAGCCCCTACCTGATGGGGTTTTTCTGAGGCTCAAGTGAGGTGACCTATGGAAAGCCACCTGTCTACATCAGAGTGCTACAGGGACACTACCCGTTATTCCTTGTACCTGCCAGGGTTGGTGTTCCGCCAACATAAGCTGGGAGAACTCCAGGCTTCCTCTATGCACTAGGCAAGCAGAAGGGGGCTTTTTGTGGGTAGTTTTATGGTTGTTGTCACCGGCTGACTGACATCTCGAGCTGCTGCCTCTCCCTCGGGTCCCCCTTCTCTTGGGGAAGACATAGTCCCCACTCTCCATTCCTCCACCCCTGGAACAGTGGGGCTTTCTGCCAGGAGTCACAACACAGGAAATGCCACAGGGAGCCAAAGTGAGCACCTCAGGCCTTTCCCTCTGAAACAAAACCAGAATACCCCAGAGAGAGGAATGTGAAGCCACGTCAGAAGGCCTGAGTTCAGGTCCCACCGTACCACTAGCTCGCTGTGAGCCATTTCGCCTCTCCTGGTCTCAGTTTTTCCAGCTATTAAATGAAAGGACTGGATTGGGGGAAGGAGGGGGCATCCCTAAGGCCCTTCTTCCCTCTTACTTTCCAGGTTCTAAGGTCTCTCCAGCTCTATCATCCTATGTTCTACGTTCTAAGGTCTCACCAGCTCTAGAAATGGCTCCCAAGCCGAGGGACAGTTCACAAATGCAGAACGTCAGTGTCGGCCCAAGGCTGGTTTTAGCCTGGGTTCAAAGCAGATGTTATCCCCTGACCCTGCTTTGTCTCTGGGTCGGTGGAAGACTCCCCCCAGCCCCACCCTGAGAACTGGGGATAAGATAAGGCCCAGGAACAGTTAGTGCCTGGCCTAAGGCTGGCTGCTCTTCCCAACAGACCCATCCCCTTCCCCCTTCTAGAATAGAGCTTCATGACCCCACCTGTGCCCTTATCATCAGCATCACCCAGCCAAGGCAGGATGGAGCCAGACACTGTTCCAGACAGTGCACCACCACCCAGTTAGAGAACGCACACCACAGACAGTCAGAAAGTGTGCCCACAGGTTGCCCTGGACTGGGCCAGCCATCCAAGGGGCTGCTGTCCTCTTGTCCCCTGGAACCAAGGCCACAGCTCTTCTTCTTCCAAGCCTGGGGGGCAGAAAGACTTCCTCCTCTCCCACTCCCTTCACGTCCTCCTGGGGAGAGAGGCTGTCTGGTGGACACCTAAAGACCTGAGGTACTCGTCCTTCAAGAGTACTTCTCAGCCATCCTCCCACCCAATAACTATCTCTCCCCCTGCCCCCAAACATCTGCTGCTTGGGACTGGGAGCACCATGTTTCTTCATTCATCCAATCAACCTTTGGTTCCTTGGGAAGTGTCAAAGGGGTTCCACTGAGCAAGAGCTATCCAAGCCAGTTGGAGGCCAGCAGGCAGCCAGGTCCAGAGCAAATAGCCCCAGATTTGGAGTCATAGCACTGGGATTCAAATCTGACCTCTACAAATTAATGAGTTGCATTCATTTGGCCAAGCCATTTGCTTTTCCAGACTTCAGCTTTAGGCATAAAATAAAGAGGTCCAATTAGATGGTAGCTCAAAGCTTAGACTTGGGGTCGAAATGACCTGAGTTTGAATGTTGTCTCAAATACTTACTAGCTGTGTGACTCCAAGCAAGTCACTTAAACCTTCTTAGCCTGCGTCTTCATCTGTAAAATGGGGATAAAAGCATCTGCCTCACAAGGTTATAGTAAAGCTAAGATGAAGAAACATCTGTAAAGTACTTGGCAAACCTTAAAGCACTGTATGGAATGCTGTTGTATCCTTTTTTATTACTCTTATTGCATCACTTCTTCCAACCCTGAATCCAGAGATTCCACAACATAGGCTTGAACCAGCCACTTACCCAAAGTCCCAACTTGCTGACAGCAGCTCTGCTCAAGAAGATGATGCATGTGACAGATGATATGGTGGGGAAGGAACAGTGGCTAACAAACCGAGATAATCCCTTAAACTGCTTCCACTTCTAAATCCTTCAGTTCTATTTCTGTTGTTGAATCATTCCAAATGTGCCCAACTCTTCATGACCCCATTTGGGGTTTTCTTAGCAAAGAAAATGAAGTGGTTTGTCACTTCCTCCTCCAGCTCATTTTACAGGTGAGGAAACTGAGGCAAACACAGTTAAGTGACTTGCCCAGGATCACACAATTAGGAAGTGTCAGAGGCCAGTTTTGAACTCATGAAGAGGAATCTTCCTGATTCTGTGCCCACACTATGCACCACCACCTGCTCACATGCCCTCATACTCTAGTCTAGGTGGTAAATATGACACAAACATAGGACAGATTTCCACCTGGACAGCTGCCTAAATGGTGGCAAATAGCCCCTCTCATACACACCTACTCCAGCAAACCCTCACATCCACACCAGACCAAATAATGATCAAGAAATCCAAAGAGAAACTATAGTAAGGAGCCTCTTCCAATCCCAAAGCGCACAAGAGTCAGTGAACAGCCTGAGGACAATCAGAGAGGGAGACCTCCCCCACTAATACCAGAGGTAGCACAGGGAAGCCTCCCAGCCTGATCACAGATGGCCAGGGACAGCTCTATGTCTGCCCTTGAGGAAGGCCTAGGTGGTTGGAAAGCCCCAGGAAGAAGACTTTGGAAGATCTAGAAAACGGCAGTAGGCAGCAGCCAATAAATAAGGTGTTGGGCACCCAGACTGTGCTAGCCCAAGCCCAGAGACTCTGAGGTCCCTACCACTGTCCTGAGACCACAGAGATCTGGGACAGCAGTGACCCAGGGGACCCAGGGCAGGACCAAACAGAGCTGATCGTCTCACCCAGAAGTGTAGCAAAAAGCAGTAGATTGGCACAATTCAGGAACTAAACCTGGAGGGATATGAGTAAAGCCGAGAAAACACCACCTAGTATCAAAAATCATCACAAATCTAAAAGTCCTGCTAAAGGAGAATAACTCTACATGTGACACCTATGAGCATAGACCAAAAAAAAAATGATTTCACCATCCCACAAGGGCCTAGCATGAATAACTGGAAGAAATTAAGACGTGAAGCAAGAGATGTTTAAAATGAAATAAAAGGTCTGGAGGACAGAACTGAAAAGTAAATGAGTAACTTAAAAGAGTGAGTGGTAACTGGATTCCTTGAAAACTAGAATAAACCAGACAGAAATCAGTGACTCCAAGAGACAGCAAGAAATGCTATAAAAAAAAATCAAAAGAATGAAAAAAGTAAGAGAAAATGTAAGAGATGATACAAAATGAAAAAAACCGACTTGGAAAAAAGGTCAAAGAAAGATAGCTGAAGGATTTCTGGACTCCCTGAAAACCATATATTTTACTTATGTGTATTTTTTAAACACGGACAGTATTAGAACTAAATGGCAAAGTAAACATGGCAAGAATCCACCAATCACTTCCTGAAAGAAATACCAAAAGAAAACATCTCAGGAATGCCACAGCCCCAGATCCAGAGCTCTTTGTGTCAAGGGGAAAAATACAGCAAAGAGCCAAAAAAGCAGCAGCTTAAGTACCAAAGAGCTGAAGTCAGGGACAGATAAGACCTGGTAGCTTCCACTACAAATGAGAGATTGTGAAAAGGCAAAAACAATAGGCTAGTAACAACAATAACAGCTAATATTTATTCAGCACCTACTCTGTGCTGGGGGCTGTGCTAAACGCCCTACAGTGATCTCATTCAATCCTCACAACAGCCCTAGGAGGTCGGTGCTATTATGATTCCCATCATAATAGGATTCCACCATTTCAGGACACTGAGGCAGAGGTCAAGGGACTTGTCCGAGGTCACACAGCTAGGAAGAGTCTAAGGCCAGATTTGGACCCAGGACTTGAGGTCCCCAGCACTCCATCCACCACCCCCACTTAGCTTATAATACCAATAATAACTGAGGCTGCAAAGTTCACTCTGATACCATAGTAGGTAAACGGTCTTGTCATGGAAGAAAGAATTTTCAAGTGTATCTGATGATTAAAAGACTAGAGCTGAGTAGGAACTCTGAAATACAAACACAAGAGTCAAGAGAATCCTGGAAAAGTAAACTTATTTTGAGCAAATTAAAGGGACTGCATGGTGACATTCTGATATGGGGAAAAGAACTGAGTGTCTCTCTAGAACTGGATTGTTTCCAAGGGCTCCTGAGTCCCCCTTATGGGCCAGTGTTCCCCTCTGAGAATGTGAGCCCCCTGAGGCAAAGGACTACCCTGTTTGCTTATACACATGTGTTTGTGTGTGTGTGTGTGTGTATAAAATGTATATAACAGAAGTAGATATGTATATAGAAGAGATATGTATATAGAATAGAAATACACACACACACACACACACAAGTATAGAGAAGAACAGAGCAGTGGGCTTGGAATCAGGAAGAATCATCTGACCTCAGACACTTACTATCTGTGTGACCCTGGGCAAGTCACTTCACCCTGCTTGCCTTAGTTCTTCATCCATAAAATGAACTGGAGAAGGAAATGGCAAGCCATGCCAGTATCCCTGCCAAGAAAACCCTGAATGGGGTCATAGAGAGTCAGACACAATTGAAACGACTCAGCAGCAACAACACCACCGTGGGGCTAGGCATGTAGCACGTGAGTCAGCTAGGTGGTTCAGTGTAAAGAGCACAGAGCGTGGAGTCAGGAAGATCTGAGTTCAAATCTAGCCTTAGACACTTGCTAAACTGTGTGACCCTGGGCAGGTCACTTGACCCTGCTTGCCTCAATTCCCTCATCTGTAAAGTGAGCTGGAGAAGGAAATGGCAAACTACTCCAGGGTCTTTTTGCGCGGGGCTGGGGACACAGAGTGAAGATAAGAAGGCAGCCCCAGTCCTCAGGAAGCTCACATTCTGCCATGAAGACACAACACTTGTGAACAGACTATGCCCGCAGGGAATCAAGGAAGGCTTCTCCTTAGAACAGTGGTGGGGAACCTGCGGCCTCAAGGCCACAAGTGGCCCTGTAGGTCCTCGAGTCCCTACTTGCTATGGGATGTGAGACAAGCCGCTTCTTCCTCTTCTGCCTTCACAAAATAATAACAACGATGCTGATAATAATTACAGCTAACATTTATGTAGCACCCACTGTGCTGAGCACTGTGCTAAACACTTTACAATTATCTCATTGGAGCCTCACAACAAACCTGAGAGGTAAGTGCCATTATTATCCCCATTTTACAGATGGACTAACTGAGGCACAGAGCAGTTAACTGACTTGCCCAAGGTCACACAGCTAAGGAAGTTTCTGAGGCCAGATTTGAACTTGGGTCTTCCCGACTCCAGGCCGTGTACTCAATCTACTGCGCCCTCTAGCTGTGGATGACCCGCAAGGTCCCCTACAGCTTCAAGATGCCATGCTTTCTGGTTCCAATCTGGGCCACAACCCACAAACCCTGCCTCTTGGGATGTCCCCAGAGCCCACCTCACCTCACCTCCCTCCTACTTCACCAGCCATATGTATTATCTCCTCCTGTTAGAATGGGAGCTTCCTGAGAGCAGGGACCCCTTTTTTATTTGTATTCTCAGCACCTGGCATAGTGTTCTGCACACAGCAAGTGCCTACTGAATGCATTCATTCATTCCTTCATCCATCCACCCACCCATTCATCATCACTTCATCCTATTCCTCTTCAACAATGTCTCCCCTTGGCCCAGCCTTCCAGGGCCCATCTGTAAACTATTAGGAAAAGACACACCTCACTGGAATGGTTTTCAACCATGCTGGCATCTGTAGGGGCTCTGGTGATGCCCCTCAAAATACCAAACCACACTGGAAGGCTCTCTAGGATCTCCAGGGTGAGACAAGATTGGATGCTGAGATGCCAGTCTGAGTGATTCTCATTGAAGACACTAGAACCCCAAGTATCAGTACCGGGAGGGACCTGGGAGAGCAGCTAGTCTAACCCACACCAGAGCAGAAGGCTCTTCTTGAATACTTTCAGTGACAGGGAGCTCACTACTTATCAAGGCAGCTTTTTTACTTGGTTAGATAGCTCTACCTGTTAGAAAATTCTTCATTGCATCAAGCTAAAATCTGACTTGGGCAGCCAGGTGCACAGTGGATAGAGCACCAAGCCTAGAGTCAGAAAGACCCAAATTCAAATCCAGCCTCAGATGCTTCCTGTGCGATCCTGGGCAAGTCACTTAACCCAGCGTGATTCAGTTTCCTCGTCTGTAAAATGAGCTGGAGAAGGAAATAGCAAAGCACTCCAGCGTCTTTGCCAAGAAAACCCCAAATGGGGCCATGAAGAGTTGGACATGACCAACAACAATCACAACAAAATCTGACTCTTTATAACTCACTTCCATATGTACCTCCAGTAACCTTTGGCTACCCTCTGCAGCCAGGCAGAATGAGTCTTTGCTTCCTTACAAATACAGCTCTTCAAATCAGTGAATCACAGAAAGTTGGTTTTTTTTTAACTGAAAGGCCCATCAATGGCCTCTAGGCCTAACCTCACCCCCCCCCCGAAAAAAATCTCTACTATAACAAACTCATCAAGTGAATAAATGAGCTTAGTAAATGCCTACTATGTGCAGGGGCTCAAATGAGAAATACCCAGCACAGAGTAGGCCCTTCACAAATGCTTGTTCCCTGCCATCCCAGACAAAGCAGTGCAAAGTCAGATAATCGCTTCTCTCCAGGAGCTCATCCCATAGCACACAGAGAAGCCTCTAGCTACATGGGATGGAAAGGTCCCACAGTCTTCAGGGTACCACACATGACAACGCATCTCCTATGATATCATTTTTCACTGAGAGAATCCTACCCATTCCTGATGTTGAACCATCTGACAATACGAAGGATTTGGGTTGTGAGAACTTTCCCTTCTGGGTCTTCGGTAGCTGTGTTTGCAAGACACATTTCCATGGGGGTTGCCTCCAAGATGGCAGTGTGGGCTGGGCTAGAAATAAAACCAGTGGCCTGGTGGCACTTGGCCTTAACTATCATTTGGTAGCAGTTGGTCGAGTCGACATTGGGGGTGGTAACTTGCCTAGAGCATGATGCCTCCTGCCTCTCTCTCAGGGTGTCCTAGGGTAGACTGTCCCCCCTTCTCCAAGGGGTTGTTTCCCCAGATGTGAGCTATGCAGCCTCCGGTCACCAAGCCTCTGGAAAAGACCTCCAATGGAGAAGACAGGCAGCCCACTCCACTTTGGGCCAGTTCTAATGTTCACAAAGTTTTTCTGACCACAAGACTAAGTTAACCTTTGAAACTTCCAACCATAGCTGATGATGTCAAACAGAACAAGCAGAATCTCTCTTCCATCTGGCAACTTTTAAAATATTTTAAGACAACTACTATATCCCAACCAGGTCTTCTCTTTTCCCCACTCCTTCAATAGCGCCTCATTCTTTTGTTTTTAGACTAAGTCTCCTGGATTCCCCAAGTAGGAAATGCATCACAGCCTGATCCCACGGCTGATCAGCTGATGGAAGGAAACAAGCGTTTGGGGTTAAGTGACTTGCTCAAGGTCACATGGCTAGAAACAAGCATTTATTAAGGGTCTACTATGTGCTGGGCCCTGTGCTAAGCACTTTACAAATATCTCATTTAGTCCTCACAAAACCCTGGAAGGTAGGTGCTATTATTATATAATTACTATATGTTATTATAATATATTAAGATCTATTATAATTGAGGAAACTGAGCCAAGCTAGAATTCAAGTGACTTGTCCAACATCACACTGTCCAGTGGCTGAGGCCAGACTTGAACTCAGGCTTTCCTGACTCCAAACCCAATGCTCTTTCCACTGGGCCACCTCGCTCTATTTGCTCTATTTCCAGCTTCTACCAGTTAGCTTCTCCTTAGGCATATTTGGTACCCCCTCCTCTATACTCCCTGGATGAGTTTCTATGGGGTCATTACGTGGACACTGACCTCAGTGTGGGCACCCAGGTGGGTGGGCACAGCCTACTGCAGCTCAGAACTCCTGAGCCTAAGAGATTCACCAGCCTCAGCCTCCCTGGTGGCTAGGATTACAGGTACAGGCCACCTGGCTTCCCCAGCACAAGAATGCCACCCTTGGCTGCCCTCCTGTGGACACTCTCCCATTAACCAGGACTCCAGATTGCCCTGGCAAGGAGCAGCTATGCCTCTCTTCATGTAAGATCTTCAAGGTCCCTTTAACTTTTTCAACAGCCTCTTCTCACTGCTGACTCATATCAAGCTCGCAGTCCATTAAGACCCCTACATCTTCTTCAGAACAACTGCGTGTCTCCCCACTTTGTGCATCTGAAATTGTTGTTTTTTTCCAAACCCAAGTCTGAGGCTTTACGTTTATTCCTAGAGAATTTCATCTAATTAGCAAGGACTTATGGTGTGTGTCTCTATGCTAGGCACCAAGGAACCAAGTTTCCTCTCTCAGGGTATCCTGCTACAACCTCTAGGATAGACTGCCCCCCCCCTTCTCTAAGGGGTTGTTTCCCCAGATGTGGCGGACAAAACAACCCTTGCTTCCCAGGAGCTCACATCTTGTTTGATTCTGCCCAATGCCCCAGACTCTCAAGATCTGTCTGGATCCTGCCAGCAGCCTGGGTGCAGGCTCCCCCTCCCTACTGCAAAACGAATGAGCATGCTGCCCACGCCTGCGTCCAGGTCATTAATAAAAATGTTAAATAGTCCAGGGCTAAAGCCCTCCACCGGAGAGGCACTCCTGAGGCCAAGCTCACACCAAACAATGAGCGACTACTCTTCCAGCCTGCCCCTTCACCCAGTTTCAAATCCATCTAATGCATTACTGCCCAGTCTACAAAACTCCACCTTGTGTACAAGAATAACACAAGAGACCTAATCTAACTTCTAGCTTTGCTACAGTCTGACTAAACCAGACCCACTGGATTCCTCTGAAATGCCAGTTTAAGTAACCATGACCAAAAAGGGAATGAAGTTTAAAGACTGTCCTCATGTGCCCCTTCATTTTCAGGCTAACCAGCTCCGTGCTTCCCACCCTCTGGCATTCTTGGGCCCCCTTCCCGTCCTCCTCAGACTCCTATGGACACGTTTATTTATGCGTCAGTGCTCTGCTCTGCCTCCATGGTCTTCAGGGCGTAGGAAATCCTTTCTGTATGCAGATGGCAGCCCATCCACACCTTCCTTTTCATCCTTCATTTAGAGGCTCTCCAGAAGCATTCTGAGGAGCCATTTAGTGTGACGAGGTTATCAGAGAAACCCTCAGTCAGTATACGACTAGCCCCCCTCCTTTCCTTGTCATACACATGTTGATGCTCTCTTTTTGCCCCAATTCTTTCACAAAAATCATAGCAGATAAAGGCTGCAGCTGATTTATGCCCATTATGTATCTCTCCATTATGCCGTAGCCATCAGCAATCTTGGTTCTCCTGAAATCCTAATCTTCCCACATTTACCAAAATCAAGAATACTGGGAAACTACTCAAAAGATGTACTGTGGCCAAAGGGAACAGCTTGGGCCCCCCTGAAACACCATGAGGCTTTCCTAGAGGCAATCTGCTCCACTCCAGGCCTCCTATTGAGATCTGGGCCCCAATCATCATTCACCCCCGAGACTCGTCCAAAAGTCACATTCTGATGGATTAACCCAATGGTCCACTTGCTGCACTCCCCCAACTGCATTATGACTTTGGACAATCTACCTGCTTTTCTTGCATGGATTCATTCATTCATTCGTTCGTTCATTCATTTAATAAGCATTTATTAAGTGCCCTACCATGTGCCAGGTACTGTGCTAAGGTTTAGGGATACAAAGAGACAAAAGATCCTTTTAACCTGTCCCCAAGGAGCTGACACTCTAACAGGGGAGACAACAAACAAAAATATATACAACACAGAGCTATATGCAGGATCCACAGGAAATCATTAAGAGCGGGAAAGCACTAGAACTAAAATGGGTTGGGGAAGGCTTCCTATAGAGAAGTGGAGGGGCGGCTAGATGGCGCAGTGAATAGAGCACTGGCCCTGGAGTCAGGAGGACCTGAATTCAAACCCGGCCTCAGACATTTAACACACACACACACACACACAAACTAGCCATGTGACCTTGGGCAAGTCACTTAACCCCAATTGTCCTATCAGAAGCTTTCCACCCCTAAAAAAGAGAGAGAAGTGGAATTTTAGTTGGACTTAAAGGAAGCCAGGGAGGTGAGAATTTGGAGCAGAGGAGGAAGGGCATTCCAGGCACAGGGGACTGTCTTGTTTGTGGAACAACCAAGAGGCCAGTGTCACTAGAATGAAGAGTGTGTGCTGGGAAATAAGAAGCCTAGAAAGGCAGGAGGGTGACTTTGAATGTCAAACTGAGTATTTTGTATTTGCTCTTGGAGGCAATTAGGAAAACAATGGAGTTTACTGAGTACTGAGGTGTCATGATCATACCTGTGTTTTAAGAAAATCTCTAGTGACTGAATGGAGAATGGACTGGAGTGGGGAGGGACCTGAGGTCGGCAGACCCACCAGCAGCTGCTGCAGTAAGCCCGGTGTGAGGTGGCAAGGGTCTAGGCCAATCTCCTCCTCCTCACCAACAGCCCCTTTTGGTGTTTGGGGCTCCAGTGAATCCACACAAGACTGTCCACAAATGGGAGTACATGGAGAGTGCCATCTCTACAGCAGCTGGGTCCACAGACTAAAGGGTCTGTGGATAGATTTCAGGGGGAATGTGAATGTTGAACTAACATCCTGATAACTATATTTCAATGTAACTGGTTTCCTTTGAAATCCTATATATTGATTTTTATTCATTTAAAGATACTATTCTGAGACAAAAATCTATGGGTTTCATCAGACTGCCAAAGGGATCTATGACATAAAGAAGGTTAAAGAGGGGCAGCTAGGTGGCATAGTGAATACGGCATTGGCACTGGAGTCAGGAGAGCCTCAGTTCAAATCCAGCCTTAGACACTTAACACTTACTAGCTGTGTGACCTTGAGTAAGTCACTCAACCCCAATTGCCCTGCCCTCCCCTCTCCAAAAAGCAAAAAAAAAAAAAAAAAAAGAAGGTTAAGGAATCCCATGGAGAACCCTCTTCCATTTGGGCTTTGGATAAGACACTGATCACAGATCTGGAGCTAGACTGGATCTCAGGGACCATTCCCATACAGTCCAACTCCTTTGTTTTACAGATGAGAATGAGACCCAGGGGGACTTTCCCGAGATCACAAGGCTAATAAGTACCCAAGTCGGGGGATTTGAACCAAGATCCTGTGACTGAGCCTAGCCCCCTTTTCAACCACACCCTGCCCCTCTAAGGCACCTTTGGTGAGTGAGCTTCTCTCTCCCTGTCTTATGCCTCACTTGACAGTAATAATCAGAAGATCCCTGGACAAAGTTATCTCTATGGTCCCACCTGTCAAGGTGCCTCAGATAACCCTGACAGAGGCAGAGCAGACTCCTTCTCGGAAGGAGAGTCTTTTGGCCGTTGCTCCACTCTGCTGGGCTCAAATGCCTTCTGGGAATCCACAAACAGTTAATCCAGCAAGAAGGCAGATTCTCTAGACTTTTTCGTCAACTGTGTGTGATTACAAAGACCAGGCCTACTGCGGACAGATCCACAGAAGCCTTCTTGTGTCTTCATCCAGGATGCCCTCAATAGATGGACCATTCTCAGAGATGTTACTGAGATGACAAAGTGAGCCTCTGGGGCAGTAACTCCTGCTCTCTTCCCAGGCACCCTTTTCTTCCCCTCCGTTCTTCTGGATCCTCCCCTACCTGTAGATAACCTTAAAAACTGATCCCAGACCAGCTTCAGAATTGTGCTGGCTCCATCACTGATCTCTCTGTGTCTTCACGGGGCTCCTTCTGCTTCTCCTCCCTTCATTTTCTTTATCACTATTTCCACATCCTCTTGTCTCTGGGTCAGTGCCCTAATTTGGCTTCCAGAACTGAACAATTATATTGAAATAGTTATTAAAATTGTGAGAGAAAAAGTCCATAGACACCCAGGTTAAGCACCTCTGTGTCAGATGACCTTTGAGGACCCTTCTGGCTTTATTTTTCAGTTCTATTCACAGGGCATTTATTAAGCACCTACTGTATGCAAGGCCCTTTGCTTAGCGCTGGGGAAACAAGGGTCCATATAACCCAGACCCTAACATTAAGGACAGAGCTTACAGTCAGATGGGGGAAGGGGTGTGTTTCGGTGCTGGCCCAGAATCTCTCCTCTGTCCCCTGAGACTCAGATTTCCTGCCTCCCAACCCTGGACTCTTTCTAGCACACCCTGGTCCCAGCTTGCCCATCTAGCCAGGCCTGACTCCAGCTATCACAGCACAGTGTGGGGAGAGAATCTCAGTCTTGGCTGGGCTGTGTCCGTATAGCCTGGACTTCATGGTTCATGAGTTTGCTTCTCTGGGCATCTCAGAGCTGGAAAGGACTTCAGGGGGTACCTGCTCCATCATCCCATACCTGAACCAGAATCCCTAAGCAAGCAGCCACCTAGCATCTCCATAAAGACCTCCAACAGTGTGGAGCTCACTACTTCCTGAAGTGGCCCTTCTGGTGGGAAGGCAGCCAAAATCTGCCTTATTTTATTCCTAATTCTCCCTCTGGACCCAAGAAGAATAAGCCAAATCCTTTTTCCATACAATAGGACAGTAATAAAGTCACCCTCATGTGACATGGTATCAAGTCTCCTTCAATGCCATTCTCAGGCTGGGCTCTAGCAGGTCAATGTCCTTTTTAAAATATAGTGCCCAGAACTGAAGATAGTAACTCAAAATGTGTTCTGCCTCATTAGCTAGGGCAGAAGACGATGAGACATCATCTATTAACCTCTTTCTGGAAACAAGACTTCTATTCATGGGAGCCCAAGATCTCACTAGGCCTTTTGGTTTCAACTACATTTCACACTTGGCCCAGGCCCAATTGAAAAATGGCCTCTAGCCATTTTGTTTGAGCACAGCAGAGTGGCCCATAATTGGCAAATAAGGGACACTTTGGAGCCTTCAAAAATGCTTTACATTATGACAAAAACTAAGGTCTAAAATGCACCAATTTATTCATGGCAGCACTTCTTAGCAGAGGGAAAAGTTTGGGGAAAAAAATCATGGGCCCACTGAGCAGGGGATAGTTGAACAAAGCATGGTACAAAAATTTCATGGAATATCATTGTGCTGTTAGAAATAGGGACCAGACCTGTGACTGATATAAGGAGCATGGGTTAAAGAACTCCTTTCACCCAAGTCTGAAACTCTCGGTGAGTTACTTAGAGCAACATTGAAGTGACTGGACCAGGGTCATCCAACCAGTATGTCAGAAGCAGGACTTGAACCCAGATCTTGGAGGCCACTGATAAGTTGTGTTTTATTTTTAATCCATGTAGCATTTATACTTTTCAAAAGACTTTAAAAAAACATTCTCACATTTACTGTGTAAGGTAACAGAGCAAATATCATCATCTCCACCTTACAGATGAGGAAAGAAAGGCCCAGAGAGGTTGGGAGACTTGGTGCAAAGCCAGTCACAGACCCTCAGAATGTTAGTACTGAAAGGCAGCCTGGTGGTCACCTGACCCAACTCTTCATTTTCCGGGCCTGGAATCTGGGCCTCCCATCTTCAAATTCAGTATGCTTTTCTTTTTTATTCTTATTTTGATAAACTTGTCAAACAACATTCCCATGAACAAGGAACAGAAAAAGGGTGCTCTGCCAATGCTTTCTGATAAACCCCACAGCTCCCCCTCCAGAACCAAGGAACATGGGCCCAGTTCTCACCTCCACAGCTCACGAGATCTCGGTAACCTTGGTCACATCACATCCCCTTTACAGGAGAATGGCTGGACCATCCAATTGGCTCTGAAATTCCTCGAGCTCTATGCCTGCAGTGCGCTGGTCATTAGAGAGTGAAAGGGCCTTAGAAATCATTTAACCAAAGGCCCTCCCTCTATGGTGGAAGCCTAGATAGAGGATAAGACTTGCCCAAGGTCACTCAGGCAATAAGTGTCAGAGAAGAGACCCCGGCTCAAGATCCAGGTTCACAGATCTAGAATGGAAAAGATTTCAGAAGTCCCCTAGTCCAACTCCCTCATTTTACTGAGGGTCCAAGAAAGTTACTTTGACTTCCTCAAGGTTACACAGATAGGAAGTTATCTGAGGCAGGATTTGAACCCAAGTCCCTTCTAACATGCTGCTTCTGTGGATCGTGATTCACTATCACACACCTCCTTTTGCCTATTCTTCCCTCAGACCACATCAGTGGGTTCTCTGTGGAAACCTCCACTCAGGCAGATGCCCCCAGGAGAGGCAGAGTGCCTGACACTCAGCCAGCCCCATAAAAAAACACTGGAACCCCTCTGCACCAGGGACAACAGCAGCTTGGCTGTGTGTTTGTGCGGCCTGTGAAGACAAGGGAAGAGAAGCCCTCCAGCCTGCCCCCTCCTCAACCCCAGCTCATCCTGCTGAAGGTGATGCAGGCACCCTGGGCAGGAAGACAAGGCTGGAGGAGAGGCAAGGGGTGGCTGGGGACAAGGGGAGGAGGGAGTCCTCGGCCTGGCTCTGGCCTCTCTCCCAAGGTCACAGCATCCCCAGTTTCCAGCAACACTGAGGGTTGCAGAGTAGACTCAGTGCATGAGTCAGCAGGCTGGAAACCACAGAGGCAGCCTTTCCCCTCCCTGCCACCCCAGCTCCAAGAATAGCCCATTAGCTGCCAAAGTAAAATCAACAGTCTGGCAGGTCTCTACTCACAATGCAGCTTAAACTGCACCTTAGGCCCTCAGGAACTCATCTGGCCTACTCTACCCTGGTCCTAACCACCTCACCCTGCCCCTCTGTCCCTCACACAGATCTAACCATCACCCTCTCCTGCTCAGAAACCTTCAATGGCTCCCTACTGCATCTAGGATAAACACAAGGGCGTTAGTCTGGAATTCAAGGCCATCTATTATCCTACTCTCTCATCAAACATCTGGCCACATAATAATGACCTCTCCAAGATACTTAACTATATCTGTAGAAGCACTGGGGAAACAAGCTTCTATACCACTGCCCCATCTTTTCCTCAGAATCCCTGAGAAGGAATTCCAGCAGGGATAAAATCATTTGGCATATTTAGGAAAGATGCTAGAATGGTCTGCTATTTCCTTCTCTAGCTCATTTTACAGATGAGGAAACTAAGGCAAACAGGGTTAAATGACTCGCACAGGGTCACACCGCTAGCAAGTGTGAGGCTAGATTTGAACTCAGGTTCTCCTGACTCCAGGCTTGGTGGTCTATCCACCACACTGGCTGCCCCATCCCTTCTAAAATTTGCCCCCAACATAAGCAAAATTCTCCACCTAAGTTAAAGGATTATTCTCTAGAAAGGGTGCTGACTCTGGAGTAAGACCTGAGTTCAAATCCTACTTTTCATGCTCAGTACCCATATGACCTCAAAGCAAGTCATTCAATTACTCAGAACCCAAGCTCCTTATCTGGAAAATGGGAGATGCACTACCTGGTCTCTAAAGAAGATCCCTGGGTGGCTAAAAAAAAAAAAATTTAAAAAATTAAAGAAGATCCCTCTCCTTCAATCTTTTTTTTTTTTTTTGCTTTTTGGAGGGCAGTTGGGGTTAAATGACTTGCCCAAGGTCACACGGCTAGTTTTTTTTTGGGTTAAGTGTCTGAGGCTGGATTTGAACTCAGGTACTCCTGACTCCAGGGCTGGTGCTCTATTCACTGCGCCACCTAGCCACCCCCCTCTCCTTCAATCTTAAAATTACTGGTCAAGAGCCCAAAAGGATCTTGGCATCTCAATCCCTCCATTTTACAGTTGCAGAAACTGAGCTACGATAAAAACAGTGGTCCTCAAACTCTCAATCTAGGGCCCCCTCCAGTTTCTCTCCAACCCCCTCATTTGGACCCTTTCCTGACTCCTCGATGAGGTCCAGCAAGAGGCCTCACTTGGGAGAGAGGAAGATCTCAGTTCAAATCTTGCCTCAGACACTGACTTGTGCCCTGGACTAGTCACTTAATGCCCCCTTCAGCCTCAGTTTGTAAAATGGTGCCCCCCTCCCAGAGTTACTGTGAAGACCACTAAGAAAACCTCAGTGAAGCGCAATGGTGTGTCTTACAGTGCCACAGAAATGCTAATGATGGTTATCTCACTGTAAACCCACTCAGAATGGAGCTGGCTAACAGCCATGTCTGTTTCTGGATCCCAGCTCCCAGCGCTTATTAATAACAGGAACAGCAGCGGCAGCCAGCATTTCCACAGTGCTTTAAGATTTACAAAGCACCTTACAAATATGATCTCATTCGATTGTCACAGCGACCCTGGAGGTAGGCGCTATTATTATCCCCATTCTATAGATGAGAAACAGAGGCAGGCAAACATCAAGTGACTTGTCCAGGGTCACACAGCTAGCAAGAATGTGAGGCCAGATCTGAGCTCAGGTCTTCCTGACTCAGGCCCAGCATTCTGTACCACCTAACTACCTATGTCTTCCTCATTGTGAGTACTTAACGAATGTCTGTGGCCAAATCCTGTTACAAAAATACCTGCTTTTCTATAGCACCTGGAGGCTCCCAAAGTGCTCTCTTTCCTCATGCCACCATTTTTGTATAAAACCACAAACTAGCTTTAGGCATTTGAGTGTTGATCTGCCCAGGGAGTGGGCAGAAGTTAATTCAGTGCCTTGGATTGACCGATTGACTCCAAATCCAATTCTTGGTACAATGCATCTAATTACCACTGCCAGTGGGTGAACAGCAAGATAGTTCATTCAAATAAGGACGAGGAGAGGGTGCTGCACCTCTATAGGGAGCTCCCAAATGAGCAAACGCTCTCTGCCAAAGCAGGTCTGCATTTCCTCTATAATGTAATGGTCTTGTAAGTGAGTTTGTCTAGATTTCCAGCCAAGATAGCTGCATACATGAAGGCAGACCACATTCCCCCACAATTATTCCAGCAAAAACCTGAAATTTGCTTTATAAAAAGTATTAATCAAGAAATTCAATGAAAGAAAACCACAGTAAGAGACTTCTCTTCCCCCCGCCAGCCAGAACTGAGCAAAAAGCTATTCAGAAGCGCATGGGCAAAAGTTTGAAAAAGGCTACCAATAAAGCCAGTGTTAGGGCACAGTGGCCTCCTAGCAGGAGAGGCATGGCACACATGCAGGCTGCAAGGCTCTGGGTTCAAAAGCAGCCAGAGGGCTTCCCTGGAAGAGCCCTCAGTAAGTCAGAAAGCCTAAGGGTAGGAAGCTTGGGGAGAGTAGTAGTAGGCACAAATGAGCTCACTGGTTGGACATCTCAGGGATCCACACTTCAAGCACCCAAGGAGGGTTCTGGAGGGCCCTGACACTCTGCCCTGAGATGCCAGAGAGGACCCTGAAAAGCCAGCACTCTGAATCAAAGTGATCTAGGCCTAGATGACCTTCAAAGACCCCTAGGGTCTGAGGCCTGGTAGGCAGAAAGGCCTCCAGAGAAAAAAAGGCAAAACCTTAACCAAGTAAACAGATTCCCTTAAAACTACAGACCAAAAAGAAATCAATGCCTCCGTGACACAGCAAGAAACACTGGAACAAAATCAAAATTTTAAAAATAGGAGAAAACTACATCAAAAACAATGAACCTGGAAAAGAAGTCAAAGATATTTAGAAATCACTAGATCAGCTAAAAACAATGGTTTAAAAAAAAACCTGGGAGCCAAGATGGCAGCATAGAAGCAGCAGCGTCCCACAGCTCCCATGTAGCCACACTAAACACCCATAAAAACATGACGCTGTACAAATTCTAGGACTCTCAAACTCAAAAAATACAGAAAACACATATCTCGCAGAAGGCAGCTTGGCAGCAGGGGATCATAGCAGGAGGACAAGAGCCAAGGCCGGCCCAGCTTGAAACCGAAACCATGGCCCAGCCCTGGGGTGGTAGGAAGGAGCCCATCCGAGCTGCAGACAGTCTACAAGAGTAAAGAGCTACAGCCTCCAGCAACTCCACATCTACCAAGGTGTGAAAAATAGGGATTAAAGAAAGGTGTGAAAAATAGGGATTAGAGGAAGGCAGCTGGCAGAAGGAGCTCATCCCAGGCCAGGAGCTGAGACCAGCAAAGCCTGAAACCGCCA
>CM053601.1:141690993-141702959 GCA_028646575.1 Pseudocheirus occidentalis
AAAAAAACCTGGATATTATATTTCAAGAAATTATAAATTAAAACTGCCCA
Organism: Pseudocheirus occidentalis; assembly: GCA_028646575.1. NCBI lineage: Eukaryota > Metazoa > Chordata > Mammalia > Diprotodontia > Pseudocheiridae > Pseudocheirus > Pseudocheirus occidentalis. Next base: position 141,691,044 of record CM053601.1, read on the forward strand.
CAGCTATTAAAACTGGAGCGTCAAGTTAAGGTAGAATCCACCAATCAGTGGACTGGTGAGACCCCTGAAATGAAGCCAGAATGAAAGATCTTAACCAAAAGCCATAAAAAAAAATGCCTCAAGTTTGGAGAAAGAAGCAGCTAAAGGAACAAGAACAATAGTCAGGGTCCCACAAAGCCCAGTGTTGTTCAGTCATTTTTAGCCATATCTGATTCTGTGACTCTATCTGGGGTTTTCTTGGCAAAGATACTGGAATGGTTTGTCATTTCTTTCTCCCGCTCATTTTACAGATGAGGAAACCAAGGCAAACAACATTAAGTGACTTGCCCAGGGTCATGAAACTAGGAAGTGTTTGAGGTCACATTTGAACTCAGGTCTTCCTGACTCCAGGCCCAACTCTCTATCCAATGCACCCCTACCTATCTATGTCTTTCTCACTTAATTTATAATAAATGTGGTCAAATAGTATTACAAAAATATCTGCCATTTCTACAGCACTTGGATGTTCCCAAAGAGCTTTCTTTCCTCATATCACCATTTTTGCATAAAACCACAAGCTAGCTCCAGGCATTTGAGTGCTGATCTGGGCAGGGAGTGGACAAACATTAATTCAGCACCTTTGACTGACTGATGGACTCCGAATCAATTTCTTTGTACAATGTACCCAATTACCAAAGATACAGGAGTGCTTTGCCATTTCCTCCTCCAGCTCACTTTGCAGATGAGAAAACTGAGGTAAACAGGGTTAAGTGACTTGCCCAGGGTCACAACAGCTAGTAATATCTGAGGCCACATTTGAACTCAGGTCTTTCTGATTCTAGGTTTGATGCTCTATCCATTGTGCCTCCAAGATGCTCCTTAAAACCAAGTAGCTTTTACTATAAACAAGAAGAAATTTTGGAATAGGATATTCCAAAAGGAAAAAAAGATAGGCTTCCAGCCAAAAGTAACTTAACCTACAAAGCTGAGAATAATCCTAAAGGGAGGAAATAGACCTTCTGTCCATCATTTCTGATGAAAAGACAGGAGCTAATGGGAAACTCTGAAATACAAATACAAGAGGCAAGGGAAACCTGTAAAGGTAAATTAATTTAAGCAGATACATGAGACAGACTTCTAATATTCTAGAATTTATGTTCTATATGTTCTATATTCTGTAGGATGCTAGACCTGGAGTTTGGAAGACCTGAGTTCAGATCTGACCTCAGACATTAACTAGCTGTGTGACCCTGGACAAGTCACTTAATCCTATTCACCTCAGTTTCCACATTTGTAAAATGAATTGGAGAAGAAAACAGCAAACTTCTCCAATATCTCTGTCAAGAAAACCCCAAATGGGGTCATGAAGAGTCTGAAACAACTGAACAAGTCACAAGGACTCAAGATGTTGAGATATGTATTTTTAGACTTGGCCACAATGAGGATTCAGATTACTGAACTATGCTCATTTGTTACAACAGTGGTTTTCCCCTTTCCCTTGATTTTTAATGGGGTGGAAGGAGAGCTGGGGAGTAGAAAGCCTGGGGCAGCAATAATGATGCCCCTTCCCAAAAAAAGGGCTATGAAAACATTTTTTTAAATACAGACAAGTTTGATTCAGAAAAAAGCAGAGATGAGCACAACAGTTTGGAAAGTAACATGTAGAATTTGCTTTTTTAAAAAGTAAGTGGTAAGAAATTGTGATCCCCAGGTTCACGTACAGTCCTATTTTTTTTCCTGTTATATGGTCTACATGGAAATGCTTTTTTTTTAATTGAGAATTTTTTTATGTTAAAACAAAGTTGCCTAGAGCAGAGATGTCAGATTCATAGCCAGTAAACTTCCCTAGCCAGAGAAAATGTAATTGGGAAATGTTTAACAAAATTAACATAATGTCCATTTGTGGTTTTCTAAGTCAACACTGAGGCCCGCAGGGAGCCATTTCTTTTTGAGTTTGATATCACTGACCTCTGAGAGGTTAAGGAACTTCCCCAGGGTCACAGAGCCAGGTTGGAATTAAACTCTGGTCTTCCTGGGCTCCAGTCTCTCTTATCCACAGCACCAAGCTGCTTCTCCATTCAAATTATCCATTTTAAGAGTTACAAAGTGATTTCCTCACATCTTCCCAGTAAAGTAATATAGAAGCAGCTAGGTGGCACAGTGAAAAGGGCACCCTCCCTGTAGTCAGGAGGACCTGCGTTCAAATTTGGCCCGAGACACTTGACACACTTACTGGCTGTGTGACCTTGGGCAAGTCACTTGCCTTGTCTTTCTCCCTTAAAAAAAGAATACAATTTTTTAAAAGTAGGTAGTACAAGGGATATTCCTTCCATTTTACAGATAAGAACACTGAGGCTCTTCAAGAGAAAGTGACTTGTATAAAGGCTGATACTGTAAGCAATCTGTAAAGCAAGGAATAGTTCACCTGTCAGATTTATGGAGAAGGGAAGACTTTATGATCAAAGAAGAATTAGAGAGCATTATAAAATGCAAAATGGATAATTTTGATTACATTAAATTGAAAAGTTTCTATATAAACACAGCCAATGTAACCAAGATTAAGAGGGAAGTGGAAAATTGGGAAACAATTTTTACAACCAGTATCTCTGATAAAGGCCTCATTTGTAAAATATACAGAGAACTGAGTCAAATCTATAAGGATACAAGTCATTCCCCAATTGATAAATGGTCAAAGGACATGAATAGGCAGTTTTCAGAGGAAGAAATCAAAGATATCTATAAGTATATGGAAAAAAATGCTCTAAATCACTATTGATTCGAGAAATACAAATCAAAACAACTCTGAGGTACCACATCTCACCAGACAGATTGGGTAAGATGACAAAACAGGAAAATGATAAATGCTGGAGAGGATGTGGAAAAATTGGAACACTGATGCATTGTCGGTGGAGTTGTGAACTGATGCAACCATTTTGGAAAGCAATCTGGAACTATGCCCAAAGGACTATAAATAATTTCATACCCTGTGACCCAGCAATACCACTTCTAGGGTTGTATCCTAAAGAGGTCATAGAAGTGGGAGGAAGACCCATATGTACAAAAATATTTACTGCAGTTCTCTTTGTGGTAGCAAAAAACTGGAAATTAAGGGGATGCCCATCAATCAGGGCAATGGCTAAATAAGTATGTGGTATATGACTGTAATGGAATACTATTGTGCTATAAGAAATGAGGAGAAGACAGACTTCACATTTACCTGGAGAGGCTTACACAAACTGATGTTGAGTGACAAGAGCAGAACCAGGAGAAATCTGTGCATAATGACAGACACTATTACCTGTTAATTACAATTACAACCAACTTTGATAGACTGGACTGTTCTCAGCAATGCGGGATTGTAAGACAACTCCAAAAGACTCATGATGGAGATGTTTACATTCAGAGAAAGAACTAGAAAGAACAGAGTTTGAATGCAGATTGAAGCAAACTACCTGCTCTCATTCTTTTTCTTGTTTGGTTTTATTTCCTCTCTCCCAAAGTTCATTCCATCTGTTACAATCCTTCTTTATAAACTAATGTCTAATGTGAAAGTATTTGCAGATCTTATACTTTATTGCATGCTGCCATGGGGAGGGGGGAGGGAGGAGAAATTTTGAAACTCCAGGGATTGTGGAACTGAATCTTGTAAACTGAAAGTAAAAAAAACAAATTGATAAAGACAAAAAAATCAAAACAAAACAAAAATAAATAAGAGAAAGTGACTTCCCGGAGGTCTTAAGAAATGAAGAGTTTATATAATTTATATAATTTGTATATACTTTATATAATTTCTTCCACCCACCCAACATGCCTCCTGTTTTCCTGCCTCCACTATCACTCACATCCTTCCTCTAATGCAATGGTTCTCAACCTGTGGGTCAAGACCCCTTTGGGGCTGAACAACCCTTTCGCAGGGGTCGCAGGGGTCGCCTAAGACCATCAGAAAACATATTTCTGACGGTCTTAGGAACCTCCTCTATCCAGTTCCAGGCAGGTCTACCCACATGCAGACACACCCACATACAACTATTAAAGGGTTGCCAGCATTAGGAAGGTTGAGAACCACTGCTCTAATGGACTGCCCTCTCCCATCCCTGAGTTCCCCCTATTATCACATTCCTCCACCACATATCAGAATCCAAGTCTTACCCCTTCCATAAAGCCTTCCCTTCAATTGTTCAGTCATTTCAGTCATGTCTGGCTCTCTGTGACCCCATATGGGGTTTTCTTGGCAGAGATACTAGAATATTTTGCCATTTCCTTCTCCAGCTCACTTTACAGATGAGAAAACTGAGACAAAGAGGGTTAAGTGACTTGCCCGGGTCACACAGCTACTAAGTATCTGAGGTCAGATTTAGACTCTTGAAGAGGAGTCTTCCTGACTTCAGGATCAGTGCTCTATCCACTCACTGCACCGCCTGGCTCCCTGAAGCCTTCCCAGATCCACACCACTCGCTCTCATCTCCCTGGTCCTCTAAGAATGCCCTGCAAGTACATTTGTAGGGTTTTTTTATTTAGTCTGATATTTCTTGTTTACATTTTTATGGACTCAGCATGTGTTTATGCCTTATTTCCCCAAGTCAACTGTAAGCTTCTTGGTACATGAGGAGCAAGTCTTACTCCTCTTTGCCTTCCCCCACCTCAGCAATGTAAAATTGATCACCATCTTCTTATATAAAATGACTAATAGGGAAATGTTTTATATGACTACATATGCATAAACTATATCAGATTGGTACTACCTCAGGGAGAGGGCAAGGGAGGGATAGAATTTGGAACTCAAAACTTTTTTAATGTTTTTAAAATTGTTTTAACATGTAATTAGGAGAAAATAAAATATATTAAATAAATGAATGAATAAATGAGATTGAGCTCATCTATAAAACAGAGATGAGAATGATAGCGCCCCCCTCCCAAATGAGATAATACCACGTCTGTAAAGCGTTCCAAAACCTTAGAGCACAACATAAATGCCGGCTATTATTATTAGATAATTGGACAACTACAGATCAGGGAAATACCAGAGCCACCGTAGTTTACCTGGATTTCAACCAAACCTTTAACAAAGTCCCTCCCTGGCTGTCTTTGTGAAGAGCCAGACTCAAGAAGGTCCGAGGAGACATAATAAAGTGCTACATAAGCATCCGTTAAGACACGATTACAGAGGAGTTGTCTAGCTTCAGACCTGGCTGGATAACCCAGACTGAGAGCAGCCATTCAAGGGTTGATGTTGTCTCACAGAGAGATCTCCAACAGCTCATAGGGAGCTAGCCTCCATCCTGTGATTTTGAGCATTTTTATCAATGACTTGGATGAAGGCAAAGTTCACTTGCTTATCAACGGCCTGAATCTAAAAGGATAGAATGCAGTGCAAGAAAATGTAAAGTCCCAAACTGTGCATAGTCACACCCCGGAGCACCACAGTGAACTCACAGGGAGGCTGCCAGACACAGTTAACTTTTGAGGGAAGCACAGTGGCTGTATCTGCTACTTAGGACCTGCTTCTAAGTGCAAAAGCTCAGCAAATCCTAATTCCATTCATTATGTGGTATCTTTGCAAAGTAGGTTTTCGGTATCTGCTGTGATAAAAGGCAAGTACCTGGAGAAAACCAATGTGGAACAGGAAATGAGGATAGCCATGTCCAATCTCAATCTAAGGTTTGAGAAGCTGCGCAGGCCCCACAGGGCTGCACATCCCATTACTAAGTAATTGTGGTTATTTTCAAATGAAATTTAAATATTATTTTCTTTTACTTTATGTAAATTATTTTTAAATGGCTACTATGTTGTTAGGACATAAATACTTTTATGGGCCTTACTACTTAATAAACGGAACTGTTAGGTTCCTAGGGGCCCCATGAAAAAAATGACTGAGACATGAAGGGCATCATGAACAGAGAAAGTTTGGGAACTTCTGTTCTGCTCTATGATACAAAGACAAGTGAGGGAAGTCATGTACAGGAAAAAGAAGTGGGATTGTAAGTGGACTGTCAGCATTATATCCATCAGTATGATCTTAGCTAAAAAAAATTCATACAGTCCTGTGCTTCAAAGATTTCAGTAATGAAATAACGTGAAATGATAATATTTGATGTGTATAATGTTATGTGTGATAATATAATGATCAAATCCAACTGTGATCCCTCCAAGTCTTAGTAAATAGCATATAAGGCCTGCTGTGGCTGAAAAATTTTACCAATTAGAGACCAAATCTACTGCTATGATTATAAACTTGGTTAGACTGGTCTTTGGATAAGAAATCCATCCTCTGAGCCTCTTCAGTGTGGAGGACCATGCATAGCAGGGCTTATAGTCTGGTGAGCTGGACTCTGAGGGTCAGCTCTAGATCCCAACAGCACATTGGAGGAGGCACAGCCCCTAGAACTAGGGAAATAGTCATAGTGTTCCCTACCATGATCAGACCACGTTTTGAAATGATGAGCTCTTGTCCGGAGATGGAACACACCTAACAAGGGCAAGTAAAGCTCTATTCCTCTGGGCGTCCCAGATCTGATCAGGAGGAGTTTACACTGAAAAAAAGAGATGAATGATGGGGGAAACTGCCCAAATATAATCACCAAATTGGATACCAAAGACAGCAGTACCTACAGGAGAAGTAGAGAAGGGTGATAATTCACAGAAATTTAACAAAATTTAACAAAAAAAAAACCAAAACAAACCCAGCAATAAAACCCACAGCACCAGGCATTTAAACACAATGCACAATGTACGTAGAATACACATTCTAACACAAGAGACAAATTTGACTTAATAGGTACCAATAATAATTGGTAGGATAATACTCATTGTTGGAATATTACTCTGGAAGGATATACCTTATTCAAAAGGAAAAAATAGATACAAAGAAAATAATACTGAATATCAAAAAGCTATGCTCACAGTACCACTGCCAGGTCTAGACCACAAAGAGATCAAAGAAAGAGGAGAAGGACTCATACGCACAAAAACATTTATAAGAAGCTCTTTTTGTAGTGGCACAAAATTGGAAACTATCGGCCGGGACGTAATCAAAGAAAACAAATTCTAATATTGGCCATATCCCAAAATAATATGTCCCACGATACCGTGCTAAGGGGGCTGTGAATGGAAAACGTGTAGGCCCTGCTCTAGAAGGCACGTACCTAGCGATCAGTGCATGATTCAACAAGCTATGGTTTCCGAATGGAATGGAATGCTATTGTTGTGCAAGAAATTAAGAAATCTAAGATGACTTTATGAACTGATATAGAACAAAATGAGCAGAACTAGGAAGGCAATTTATTCAATAATAACAGTATTGTCAAGACAAACAACTTTGTAAGACTTAATACTTAGGATCATTGCAATGACCAATCATGATTTCAGGGGACTCATAATGAGTCTCATTACAACCCACCTCCTCCCAGAAAGATGATAGACTGAAATTTCCGAGGGAGAAAAGAGACATACTTTTTGGACATGGCCAAGGTGGGAATTTTTTCTCCCACATACATATCTTAGATAGATACACATACATATATATATATATATATATATATCTGTTACAATGGCTTGGTATTTATTTCCTTTTCAGCAGGGAGGGAGGAGGTGGTAAGAAGAAAGTGGTCTAATTTTGTTCACTAAAAAAAATTAACTTTAAATTTTAATTTTAAAAAAGATATATAAATTTTTAAAAGATAAAAGAAATTTAGAAACTCCAAGAAGGAAACATGGTTTTTTTAAAAAAAGCATCTAGGAAAGAATTAATAGAGGGAGAATTAGAAACAATATTGTCATTGGAATAAACTATAGGCCACCCAGGCAGAAGGAGGATTTAGACAAGAAATTCAGGAAACAGATATCAATCTAGGCCCAGAGTTGTGCCACCAAAGCAATGGGTAACATTCAAGTATCTAGGTGTCCGCAGAAACGTTCTCTCTGCAAAAAAAGAAAGCATCTAATAAATTCTTGGCTTGTTTTACTGATTAATTATATCTTTCAAAAGGCAGAGGAATCAACTGGGAAGAAGGGCTACTATGGCTCCAATTCACTTGGAGAAGGAAGACTAAGACTAGTTGCAGAAGTAGAAATAAATGATCAGGAACTCTGGGAGGAAGAATGTGGGAGGGGAAGAAAACTAGGTTGAGTGGACACAAACCCTAGGTTCTGAGAGTGGGTGCCAAAAGATTCAGAGAAAGGCTGAGTAGGAGCCTATAACCTAAAGTTCTTAAGAGAGAAAGTCTAAAGACACAAACAGAAATAATTCTAATTTAAAAAAAAAAAAGGAGCTGTGTAAAGAGATCCATGGATATACTGAGAATTCAAGGAGATTTTTAAAGGACAATGGAAGGGAAGTTTATAGAAGATGGATATAAAAGTCTAGCATAAGCCTATACGGCAATTTAGGAACAAGAAAATTCTGAATGAAATAAGCATCAAATGTTATGCACAATCAAAAAGACCTCTTTAGCTAGAGGAAGCTCCAAAGAAATGGAGTTGGGAGTGAAGGGATGACAACGGGTAATGGAGAGATGAAACGGTGATTCAATTCTTGGTTTGCTTTTGTCTTCTCTTCCAAGGAAACTGATCTTTGGACTAGGAAGAAATGAATAAAAATGGCTGATAAGGAGACGAAATCCAAGAGAAGTAGTAAGACATTAAGAGGAGCACCCTGAGGCCCTCGATGAAGTGCTAATGGCTGAGAATTCAGGAGGAAAGCTGAGAACTATGCAGAAAGATGTGGCATTGATTTAGCTGCCAGGACATTTAAAGATGGGTTAGGGCTAAGAAGAGAAAATGGAATAGAGGTGAAAGTAAATTTCTACCTGTGTGTTGAAAAAATCAAGTGCACAAACACAAGGTAGACAAGAGTTAACTGGTGTGTAACAGACAACTGGTGTGTAAAGGAGAAGAGGGTCAGGGAGACAATGAGCTCAACACGAAGCCATCAATCAACAAGCATTTATTCAATTCCAACTGTGTCCCACACAGGGTATGGTCAACAATGCAACACAGCAGTAAGATGGGCAACATCTGACAACATCTGGAGAGCTCTGTTCAGTTCTTTAGGAAAGATGCTGACAAGCTGGAGAAGGACCAGGACGATGAGGACAGGCCATTGGAGGGTCTGTGGAAGGAAGCCGGGAGCTGTAACCCAGAGAAAAGGGCCCTCTCTGCAAGCAGCTGAGCATGGGGCACCTTGTATCCCACCTCCCCTTCCACTCCTCTGCCTCTCCACGTCCTGTGTCCCAACATCCCTGCCAGCTCCGACATCCACCTCCTGTTCAAATTCTCAGACACTCACCAAGGGCATGACCCGAGAATAAATTGCTTAACCTCTCCCACCTACAGTGTCTTCATCTGTAAGATAAGAATAATAACAGCACCTCCTGCACAAGGTTATCCTGGGGATGGAATGAGATAACACATGATTTGCAAACTTTAAAGCACCATATAAATGTTAGCTATCATTATTCTAGTCTATATTTTTCTAGTAAGGCAAAGACAGAGGGGGAAGCCTGCCTGGGTGGTGAGCCTGCGGCCTTGAGGGTCCTCAAATACAGTCTTTTGACTAAATCCAAGCTTAACAGAACAAATCCACATCAAAGGGCCACACTTGAGGACCTAGAGGGCCACATGTGACCTCAACGCTGCAGGTTCCCTACCCATGGCTGGGATGGAAGGCAGTTGATCCATTCCTCACCCTCCTGTATTTAGCCCCTTCATTCGTTCATTCACCAAATCTTCATCAAATCTGAATCCCTAAAACTTTGGGAAACACAACTACCCCCAATCTCAGGAAGGACCTAAGGACAGTAAAGACAAATAACCAATAACCATTTCCCTCTTGTTTTCAATTTTCCTCCCACCACCCCTGTCAAGGAAGGAGCACAGGTTATTATTTCCCCATTTTGCCAACGTTTTAGAAAACCAAGGTTCAGATAGGCTGTGAACTGTCTAATATAACAGAAAAAAGCAGCAGATCTGGAGTCAGGAGGCCCGAGTTCAAATTCTGACTCTGCTGACTAATCACATGACTTTGGGTAAGTTCATTTGCCCCCCACAAAATGGAGGATAATCTCATCCTTCTGACCTTAGAGGTGTGGGGAGAAGTAAATGTAAATGAGAGGGCAAGCATAAAGTGACTTATATTCATCTTCTCAACTATTATATTCACATCCAAACTTTTTCAGGGCTTTAAGATTCAGTGTCCATTCCCCACAAGGGCTGTCAAGAATTACTACCATTTTGCAGGGGGAAAAACTGAGGCTCAAGAAGTTTGGAGTCTTGCTGACAGGAGAGTCAGTGTCAGAGTCTCTGGCCACGCCTATGACTGAGTGTGCAAAGCTGGCCTGCTGGGGCCTCAGTTTCCTCCTCTGTAGGATGAGGGGATTAGACTAGCTAGCTGTGATCTGTGAGCTCCATATGCCGTGTTGCTGATGATTGATTACTATGGAGATGCATGTCCTTTCAAACTGTTGTTGTTTTTCAGTCGAGTCAGACTCTGATCCTGTGGACCACATGCCAGACCCTTCCACCCTCCACTATCTACTGAAGTCTGTTGAGGTTCATGTCTGTTATTTCCATAACTCTATCCATCTCATCCTCTGCCATCCCCTTCTTTTGCCTTCAAACTTCCTCAACATCAGGGTCTCTTCCATTGATTCCCATCTTCTCATTATGTGGCCAAAGTATTTAAGCTTTAGCTTTATTATTTGACCTTTCAGTGAATAACCTGAATTAATTTCTTTAAGAATTGACTGGTTTGGGGGCAGCTATGTGGGACAGTGAATAGAGCGGAGGCCCTGGAGTCAGGAGAACCTGAGTTCAAATCTGGCCTCAGACACTTGACACACTTACTAGCTGTGTGACCTTGGGCAAGTCACTTAACCCTAGTTACTTTGCCTTTCCCCCCCCCTCCAAAAAAAAAGAACTGACTAATTTGACCTCCTTGCTATCCAAGGACTCTTAAAGGTCTTCTCCAGCACAATTTGACAGCCCTGATTCTATGGTGCTCAAGCTTTCCTAATAGTCCAACCCCTACAGCCACACATTGTTACTGGAAAAGCCACAGCTTTGACTCTGTTGGCAAGATGATATTTCTGCTCTTTAGTATGCTGTCCAGACTTGCCATAGCTTTCCTTCCAAGGAGCAAGAGCCTTCAGCCGTACAAAGGTTATGTCTTACATGTAATTAGGCACGTTACCAATATCTGACAAGGGATACTCTGTAGAGTACCAAGTCTATTACACATTCCATTATCGTGCATTTTTTTTTTATTTTTTTCCCCCAAAGTTAACATAGGTTGGCAAACTGAAACATCAGGAATAATCACCCTTGTTTTTAATTGCTGACGTTTGTGTTTATGCTGTAAAGTTACACGGTTCAAATTTACTCTGGCTCATTGTTTTGTGTCTGTTGGGTGGTTGGGTAAGAAGGGGACTTCTGCCTGGAAGAGTACTAATAACGGGGCTTCCAACCAAAACTGGGGCATTCTGCAGGCTCCTGTGTTGGCAGGAGATACAACTCCTAAACGATGCACAGGACACTAATGTGATGCTGTGGACCTACACGAGGGGCAGGATCAGTGTGAGAGCTTCTTCTGGAAGAGATGGGTGATTCCTGCCCCTCTTCGAAAGAGAGACCCATAAAAGACTTAGGAAGCTACAAACATATAAGAGAAGCTGGCTCCCCAACCTGTCCCTGATGTCCAGCTTGCCTCCTTAGAGACTTTGGAGGCTTTCCCCTTGGAGAAATAGTGGCCTTGCTCTTGGTTTGAGCTGAGATCTCATTTCACTCACAGCAAAGAGCTGATTCACTCTTGTGTTCATTCTGGTATATTCTAATCTGTGTAACTCCTGTGAGGGGCGGGGGAGGGGCGCCTCGCTGAGTTTAGCTGTATTAATTGTGTAAAATGGTGTTAGGTAATTGAGGAAAGTTAGATTGGGTAGGTTTTGC
>CM053601.1:141712333-141733848 GCA_028646575.1 Pseudocheirus occidentalis
GGGGTGCAGGATAGGAAGAAGCCTCTCACAATTTGCCCACCATGGAGATGTCCTGTGTAATTACACATGTACAGCCTGTATTGAATTGCTGCTCCTTCTAGTGGGAGTGGGTGACAGGGGAGGAATTACAAGAATTTAGAATTTAAAGCTATACAATCAAATGCAACTGGGAAATAATACATACAGGGACGGGGTCAGGGAGACCCTCCCTGCCCTACTAGAAAGCTAGAGGGGTGTTGGAGGAGGACATAAAGGGGAACAGATGGTGGGAGGGGCCTTAACAGTGGGATCAATGTTCTGGGCTGGGGGGTAGGGGTAAAAAGGGGAGAAAATTTGTAACTCAAAACCTTGTGGAAATGAATTATGTAACCAAGAAAATAAATTAAAATAAATTAAAAAAAGAAAAGCAGATCTAAGAACCTGTGCTAGCAGCTGCCCTAAGTATGCTAGGTGCTTGCTGATACACATAGGTGAATGTGATCATTGCCCATTTTTTCAAGTGGGTTCAAAGAAGCGATGGAGTTGTCTGTGGTCACAGAGCTCCAAATGGTAGCACCAACACTGAAGCCCCAGGCTCCTGCTTTCCAATGCACTCTCTATCTTGACCAAAAGAGAAGCAGGAATGCCATGAAGGGGATCCAGACTCTGGCACTAAGGTGCTATTTCTCTAGGGGGAAGGATCATCTCAGCATAAATCATCAAAAAGTTCCCACTCCTAGCACCTCCCTCCCAAATCCACTGAATCTGATGTCAAACAGACACCCTAGCCTCTCAGTTTATGCTGTGTGAAGGTCTGAGGGAAAGGAACGTAATCCACAGGGCAGAGGAACCTCATGTGACAGCCGCACAGTCAGTACAGCCTCACAGCCATCAGCTCACCTGTTTTTCTCTCAACAGCCCTGACCTGTAAGGAGGCAGGATGGTCAGTAGTCCTCCTGTGAGCTCTGAGCTTCAGGGGCCCCACCCAGGAGAGCTGGCTCCAGCATCCCTGGAAGCTGGTCATCTAGGTTCCCTCCAGTGATGACAAAGAACCTAAACTCCTGGCAGACAAATAAAATATGGTATAGCAGGGAAAGGACTGCATTAAAATTAGAGGATGTGGACTCAGGACCACAGCCTTGTCACAGTCTACCTCCTAGGACCCTGAGCCAGCCAGTTACCCTCTCTGGTCTCAGTTTCCTCATTTGGAAAACAAAGAGGTGGGACCAGATGATCTTTCCAGCTCTAAATCTAGGAGATATTATAAGAGAGGTTCAGTCACACTCCAGTGATCTTTTCCTGTTCCTTTCTACATCTCTAGAAACCTCTGTCAGGCACGATTCATTAAAGCCCAAGGTGGTCCCAAGCTAGGCAGACACAGAACCTCAATGCCTCTGGTCCCTCAATGCATGGCCCCAGTGAACAGCCCTGTTCTTGATTCAGACAAAATTTATCATTTAAAGAACCACTGGTCAGGCCAGTATCAGAGGATCAAATTCAGAGCTGGAAGGGGCCTTAGGTCCAGTCAGACCCCCTCGTTTTATAGATGAGGGAACTGAAGCCCAGAAAAATTAAGTGACTTAGTCCAAGGTCACTCAGGTAGCAAGTAACCCCAAACTTGATTGGTATTGAGGTTTTCTAGATTCCTAATCTAGAGCTCTTTCCATTGCACCACCCTGGAAAATTCAGAAGTCCCCATAAGTAGGGGTCCAGAGGCTGGTTTATTAATAGCTTCCTCAGCCCTCCCCTGCCCAAACTCACTGCCTGGTAGTGCCTTGCAACTCCTGCACTCACTCCTACATAACAGTCATTATTACTACTGTATAATAATTACACCAAAATAACTTTATACTGTGAAGACAACTTTAAATTTAGGAGGAAGATGTTTCCTTCAAAATCTGGCTCATACTGCTTCTAATCATTGCTAGTCTGCCCCTTATGTCCACGGAGTTTTCCCTCAAATACTCTGTAGCATTTTAAGATTTATGAAGATTCTGTTTACAACGATCCATTGAGGGAGGTCATTAGTCCCATCCTACAGATGAGCAAATCAAGGACAGACAGACACAAGGACTTGCTTAGGTCTGCAAACAGAGCACTGAGTCAGGATACGAACGAACACGTCTCCTCCCTCCAGGTCCTTTGCCCAGCCTACGGTGCTGCCTCTCCTCCTTAGTGCTGCAGAGTCTATTTAGGTAGGGTGTGTGTGTGTGTGTGTGCGTGTATGCATGTGCAGCTTTCCAAAGTTATTTCCCACCTGTTATTTTGTAAAACAGAAAAGAAGCATGCATGTATGTATGCATTTACATGCATGTGTATATATGTATTGTATGTGTACGTGTGTATTTATATTGTGTGGATGGTTTTCCAAAGTTATTTCCTATCTATTTTACACAACAGAGAAAGGAATCTTGTATGTGTGTGCACGTATATATGTATGCATTGTACATGAGTATATGTGCACGCATGCATTGTTTGTGTACATATATGTATACATGTGTGTATGTATAGTTTCCCAAAGTTATTCCCCACCTTTTCGTAGAGAAATAAATCTTGTATGTATGTATTTATTTACATAATTTGCGTATATGTATATGTGTATGTGTTTATGTATGCAGGTGTATGCATATGTAGAGCGTGTATGTGTGTGTACATATGTAGTTTTCCAAAGTTATTTGCCATATGTTCTTTTGTACAGCAGATAAAGGAACCCTGGGCTGTTTCTGGACCCAACATTGCTACCAATCAGTCAATATGATACATACAATTACAAAGGATGAAACAATCCCTACCCTCAATTAGCTCACATTCTAACAGGAAACACAAAGGTGTATTTAAATTTCTACAGCATAAATACAAAGTTAATAAAGCCCAGGTAGTTTGAGAAGGACCCCAGCAACTGAGGGTACCAGGAAAAAAAGGCTTCACAAAGAAGATATTATCTGAAGGAAGAAATGTGGTCATGTCTGAAGGCAGAAACCAGGAGATCAGGAGATGCTGAAGATATGAGGAAGAGAGCAGGAGGGGGAGGGGAAGAAAGGGGAGAGGGAGGAGGAGGAGGAAAGAGATGAAGGGAAAGAGAGAGAGAGAAGGAGAGAGAGGGAAGAGAGATGGAAAGAAAGAGAGGGGGAAAGAGAGGTGGAGAGGAGTGGGGGAGACAGAAAGTGGGAAAGAAAAAGAGAGAGGAAGGAAAGAGAGATGGAGGGAGAGAGATCTAGAAGAGAGGGGGGAAAGAATGAGAGACGGGAGGGAGAGAGAGGGACAGAGAAAGGGAGGGAGAGAGATGGGGGAGAGGGATAGAGAGAGAGAGAGAGACATGGGAGGAGAGAGACAGAGAAAGAGATGGGAAGGGGGGAAGAGGGAAAGGCAGAAAGGGAGAGAGAGGGTGACAGAAACAGAGACAGACAGAGACAGAGACAGTATGGTCAGCCAAGTAGAGGGTAAACCAGGAGAGAGGACTACGGGAGATAGAGAGAGACAGGAAAGAGAGAAATGGGGGAGGGAGAGGGAGAGATAGAAAGAGAGAGGGAGAGATAAGAGGGAGAAAAGGAAGAAAAAGAGGAAGAGGGAGAGAAACAGGGCTCTTCAACCTGCAGAACCATCACTCCACCTTATTGTGTGGGTGTGTTTCCTCACCATAATCCCTGCAGCATGCCCCTTATAGTGTTCCTTACAACACTCAGTGGGTCGGCAGGCTGTAGGTGGCAATGTAAGTGCCCACTAACAATAACTAGTAAAATGAGTGTGGCAATGACGGTGCTGACAGCCCAAAGACACACACAAGGAGGCGGCTGGGCCGGGCCCCTCCCAGCTCTAAACAAGGAGGTTGCACGTGCTCTGGGCCAAGAAGAACCACATTTCTGCACCGCTCCTATCACCCTCTACGAGGTGCTGCCCCGAGCTCTCCCCCAAAACCCCCCTGAGTTTCCAGAGGCTCTGCCAGCAGAGGACAAGCCTCGGCCCACAGAGCTCGCTGCGGCCAATGTCCATGTAACCTCAGCACAAGGATTCATGGAACCAACCAAAATACACAGAGGTCTTGTTCAATTCCATTTCAGAGAAGCAGAGGTAGAAAGGGGAGGTGTTTGGGGCACAGATCACAGTTTCCAGCCAGGTTTCTAATGTCTGTTCACACTGACTTAGCTGTGAGTTCACATCACCCTCCTAACAGAGCTGAGCTCTATCAGACAGGAAGGCCCACAATCTACCAGATGGACCCTCTTCTCAGGAGAGCATTTACCAATACAGCACGCCTGCTGCATGCAGGGCCTCTAGCTGGACACTAAAGATGCAGACACAAAGATCAAACAAAACACAACGTCCACCCACAACCTAAGGGGAGGATGTTGCTACATAGGAAGCTAAGTAAAGCAACAGGCAGAGTAAAGTCAGGGAGACCCAAGTTCAAGCCCCACATTTCTGAGGCAGCCGGTGGAATAGTGGATAGAATGCTGGGCTTAGAAAGACCCGAGTTCAAATCCTGCCCCAGACACTTGCTAGCTGTGTGACCCTGGGTAAAACACTTCACCTCTCTTTGCCTCAGTTTCCACATCTGTAAAATGAGTATAATGCCAACACCCAATTCCCAGGGTTGTCATGAGGATCAAATAAGGTCATATCCATAAAGCACTTAGCACAGTGCCTGGCACGTAGTAAGTGCTAAGCGAATGTTGGTTATTATTATTATTGTTGTTGTTATTAATATTATTGTATGTGCAGCATTTGTAGGCCTTAAAGAGCTATATGAATACTAGCTATTCTTATTATGCAGCACTGTACACAGGCTAGTATAATTCAAGGCAGAATGTGATTAAAAAAAACTGACTCAGGAAAAAATGGACTGAAAAAATGTGAGGGGAGCAAGGAAAAAACCATATTTTGCTAGGAGAGAAGGAGCAAACCCAGGAAAGGGTCAGCACCTAAGCCAAGTCTCAAAGCAAAAGGGCTTCCAAGGATTCTGAGGATGCAAGAAAATAAAAAAAAAAAAAAGGATTTCAAGAAGTTGCAAAGGAAAGGTAAAAGGCATTCCCAGCAATGTCACAGTCATGAGATGAAAAGATGAGATAAGACCAGTTTGTACAGGATGGAAGAAATGATTGAGAAGCCTGGAAAGGGAGATTAGAAACCTCTTTGAAATATTGCCTAGAGGGCGGCAATACCTCAAGGTTCAAGAGGTATCCCCTCCTAAAACTCTAACTCACCAGCCCCCACCAACATCAGCCAACAGTCACAATAAACTTAAAGGTATTTACTAAGACTGCAAAGGCAGAAAAACCAATGGCTGCTAAACAACTCCCATCCACTCCCATGAACTGGGGTACCCTCTCCCACAAATATAGCTCTAGGAGGAAGAGTAGGCACAAACTTGGAGCACAAGTATAGAGAGGCGCTCATGAGGTCAGGACCCCAATGTCTTTCCTCTCTTCCTGAAGTCCTTACACTATGGATAAGTAGCTTGGCTGTGGAAATAGGGTGGAAGTAGCTTAGCTTCATTCCCTTGGGTCTGTTTCTCTCCACACATCAATTCCCATCTATTAGAGATAATTCCTCCTTGGGACCATGGTCAGCTCTCTTCTCTACTGCCAGGTGCCACACTCCTGAAACTGCTCTCTCACTTACAGCAACTCTAATTATTTGGAAGTTTTTCCTAACATCAAGACTAAACCTCTTTGCAAATTCCACACACTGTTCCTGGTTTTGTCTTCCAGTGCCAAATAAAATAAGTATGACCCCCTCTTCTGTAGGACCTTCTTCCATAAGTAGGATATGCAAAACAGGAGTTGAGGGAAGAGGATAGTGCCATCTGCATGGAAGTGATAATTAAAGCCAGAAGATGGGATGAGGTCACCCAGAGAGAAAGTATGAAAAGAGAAGAGTACTGAGGACAGAACAATATGAAAGGGGCACCGTGAATCAGCCAAAGAGACAGAAGACGGAGCAGAAAAGCTAAGAGAAGAGAGAATTTTAACAGCTCTCCTCTAATACTCAGATCTCCCCTCCTCAGAATCCTGAAGTCACGAAGTCACTTAGTGAAGGTCACTTTCATATTAAAGGCATTTAACTCACTGCAATCCAGACCACAGGTCAGTATCCAGCCCCAGGATCTTCTCATCCCTGAGCAGAGAGATGCTAAAGGGAGAAAACCCAAGGTCCTTCCCAAGTTTTAAAAAAACCAGACCCCTTAAGACCTTTTCCAGAATCATGGCCAGATACATCCATAGAATATAGACTATCAGAACTAGAAGGGCCCTTTACAGTTCATCTGGTCCAACCCTCTCATTTTAAACTGTGGCCCAAAAAGACACTTCCACAAGACATCACTGAGTGACTGATGCCACCATAACATGGACGAGGTCTCCTGATTCCCAGTCAACATCCTGCTTTTCTTTCCTTTAGGACTATTGTTCTTTTCTCCTTCATTCTTGAAGAGGACTATGACATCAGGGAGGACATGCAGGTACATTAGATTGCAGAACTGGAGGCCTGTATAGAGTAATAAGAGCCCCCAATTCTATTACCCTGTAACATAAATCAAAGTGCTTGACTTACAAAACTTCTAAAGTATAAAATGCAGGTATCATACCTCCCATTTTGCAGATGAATATTCTAAGGCCCAGAGAAGAGAATTATTTTGTCCAGAGTCATATAGCTAAGTAAATGTCACACCTGGGGATTCAAACCCAGCTCTTATTACTACCAAGCAGAGCTTAACTTTTCATTCTAGCCGATTGCCTTTCCTTTATAACTCCTGCCTTCTTTCCCACCAATACTCAGCCAATGAATAAAAAGACATTTGTAAGCTTCTCACTTTATTAATTGCCCCTTTCTGTTTCCCTTCTGGTTCCCCAGTGCCAAAGTGCTCTCTGCCTATAAAGGAAAGGTAGTCCAGGTATAATAGAAATGCAATTGGACATTGGAACTATGGTGCCCCTGGGCGTGCTTGTGATTAGGGCCAATGCCATCTTCACTATGGTCCTGGGAGTGGTCTTCAGCAAGTACCTTTTGGTAGAACAATTTAGCTTGTGTGTATATATAACACTTCAAGCCTGTGGTAAAGAAGAAAGAGCACTGACCTTTGAAGACCTGAGTTGGGGCCTGGGGGTCGCTGGACACATACTTCATCTTCTCATCTCAGAACCTTAGTTACCCCCTCTATCAAATGCAAGTAATATTTGCCGGACCTATCTCATCAAGAGACAGCTGGTGGCATAGTGGGCCACTGGGGCTAGAGTCAGGAAGACCTCAGTTCAAATCTGGTCTCAGACACTTCCTAGCTATGTGACCCTGGGCAAGTCGCTTAACCTGTTTGCCTCGGTTTCCTCATCTGGAGAAGGAAATGGCAAACCACTCCAGTATCTTTGACAAGAAAACGCTATGGGTAGGACTGGCTTGCTATTGTCCACAGGGTCACAAGGAGTCATAGACATGGCTGAACAACAGCAATCTCATCAGATGATTATGAAGAAAGGATTTTGTAAACGTTAAAAGCCCTACAAAAACACTACAGTACTCCAATGGATAGTAGTAATAGTTAGGATTTATAAGGCTCACAAAGTTTTTTATGTGTGACATTTGATCTTCATGAGGACTGGGACGTAGGTGTTATTATTATCCCCATTTTATAGATAAGGACACTGAGAGGTTAAATGCTTTGCCCAAGGTCACATAGCTGAGTGTCTGAGAGAGGATCTGAACTCAGATCTTCCCAATTTCAAGTCCAACGCCCTATCTACTTTGCCAGCTGGATGTCTCAGGGAACTGGGACACCATCTCTGTAGCTATTTCTTCCATCGGTGCTGATGACAGCTACCCCTCCCTGCCCATCCTGTGTGACATTGGTTTATGTCCTTCTTAAGTCTGCTCAGGGAAGGATGTGGGGGAGGAGAGGGGATCCATCTGAAGGAATTATCTTGCCATTGAGTAGATGCCAGTGAAGCCTGTGGGCTTTCTGCAGATATGGCTCTCAACCAGTGACCAGCCCACTTGTATTTTCAATCACACCTTTCTTTGATGACAAAGGATATCAGGAGAAAAATATGTGCCAGTCTCACAGCCATTCTCCCATTTGATCCAACAATAGATTTGTGGGGGTATTATTACACCCATTTGACAGATGGGGAAAAACGCTCAAAAAGTTAAGGTGATGTGCCTAAGATAATACTGCTTGCAGATGAGTAACCGGTAGTATTTGAATCCAAGCCTTCCAACTATGATCCACTACCATACTGTCTCCCCTCCATAGCAAAACCTCCACTAAAAGGGAGATCTGGCTGAGCAGAACCATCAAATAAATGAAAATTTTAGGAATTCCAACTTTTAAAAGAAAAAGATGAAAACCACACACAAAACACACACACAAAAAGTACATATAAGGGAGTTAGCAAAAGTAAACAAACTCACCAGGAGTATCCTAAGCCTCAAGGAATTCATGGCGCTCAGTCTCCTACACCTTCTCCATCTCCATCCATAAGCCTGGGCACTAAGAATTCACATTCAGCCAAGTCTCCTCCAACATTTCCATCCCTACCCACAGGCCTGGGCAGTGAGAATTTCCGTTCAGCCCAGTTTCCTCTACTTTCCCCATCTCCAACTTCATCTTCAACAAACGTTAATTAACCATGTACTATGTGCAGGACCTGGAGAGGGGGCACTGCAAAGGACACAAAAGAGGAACATGACACGGTCCTCCCCTCAGGGGGCTCACAGTCAAGGAGGGGGCAATCTCACACACACATAAACATAATACACAATGAGTGCTCGAGAAGTACAAGCAAAGGGTTCAGTGAGGTCTACAGAGAAGAAAAGGCATCAGGGAAAGCTTCTTGGAAGAAGCAGCCTTATTAAAGATTCTTCTCTACCCCCAAAACCAAGAGAGTGAGAGCCAGCACAAAGGATCATGGCCCTGAGCATCTGCCAATGACTTTAACTTTGGTTAACAAACACATTCCTAGGGGGATACACATAGGAATTGGACCTAGGATTTCACCAGTATAGGGAACTCCTAGATCCACCAATGCAGGGTCATACCTTCTCTGTAACTTGTGGGCTGGGAGAGAGGGTCTGGAGCACTGAGAGGTTAAGTTACTTGCCCAGGGTCTCACAATCAGTATATATCAGAGGCGAGACCTGAACCCTGAACCCTGGCCTTTGTGGCTTTGAGGCCATCACTCTATCCCTTATGCTCTTTGAAAAAAAAAAAAGAGTTCCTTTCAATCTGTTACCTCATTGAATCATCACAACTCCCATGGCTGTGGTCCAAATAGTATTACCCCCTTGTAACAGAAGTGGATACCAAGGCCCAAAGAGAAAAGGATTTCCACAAGGTCACATAGCAAGGACTTGAACACAGATCTCCTGCCTTCTTATCCAATGCCTTTTCTAAAACTCTGCGCTGCTACTGTTTGGACTTGGGCATTTAAGAAAGATTTTCAATTAATAAGTGGGACACAGGACTAGCCTTGGAGTCAGGAGATGTAGGTTCAAATCCTGACTCTGACATTCACTATGTGACCCTGGGTTTCTCCTCTCAAAGCCTCAGTTTCCTCATCTGCAAAATGGGTACAATGAGGCTCGCCCTATAGACTTAATAGGGTTGTGTAATGAGGAAAGTTTTGTAAACAGTACAGAAATGTGAGTTATTTTTAAAATCAAAGCAATAATAATAATGATGATGATAGATTTTGGGGAGTTATTCCATTATTAACAGGAAAACTTATTTAACCAAAAGTCCCCATCTCCCCAACATCCTGGTTACACATTGGTTTCATCAAATATGTGTAACTTTAAAGGTTATACACATAAGACTGGAAGCCAGTGAAGAAAAAAGGTTGGAAACCAGCAAAACTAGAGTACCAAGAAAGAACAAGGGAAGCCCCTTCTGCACAAGATAGAAACAGAAGTATAACCAGAAATTCCATCAGCCAGGGCAATGTGATCCAGCTGGGATAGGGAGGAGACTAAGGCACCATCGCTCCTATACAAAGTTAAGAAAGATTAGAAATAGGGGCGGATAGGTGACGCAGTGAATAGAGCACCGGCCCTGGAGTCAAGGAGTACCTGAGTTCAAATCCGGCCTCAGACACTTAATACAAAAACTAGCCGTGTGACCTTGGGCAAGTCACTTAGCCCCAACTGCCCTCCAAAAAAAAAAAAGAAAAAAAGAAAGATTAGAAATAGATTATAGCAGGTGAGAGGCTGAAGAATTGAGAGGCCAAGATGTCTGAAAATGGCAGGGACGAGGTCGTGGTCAATAGAACATCTCCTGCCGGGCAGCGTGCTAAATGCTGGGCATACAAATACAAAAAGAGAGACAGTCCTTGCCCTCAAGGAGCTTCATTTGTTTGAATGAGAAGAACAACACACTCCAAAAAAGTGAAAAGATAAGGGAGGAGACAGGAGGTATCCATGATGGGAGGATGGTGAAGGTGTCATTTTTAAAATAGAATAAATTGAATGCAGTCAGATGGGAAATGAGGATCAGGAAATGAGAGCTCCAAGGACCAGTCTGTCCTGGCCCCTCTCCTCCAAAGGCTCTGCCCTCCAATTAGCAGGCACTGGTGAGGCGTGAGCAGGCGAGGCATCGTGAATTTGCAAGACGATGAGATTTCCCAAAGATGAGTTTACTAGGGCCAAGCTGGAGAGACAAAGGAATGCCTGGAGAAGCCAGAGGAGGATGAGAGAAGGAGAAGACTAAGAACTAGGGACTGAAGTGATTTGAGAAAGGGCAGAGTGACCTGGGGGTCCACAGATCACAGCAACAAGTATCCAGACAGGCTGGAGTCAACTTTCAAAGATGCTGCTTGCAAAGGGATGCTGAGTAATGGAGGGAAGGGGGGTGCAGATGGGAAATCACCAGTGAGGAGCATAGCAGTTTTTCCTCCTGCTCTGTATGAGAGAGGCCTGAAAGAAGCAGCTAGCCTTGCCAAGCTACCAAGAGAGGTCTTCAGGAGAAAGCTAGCTCAAGTGAGCACCAAGAAACTGGAAAGAATTCCAGAAGAGATCCGGGGATAAAGAGAAGTCTGTAAACAATAGATGAGGTTTCCACAGGGCACAGCGGAAAGAGAGGTCAGTGGAGGATGGGAAAGGCTAGGGTTGAGTTGACCAGGGATGAGAAACAGCCCCAAGATGGATCCTGTCATTAGAGAGAGCAGATCCTGCCCCATTCTCCAAATTCTATCATCAGAAGCCCCACTCCCTCACCTTCTCCCTAAGCTGCCTTCTCCCCACCAACCTCTAAGTTTGGCAGTGGACCAAAAATTATAGGAAGGGCAGCATCTAGACCACGGCAGGGAAAAAGTAGCCCCCCCAAGTGCTGGGGCCTGAGGCAAAGTTCCAGCTGCCCTGCTTTCCTTACGGCTCTTCCTAAAGTTCAGCCATTTGTGGGAAACAGAAAATAAAACATCAAAAATAAAAGACGTCTACAAACACTGGAGTCGACTGTCCTGGCCCCAGGCCCTGAGGAAAACCTATCACTCTCTGTCTATCCCATGATCTATGGTATTTCTCTGAGTGTCAAACTCACAGATGCCAAAGTCCATAGATTTGGAGCCATAAAGACCAAGGACACTACATATACCAATACCACTCTTGCAGTCTCCTGTGGCCCTACCTTGTCCCTTCCATCAAACCTGCAAACATCCAAGCAATGAGGCCTGAAGAGGAAGCCTTGCAATTAATATCTACCCAGGCCTCAGTGCTGGCCTTTGGCAAAGACCTAGACAGTAAAAAACAGCCACAGATCATGGAACCTGGAGCCCCAGAGAAGAATGGACGTGTCAGGGCACTTGGCTAGCTCTGCTCGCCTTGGCAAACCTCTCCTGACCAACACTGACCTGTTACAATAAAGGATTTGCCCGAATTCATTCCCTGACTCACACAGCAACCATCCAGAGGCTTTGCCCCCTTACAATTCCCTCCCTCTTTCTTTAACTGGAAGATGCCACAGAGATCATCTATGTCAACCCTTTCCTTATACTAACAGAGAAACCTGAGGCCCTCATCAAAGTGGGAGAAGGCACCTTAAAGATCATCTGGACCCAACCACCCATTTTACAGAGTAGGCAACTGAGGCCAAGAGAACAGAAGATATTAGCCCAAGGCCACTGATAGGTGGCAGAGCCAAGCTTCAAATCCTGACTTTCCAGAATTCTGCCTACACCTCCATGGTTCTTAAACACAAGGCCCAACCCAAGACCAGCTCAGCAAGTTCTGCTTTCAAAGAGCATATTCTAGAAAGCCCAAGAGAGCTCCAAGCTCTACATCTGTCCCACTTTCCCTGCCCCACACCCTAGGAAGGCTTGTCCCGAGAGCCCAAGAACAAAGGCTCAAACACCTAGAACACTTGAAAGTTTACAAAGCACTTTCCTCAAATCAACCCAGTGGGGCAGGTGGCACAAGGATTATCCCCATTTTACAGGTGACCAAACTTTGGCTCTGAGCTAGGGAGTGGCTGGTTCCTTTGTTGTACCCATAACAGAGGTGGGCCTCCAAGCCTGGCCTCCTGCTTCCAAGGCCATTCAGATCTCTCCAGTATGTCTCATGGTCTCAAGAAGCCCAAACCATCTGTACATGATTACAGGCTCTCCTCCTTTCAAGGAGGAGCACTTCGGTGGCCATGGAAGGGGTTCCCAGGGGTAGCCTCACTGTGGCTGCAGCATCCCCATACTCACCTGGAGGCTTCATGTAGTACTGCTCAATGTCGGCCATGTCCGTGTGCAATGCACACTCCAGGTAGGTGAGGATCACCTTCCGGCTGTAGTAATACCTCATGGCCAGAAGGAAGACAGGCACGAAGCAGGTGAGCAACAGACATCTGGTCAGTAGAAAGCACAGCACTGTGGAAGAGAAGGGAGGAAAAGGAAAGACTGCAAACACAGCGTCTTGGGGGGGGGGGGGAAGGGGGAGAGTCGAGACAGCCTGACTAGCTGCTACAGGGCAGGGGCCACTCCCTCCCTTCCTCCCCCAATTCACCAGGACAGCCAAAAGCAGCGGCTCCACAGCAAAAAGCCAGTTCCTGGCCATCGCAAGAAGGGGTTTGGAGGGAGAAAAAATTATTTACTTCATCTTTTAGGGACATAAATAAGAAGAGCTCATGATTCTACTACTATACCAACTGGGAAACTGAGGCCCTGAATTGTGAAGGGACTTACATGATAAGGGAATTTAGAGCTACAAGATGATCCAGGTCCAAGCACTCACTTTCCAGATGAGGAAACTAAGGCCCTATATGTATAAAGGGCTTTCTTCACAGCAGCATTGTCAGGTGGGTAGAGCAAGTATCAATAGTCCCATTTTGCAGCTTAGGAAACTGAGGTAGAGAAAGGTTTAAGTGACGAACCCAGAGCCACAGAATTTCAAACCTAGGAGAAAGGACCTACTTCAAGTCCCTCATTTTCACATGATAGTTCCAACTTGTCAACACCAAGATTCCAATAGAGTTTTCCTGACTGCCTCCTGATGGGGGAGAGGGGGGAGTTGAGGAATTTTAAAATGGCAAAGTACATAGCAATGGCTATGCTGAGGGAGAATCAGGCAGGCAGGCAGGAGCCTGAGGTTAGAGAAGCAGGAAGCATCAGTTCCTTGACTGAACCAAGCCCAGATTCCTGTCCTGGGGTACTTCACACTGAAGAACATTTCTTAAATCCCACAGAGACAAGGAAACTGTCCAACTGTGAGGCTGGGCGAAGCAGAGTTGCACAGAGCCTTCTTCTCCCAGCTAAGGTGTCTGGTGGGTGGGTTGGGATGGCGAAGAAGTAAAGGCAAGGTACAGAGGGACTAGCAGCCAGGAGATACCCAAGCTTCTGTTGATAAAGAAAATTAGTTGGGCGGCTAGGTGGCGCAGTGAATAGAGCACCGGCCCTGGAGTCAGGAGTACCTGAGTTCAAATCCAGCCTCAGACACTTAATACAAAAAACTAGCCGTGTGACCTTGGGCAAGTCACTTAACCCCAACTGCCCTCCAAAAAGCAAAAAAACAAAAACAGAAAATTAGTTGATTCTAGAGAAAAATGTAAAGGGAGAGGAACCCATATCACTAACCTTTAAGGCCCAGAATCTGTCTAGTGAACCCCAGAATTAAGCAGTCATGCTGTGTTGCATTTCTACATGCAATCTAGATAGATGTCCAATGGGATAAAATCAAGAATGGTTAAGTATTCCTTCCAGGTCCTGCTGCCATTCCTCTTCTCCTAGTCCTTTCTGAATCTAGGAGTAAAGGATACTCTCCCTCTGACTTCCTTTATTCTTTCTGTATATCTGTGTGTGTGTGTGTGTGTGTTTCTCTCTCTCCTGGAGTTGGAGATCTTCCCCTCATAAATTAACACTTGGGGGCTGTGCTGAGCCAGCCTCCCCCGTCTTGATAAATTATATATAGTCACACTTCTCTGGCAGAGCATCAATTGCCCTTATCAACCGTCCTCAGCATCTCTTGAAACCTTTGCTAACCACCCCCATCTCATTCTAAGGCAAAAGGACCATGGGCTCCAACCTCTCCCTGTCCCAAAATGTTCAAGTCCAACAAAGTCACAAGAGTGTGAAAGCCTGACAACAGAGGGAGAGAGAGGCGGAGACAGAGACGGGGGGAGAGAAGGAGGGGGGAGAGAGAGGGAGAGAAAGAGAGAGAGAGAGAGAGAGAGAGAGAGAGAGAGAGAGAGAGAGAGAGAAGGGTGGGTGGTTAAAGGAGAGAGAAAATGAGAAAGCAAAACCCAAAAAGGGAAAGGGGAGGTAGGGAGGAAAAGGTGAGAGAGAGGTGAAAGAAGATGAGTGGAGGAAGTAGCAGAAGTGATGGAGGAGATGGAGAAAGAAGAGAGACTAAAGGAGGAAACGAGTCATACTATGAAAGAGAAGAACGAAGACATAGGAAGAAGAAGAGATAGAGGGATAAGAGTCAGGAACACAGGAGAGAGAAGAGCAGGCTTTCCCTTGAAGTAGAATCTGGTACCTAACTAACATGCTTTGTAAAGTGCTCAGAGCAGGGCAGCCAGGGGACCAGAGAAGGAGCTTCGAGTGCCAGCAGATTCCCCAGAAAATGACAAATCGACCCCCACCCCTTTACTGTCCGTCCCACCCCCACCCCCACAAACCCAGTCTACCGAGAAAAACAACTCGGCTTCTCCCACACAGCAGAGGGCAGGGAAGGGGGAGACCCGGCATGTATTCAACCCCCAGGATAGCTGCAAGATCTTCCACCTCGGGCCAAGGGGCTGGCGAATAGGGCGGAAGAGCCCTGGGCAGCACCGAACTCGGCCAGCCGGAGCTGACCTGTCCAAGAAGCAGCGGAGAGAATTCCACCAGCTCTCCCGCCAGCCCGGCTCACAACCCGACCCGCACCTTGGTCTCTAGGTTACAGTGGAATCCTGTTTCCCTGGGGCGGAGGGGCTCTAGGACGGAGGAAAGCTCGAGCGTCCAGCTCCCCTGAAGAAGGGGAAAATGGGACGGGGAAGGGCGGGGTAGAGGGGGAGAGAGAAAGAGTGGAAGGAATGGAAAGGGGAGGGAGGAGAATGCCAAGGAGCAGCTCCATTCATCCCACTCTGGCCCTGGGTCCCCCGCAGCTACCGCGGCTGCCCCCTCCCCTCCATCAGCCTCGGGGCTGATAGGCCTCCCATAGTCTAGAGGAAATGCGTCCACAACCCCCGCCCCCCAACCCCACCGAGATACCCGGCACATAAAAGACTCCCCTGGGCTTAATTGGTTTTAACTCCTCTTGCCGGTGTCTGAGAGTGTACAAATTGTGCACCCTTCTCGAGAACTGGGAATATGCGTGTGTCCGTTTATAGACTGGCTGCATTGTGCGTGTGTGGTGTGCGCGTGTATGTGAGAGACAGAGACAGAGACAGAGAGAGAGAGAGAGAGAGAGAGAGAGAGAGAGAGAGAGAGAGAGAGAGAGAGAGAGTGTGTGTGTGTGTCTGGGGATTCTAAATGCATTCGTGGAGTGCTGCGCTCCGGGGGCTGGATGCAGAGGGAGATTTTTGCACACTGCGGGATCTCTAGCTGCTTCTGCGGCGGGAGAGGCAAGGAAGGGGAGGTGTAGTGCGTGGGGCTCTGGAAGTATCTGCGCCAAAAATACAGACCCGGGAAACAAGAGGATGGGAAGGAAGGAGGACAGATCCTTTAATCGAGGCCACGAACGGCCTCTGTATTCCATGCTCGCGTCCTAGGACCCCACACCGCGGAGGTGGCGCGAACAAATTGACTACTTACACGCTAGGAGCACATACATCAGCTGCGTGCGCGGCTGCTGCTTCAGGCCCCGGAACGCCGTGTTGGGGATTCTCTCCATGATGCCGTCATAGAAGATGCGGCGCACCGTGTCTTGCTCTGCAGGGTGGAACTCGCGGATGCAAACGTGGTCCTTTTTACCATCTTCACCCGCCACCTCGCCGGCCGCCGCGCTGGGGGGCGGCATCGGCGGCGCCGGGGAGGGTGCTGAGCCGCCGGAGAGCGAGGGCCACATCTGGGAGGAGGACACGATCACTGTGTCTTTCTTGGAGCCGGGGATGGTGTCATGATCTTCTGCCACGATTTTCGTCTCGCAAACCATTTTGGGAGACAGACAATGCATGCAAACTGGCCGGGAAAGAGACTAGGTGTGCAAAAAATAATAAATAAATATTAACTTAAATACTAGAATATCTTTTAAAAGGAATGCCGTAAGTGGGCTCTTCTTTCCCCCCCTCCCCCCAAGCCTGCGGTTGGTCGTTTATGAGCCCGAAACGGATGGAACCAGCTGGAAAGATAGAAAGGAACAGCGGTGCATTTTGGAGAAGTATTTATAATGCGGCAGAGCCGGTGCAATCTCGGATCCCGGGGTCCCGCAGGGTCCTAGCGTCCATTGCATTGGCTGAGAAGGGTCACCATGTGATCTCGAGGGGTGGGGAAGAGAAACACCTCCCCCGCTTTGGCGTTTGATTGCAAATTACTACAGCAGTGCCTTTCTCCGGTTTTGCGTGTGTCATTCTCCCTCCCCTCCACCCCCTCCTCTTCCCTCCTCGCTTCCCTTCCCTTCCCTTCCCTTCTTGGTTCGGGGCCTGCAGAGGGGCGCTAGAACACTCACTAAGCTGTCGAGGGTGGTCCCGGCTTACTCTGGGCTGTGGCAGGGGCCGAAAAAGACCGAGTTTGATAAGCGTGCTGGGGTTTCGCTGTGTGCGCCTTGGATAAGGAGACGGCAGCCGCGACACTCCCGAGCTAGCGCTGGACGCGTTGCGCTTGGCGCAAGTTAAATAAGGCGGCGTGCCCCAGTCTGCCAAAATCGCCGTCTCCCCCCACCCCCAACTTTGGGTGACTGTGCTTCCCTGACAGAAAAGTTGATTGATCTGAAGGTCGTGTCCCGAGCACTCCATTGCCCAGCCCGTGAAGCCCCCTTTAAGGAAGTGACGGGGGTGGGGGTCAGATCACTCGAGGCACTTGAGCGTTCGCACCCTATTTTCGGATGCTAGTTTTAAGGAAGGCCTCTAGAGAACTTGTAATTCACCGGGCGGGGTGGAGGGGACAGGTGGAGAGGGCTGCAGCGACTGAGAATCTTTCCTGGGCTCTCCCGCTAGCCTTTGTCAAGCCTAGCGCCTCCCATATACTCGCTCCGCTATCCACCGTGGTGGGGATGGAACCTCCTGGGGTCTTAGTCCTAGGGCAGTACTTGGGCGGTTTAGAAAGGCCAGGCTTAAGCTCAACCCAACCACAAACACACACCTCGATTACAGCGAGTGAACAATAGCGAATGGAATCCCCAAGATCTGACGTTCTTATGACAAACGCGTCGGGGACAAAAAAGAGGTTGAGATTGGGAGCCTAGGGGTTCCAAGAGATGGAACCCCAGGAAGGGAAGGTCTTGCTCTGGCTTGCAAACCGAAGCTCGATCTTCCTCGAGGATTGTTCTCCCATGGGAGGGGCTCGGAAAGTCTGCTTGGGCTGGGCCAGGTGGGAAATAGCGGGCTGTGTGGTGCCTAAGCTGGCTTAGCGCAGCGGCCAGTCCTGCTGGCAGAGCACCCTCCCGGGGTAGGTCGGTAGGCAGCGCGGGACAAACCAATCCGTTAAATACACACAGCTGGGGCGCTCCAAGGGCGCGCGTCGGAAGAAGACTAGAAGGGATCTTCAGGGGCGTCGGGCGCCCTTGCTAACGAGCCCACGCTCCCGACGTAACACTCCTGCTGCTCCGACCCGACCGTGCAGTCCCATTTCTCATAGGGGTAGAAGGTAGACTCAGCCAACACCCATCCCTCCTTTTATTTTAACCACCCAAGCCTGAGATTCTAGGAGTCGGAACGAGGGAAATGACTCCCTGGACAGTAGACAGGGCACCCCCAGACCTTATGGCAACCCGTCAGTTGGATCAGAGCCCACAGACTCGAAAGGAGCCCACAGGTCCCTGGCACAATTCCGGGTCCCGACCCTACGAGCCACAGGCTGAATCCAAGTTCACCCCTGGGCCTGAGGCCGTCCAGGTACATCGTCCGGACCAGTCCCCTTCCTCCTTCTCGCCCTGCGCCTCCGCCTGCCTCTTATCGACCAAACTCAATCTTCTCCCGGTTTGAACCCGCCAGCCTCCCGCTCCCCTTCTCCTTTCTCCTCCTCCTCCCACCGCCCCCTACAACAGCCGAGCCCCCAGCCCCGCCTCCGCCCACTGCCTCCCGCCCCCGCGCCCCTCCCCACCCCTTCAGGAACGCATGCGCCTTGCTGCCTCAGTGCAGGTACCCGATGAGGTGGCCCATTCTCCCGGCTGGGGCATTGCCGCTGGAGTTGGGGGAGGAGGAGAGAGGGAGGGCTACTGACTGGAGAGGGATGAGTGGGCGGTTTCCTCCCCCTCCTCCCAGCCCTAGTCTCTAGGATGGAGCAGCGGCTCCCTCCGGCGGTCCGGCTCTGCCCGCCCCGCCCCCGGCGCTGCCAGAGAGCCGGGGCGGGAGGCTGGGAGTAGAGATGTGGGGTCGGGCTCACGGCGCCTGCGCCAACCTTTCTGCAAGCTAGGGAAAGAGAGAGGGGGTCTATTCCTGACTAGAGGCTCCGAAGTGGGTTGGAACCGGCTCTTCGGGACCGGGAGACTTCGGGCTAGAGCCCCAGGATCGTACTCCCCTGCCTTCAGAAGTTATGAAAAGGTCTGAAGACCCTAGTTTGCCAAGGACAGCCCCCAACCTGAGGGTGGTCCTTGAGCTGGAAGGAGATCATATGAGAGCAGGAGTCTGAGACCCAGAAGCTTGGGGCCAAGGGACTTGTCCAAGGTCACGCTGGTAGGAAGGCACAGGGTCCGAATTCAAGCCTTCTGACTCCCAGGGTGAGCATGGTGGGAGCTGGTTATTTTGTTTTGTTTGGGTTGGAGGAGGGTGAGTAAACTGAGCGACCCCTCCTGGGGTTTTGAGGCACCCCTTCTGGGTTTCTTTTTTTCTCAGTTATTTTGATTTTGCAGAAAGCACTGAAAGCCAGGTCAGTGCTCTGGAATGATGCTTACACTTCCTCCACATACAACATACAAAACCAGGACTTCCCAGGACAGAAATTGTATTCTAGGCTTGGTTCTGCCAATGAGAGCTGCAAGGAAAATTAGTCTAACTGTTATTGGATGTGCCCTAGGCTTTATCCTGGTTCTGCAACAGAGACTGACCCTTTGCTCTGGACTGCCTTCTTACAAAGATCTAAAATCCTCTTTACCCCAGAGATTCTGCCTTGTCTAGATGATGTCCCCTGGACACCTTTTAATTCCATTCCTCCCATGGTACCATGTTGATGATTGGATTTAGAAGTTCTTTGTGGGCATGGCCTTCAAAGGGCGCTCAGAGTGGAGCTTGAAGACTGGAGACCTGAAGAGAGATGCTGGCAAAGAGGAAACAGATTCATTCAGTTCTTTGGGGGAGTCCTACATGGACCCTAATGATAGCTGTAAAGAAGCAAGGAGATTCTAGACCAGTCCTTCTGGACTAAAAACAGTGTCGTTCTTGGACCAGATGGGAACCAAAGTTATGGGAAATAAAGGGAGGACATCGTTCTGATGTGAATGAGCAAGTCTGGATCTTACCTTTCACTGGTAATAGTTCTGTATCTTAGGGGGTGGGGGGACAGCATAAGGGCCACAGGGATTACCTGTTCTTTTGACTGAGTACTTTTCCCTTGGAAGTGGGGAGTCCAGGATCATATTTTAAGTCTAGAGAACATATAGAGCTCTGGGAGGCAGAGGACCACAAGACAGAATAGCAGAGTTATGCCATGTTATGGTACCCTGAGCACTCTTTTGGGAGCTGAGAATTCTTTTCCCTTTCTGTAGGGATCTATGGGATAGGGACTTCCCAGATGAGGAAACTTTGGTTGGCACCCTCTCTGCAACTTAAAATCTTAGAAGGCTGCCTATAGGTTTAGAGGGTAAATGTGATTTGTCCAAGGTAACGGGTATATATATATATATAGTATGTATGTACATATGTATCTGTGTATATAATATATAAAAACCTATATATGTAATGAATCATTTGTGTGTGTGTGTTAGAGGCAGAACTCAGATACATACTGGCTCTTAGGACAGCTTTTTTTTTTGGCCCTTAGGCCAGCTTTCTAATACCAGGGGTGGGGAACCTGCAACCTCAAGGCCACATGTAGCCTTCTAGGTCCTCAAGTTTGGCCCTTTGACTAAATACAAACTTCAAATAACAAATCAGAAGTTTGGATTCAATCAGAGGGCCACACTTGAGGATGTAGAGGGTCACATGTGGCCTCAGCCAATAGGTTTCTCACCCCTGTAACTACACCATAGGGCCAGGCATGCAGCCCTGCCCTCTGACTGCCCTGGGCAGCAATACTTCTTAGTGCTTCTGAACTAGATTAAAATATAATTGGGACATATTTAACAAACTAAAGAAAAATATAATAGGATATAAATAATGGTACTATGTGGTTTTCTAGGTCAATATGCTGCCTACAGAGATGCTTACTTACACCCTTATTTCTAAGTTTGACATGACTGCCCTATGCTTATCGGCCAAATTCTGACATTCTTAGAGGAAAAACTGGGTGAGGATGCAAACCAAAGAGTAAGTTCTGTGAGAACACTCCAGTATTAAAGCCAGTCTATGAAAATCTAGAATTTGGGCCACAGGTTAGATAGTGAATGAAGAAAGAAGGAGGAATTTGGAATCAGAGCTCAGACTCAAACTCCAGTAACTAGCTGTGTGACCTTTGGCTAGTCATTGCCCCCTCATCTGGACTGTAAATTTCCCTCTCACTAAAATGAACCAATTATACAAGGTATTAGGTGAGATCTTTCCTAACTCCTATAGTCTGTCTTTTGTGGTTTGAAAATGTTTCCAAGCTCTGAAATCCTGTGGCCTTGGGTTCCTTTCAGCTCTAATATCCTGTTCAACTCCAAAAGCATTGACTGAGCCCCAGAAATTTAACCCATCCCAAGACAGATAAAAATTGCTGTCCACACCCAGGAAAGAGCTGGTTCTGGGCAATGCTATCTCAATTCTGCAGGCTTTCTTTTAAAGGGGAAAGGGCAGACATGCAGTGCCCATCTTGGATGTTCAGACTGATATTTCTCTGCAACAGCCTTGATGGGGCACATTC
>CM053601.1:141742322-141783904 GCA_028646575.1 Pseudocheirus occidentalis
TATATATGTATATACATGGGAAATGGATTATATATATGTATATGTATGTGTATATATATGTGTGTGTATATAAATGGGAAATGGATTATATATATGTATATATGTATATACATGGGAAATGGATTATATATATGTATATATGTATATACATGGGAAATGGATTATATATATGTATATGTATGTGTATATATATATGCGTGTATATAAATGGGAAATGGATAAAAGAACAGACATCTCTTACTAAGGAATTTTAACCAATGCAAATTAATTGCCACAATGCCACAATTAATGCCACAAAGAGATCAAAAGTCCCTAGAAACCACCTCAGCCAACAAACGCTTGCCAACTAAGGAGATCTGACAGCCCAGGACGACACCGTTTAAAACGTAAACTCACTTGTAAAATCTCACAGAGGACGGTGGAAGATTACAAACAGTAGTGCTTGATAAAACACTGATGAGCAATGAAAGGGAAAACATAGCAACAGACCCAAATAATCCAGCTCATTTCAAGGGCATTTAACAATGAATCAAGAAGGACAACAAACTGATAAAAAATAAAAAGGCTCTGAAAAGATTTCTGTAATAAACTCTTTTCTCTTTCAATGACAATGGAACTCTCAGATTTGGACTCTCACATCAGGGTTCGTGATTGTGAAAGTATGAAAGTGTACTAAAGAAAATAAATATTGTAACAGCAGCTGAATTAGATCAAGTATACAGAGAAGAGATTCACACTGAAGGGAACATAATTTTGAGGATACTAATGGTCAACCTTTTTTAAAAAAAAAATTTAGTTATTTTTACATGCATTTATAATTTGTCTCTCCTCGCCAATAATTTTTTTTTAAACAGCCTTATAATAAACATGCGTATGTTGTGTTCAACTGTTTGTGACCCCATTTGGAGTTTTCTTAGCAAAGATTCTGAACTAGTTTGCCATCCCCTCCTCCAATTCATTTTACAGATGAGGAAACTGAGGCAAACAGGGTTAAGTGACTTGCCCAGGGTCACGCAGCTAGTAAATATTTGAGGTCAAATTTGAACTCAGGAAGATGAGTCTCACTCCATTGCACCATCTAGCGGCCCAAATATGCTTAATACAGTAAGACAAATTTCCCACATTGGCCACACCCCAATGGTTTTGTGTTTGTGTGTGTTTGTGTGTGTGTGTGTGTGTGTGTGTGTGTGTAACTGCATTTTCACTTTGCCACCTTTCTGGCAGAAGGTGAGTGGCCTATTTCATTTTCAGTCCTCTGGCCTTGTGGTTTATAAACTGCATTGATCAGAGTTCTAAAGTCTTTGAGTGCTGTTTTTCTGGGTAACGTTGTTACTGTTCTCTTAGCTTCACTCACTTTGCTCTATGTCAGTTCACAGAGGTCTCCCCAATTTTCCCTGAAAGCATCCATTCCGTAATTTCTTACAGCACACTAATATTCCATTATATTCATATACCATAATTTGTTTAGTCATTCCCCAATAAGAGAACAAACCCCCAATCTCCAATTTTGGGTTACTATGAAAAGAGCTGCTATAAATGTTTTTGTATTAAGAGGCACTTTTCCTCTTTCATTTGGTCTTTTGGGGGTATAGGCCTAGTACTACCTTTCTGGGCATAGTTCTAAATTCCTTTCCAGAATAGCTGGATCAATTTATAGCTCCCCCAACAGCATATTGATGTAACTGCTTTCTTGGTTCCTTTAACACTTCATTTTCCTCTTCTGTC
The DNA here is from genome assembly GCA_028646575.1 of Pseudocheirus occidentalis. Taxonomy (NCBI): domain Eukaryota; kingdom Metazoa; phylum Chordata; class Mammalia; order Diprotodontia; family Pseudocheiridae; genus Pseudocheirus; species Pseudocheirus occidentalis. The sequence continues at coordinate 141,744,048 of CM053601.1, forward strand.
ATCTTTTCCAGTCTAACGGGTGTGAAGCAGGACCTCAGAGTTGCTCTATTATTAGTGATTTAGAAAATGTCTATGTTCTAAATGTTTGTTGACCAGATTGATTTCTTCCTTTGAAAACTGCTTGCTCATATCCTTTGATCATTTGTCAATTGGGGAATGGCTCAGTCTCATAAATTTAAATCAATTTCTTATATGTTTTGGAAATAAAACTTTTATCAGAGAAACTTGCTAATATTTTTCCTGTTTACTTGTTTCCTTTCTAACTTTAATTTCATTAGGTTTGTCTGTACAAAACTTTTTAGCTTTACATAACCAGAATTTATCCATTTTGTCCTGTATGATCCTCTCTAGCATTTATTCAGTTATAAACTCTCCCCTATCCATAGATCAAAAAGGCTTTTTTTCTTCCTTGCTCCTCTAATCTGTTTATGATGTGACCTTTTATATTTGGGTCATGTATTCATTTAGAGCTTATCTGGGCATATGGTCTAAACGTAATATCTGTAAGACTGCTACCCAGTTTTCCCACCAGTTTTTTTTTTCAAATAAGGAGACTTCCCTCAGTAGCTGAAGTTTGGGGATTTATCAAACATTATTAGGGTAGCTAGGTGGCACAGTGGATAGAGTGCTGGACCTGGAGTCAGGATGACTTCCTGAGTTCAAATCTGGCCTCAGATACTTACTAGCTAAGTGACCCTGGCCGAGTCACTTAACCCTGTCTGCCTCAGTTTCCTCAACTGTAAAATGAGATGGAGAAGGAAATGGCAAGCCACTCCAGTGTCTTTGCCAAGAAAGTCTCATACAGGATCACAGAGAGTCAGATATGCCTGAAATGAATGAAAAGCAGTAACAGCAACACATTACCGTGTTCATTTGCTTCTGCATGTTATACACCTAATTTGTCCCATGGAACCACCTCTCTCTTCTTCAGCCATTACCAAACTGTCTTAATGATAACTGCCTTGTAATACTGCTTGAGTTTTGATACAGATGAGAACCTTTTCTTCCCTTTTAATTTTTTTATATTATTACCACTAAAAATTAGTTCTCAAGATAACTGAAAGAGGGGAGGATATGTAATCCTTAGGAGAAAAAAAATCACTGACATTATTTCTACAAAAAAAAGAGACCTGCAGCAAGGAAAATGTCAGTCCCTACCCATCCATGCCTACTTGCCTATCTCTACAAAATATTTATGAAAATCATTTTTACACATATTAAAATCATCCCTGATAAACATTTAAGAAGGGAACATGAAGGCTTTCCAAAAACAATATTCTGCAGCAGGCCATGTCTTTATAGACACAAAATTTACTAAAAGATGAGAGAATACCAGATCTCACAGGACTTATTGATTATAAGTTGACTATAATAATATATTTTATTCTGCAGAGCAAAATTTGACCATAAAGGCTCCACTCAGATGTTAAAATCTACAACTAGATTCCTTAAAAGGTGTTATCAATTACCCTGATTGTAAATATCAAAGAAAACATAAAACAGAGACGCATTCTCCAAAGATATTTATCAATGAGAAGGAATATGTGTACCAGAGAGTCTATATTAAGGAGATACCCCTGGACACTTCTGTTTATGGACAACGCTGACCTAATTTCGAGTTCCAAAACATTACGGAGCTTTCTAAATGAAACTCAGAATCTCTCAAGTATTCTGCCCAACTATCCACACAGGAAAAAGCCAAGTGGTGAAGGATGCCGATTGTCTTAACTGTGATGTGCCTTTGAACAGATATTCTGTAGAACTAGGCTATCAGTAAATATATTGTAAATAGACACCTTGGCTACAGAATGAACTGGTCCCAAAATTGAAGATGAGAACAGGGAGAAGCGTCCTTAGGAATCTAACTGAAAACCAAAGTTCTCCCTAACACAGAAGTCCACATTTCTAACATTGGTAATCTTCCACTGATGGAAGTATGATGGTGTATGCCTACACCATGTAATAATACAGTCTTTGGAGAATTAAAGGTGCAGCCCAACCCAAAGGGCAATGAAGAGACGCACCCTGAGTATAGGTGGACCCTAACATACTATCAAAGAAACACTCTCCAAGTCTCCCTTATCATGAGAGACATTATCAGTGAAACACTGAACAAGAAAAAAGAGATGGATTAGTCATGGAAAGAGCAAGGAAAAATCCAATGGACACTCCATGTGGTCTACTCATACCCAAATAATGTCAAGAGCTCTAGACGCATACCCCCAGCCCTGTGAAGACACCCTGTGAAGGACTCATGGGAGGATGTGGATGAACAGGGTACTGGCTGACGAAGTTGGACAGATGGGCTGTAATCCGCACTGCTAAAAGGAATAACCCATCAGTGCAATCACAGATCCATCAAAGTATCAAGAGAATAAATCACACTTCTACACTGCTGTCAGGTTCACAAAATGCCCTCCTCACAACAAAACAACAACAAGAACTGGGCAACACAATTATCATAACCCTTATTTTATGAATGAGAAACTGGTCCCAGAGATTGGAAGTGATTTGCCCAAGGTCACACAGCTAATTCGTGGCAGAGTCAGAATTTAAAACCAGCCTCCTGACTCTAGGTCTAGGCATCTGCCTATCACACCAAACTGCCTTTCTTTGATATAATGGCTTACGTTTATCTGCCATTTTGGCACAGCTGCTCATCGTCTGGCCTTGGGGCCAAGAAGAACTCAGCTCAAATCCTGCCTCTGACACAGCTGGCTATATAGCCACAAGCAAGTCCCCAAAATTCTCTTTATTGTTACTTGTTATTCAGTCATTTCAGTTGTATTTGACTCTCTGTGACCCCATTTGGGGTTTTCTTGACAAAGATACTGGAGTGGTTTGCCATTTCCTTCTCCAGCTCATTTTACAGATGAGGAAACTGAGGCAGAGTCAAGTGACTTGCCCAGGGTCACACAAATAGTAAGTATCAGAGACTAGGTTTGAACTCAGGTCTTCCTGACGCCAGACCAGGAGCACTATGCATTAAGATGCTTTGGGGCTCTCAGCAACTCTCTAAAACTATGAGTAACAGAAATTACTTAACATGCATTTGGCAAAGGGAATTTTCTCCTTATACCAATGAAATCATAAGCCCAGTCCTTCAACTACCCTCTCCTTTATAATTCACAAACTTTTTACATGCAGTCATAAAATCTGTATCTAAGAGTCAAAAGACCTGGATTTAAATCCAAGCGCCAACATTTACTCACTTACTTTAGGCAAGTTACTTAACTTAGACACTCTTTTCTCATCTGTAAAATGGGACTAATAATACTTACTTCCCAGAATTATTATGAGGAAAATGCTTTGCATATTGAGTTCTGATGACGATTTTTCTCTATTACTCTCTCAACTCCTCCAGTCTGATAGCCTAAGGCACTCTTTGGAGACTCAGTACAGGCCTCACAGAAAACTAGAAGGATTCCTGACAGGAAGCCAGGAGATGTGGGTTCTAATCCTGGTTTTGATACCTTAGGCAAGCCACTGGTTTACTCTTTCCAGCTCCCACCCCAGCTCCTTACTCGAACCTTCCCTCTGAGATTACCACCCATTTACACCAGATACATCTTCCAAGTACAGAGCTGTTTGCATGTTGCTTCCCCCCACTAGAGCGTAAGCTTTTGCCTTTCTTCATACCCTCAGTGCTTAGCACAGTGCTGGGGACACACTCAGTGCTTCTTGACTGACTCTGTGCCTGACCTTCCTCTGTAAAACAAGGAACTTGTACATGATCTCCAAGGGGCTTCTCTGGCTCTGACCTTCTAAGATCCCATAGCCTCCCTTTTATTTTTAGTGAATCCTTACATTGTTCCCCTTCGGTGTTGCGTGTGTATACTCTCTCTCCTGGAGAGACAGAAGGGGGTTAGATCTGGAGTCAGAAAGACCAGGGCTCAAATCCTAACTCAGTTACGTATCTACCTGTGAAACCTCTGTGCAAGTCCCTTCCCCGCTCTGAGCCTCAGTTTCCCCATCTGTAAAATGGGGGTAATAGCACCTACCTCTCAGGGCTGTTGTCAGGACCAAATGAGATCACATGCATAAAGCGCTTTGCTAACCTTAAAACTCTACCAACAAAAACAAGAGAAATTAAAAGCTCTATATAAATGCGAGCAACAAAAACAATAATAAAAATAATGGGCAGTTTAGTCATAGGATCTTAGATAAAGCCGGGAGAAACCTCAGAGGTCATCTGGCCCAAACTACTGTTTTACAGATGAGGAAACTGAGTCCCAAAGAAGGGACTTACCTAAGGTCACCCAGCTAGTAACAGGGGCAGCATTTGAACCCAGCTCCTCTAATCCTAAATCCAGTGCTTTCCCCACTATCCCCTTCAGTCTCCTCAAGGGAAGGGTATAAAAGTGCTTTCTGCACCCTCCCTCAAGGCAAGCCATGATTTCACTCAGCAGACACTCACCCGCGTGTCAAGGTTATAGGCAGTCTTCTTCAGGTCCTGGAGGGCCCTCTGCATGAACTCAAAAGCATGGCAGTCCACACAAGGTCGGCCTGGGGGAAACAGAGAGAGTCCTCAAATGTCATCGCCAAGAAGAGTAGCTCCACTGGGAAGCTGCCTTGGGGATCCAGCTGCTCCCAACGGCTCAACTGACAGAGGAGAGGAGGGATTTATTTCCTCAGTATCCCTCACCATGACTTGGTGGCAGAGTCTGGAGGGCCGAAGATCCCCAGTGAGACTGCAAACATTATCCCAGAGAGCACCTACTGCACCCTGGAGTGGTGGGATCATGGGAAGGGAGGAAGCAAACGTTGGTTCTGCTTGGATATAAGAGATGATGGGGAGAGAGGGTTCAAGGAAATGCCAAGACTTCAGTCGTCATCCAGTTCAAACCCACTTGAACGAGGATGCAGCAGCTTCCCTTATATAAGAGGAGCACAGGATTGCAGGTTTGCAGTGAGAAGGGTCCTTAGTTATCCAAACACCATTTAGACACCTCCAATAATGTGGATAGCTTAACAGCTGGGAACTTCCTCCTTATAACAACCAAAATCTGCCTCCCTGTAACTTACCCATATTGTTCCTAGTTCTTCCCCTTGGGCCAAGCAGAATATCCAGTATGAGGTTTGGGATTTCAAATCATAGGACCTGGGTTTGAATTCTTCTACTTTGTATGACCTTGAACAAGTCACACTTTACCCTTCCAGTGGTGAATACAATGCCTGACACATAGTAGGCCCGTGATAAATGTTTATTGACTGACTAACCTTTCTGGGGCTCAATTTAGTCACTTGTAAAATGAAAGGATTGAACTAAATCATCTCTGAGGTCCCTGACAGTTCTGAATCTTTGAAACTTTCTGAAACTGAGTCCCAGAGAAGTGAATTTACTTAACTAAGGTCACTCAGGCATGAGTATCAGAGGTAGAATTTGAACCCAGATTCTCTTCCTCTAAAGGCAATGCTGCTCCTTCCACCATTCCTTTTGGCCTCTCCAAGGAGAGGATATAAAAGTGCTTTCCAAACCCTCACTCAATGTAAGCCACCATTTCATTCTGGACCCTAAATCTAATGACTCTTCTCCTGTCTTTCAGATACTTAAAGATACCTGCCTCTTCTTGATGTCTAACCTAGTGATTCCTCCAGGCCCACTCCAGTTTCTCAATATCCTTCTTTTTTTGTCGCCATGTTGATCATCCATGTTAGGCATTTATTTTTAAATAATATATTATTTTTCCCAATTACATGTAAAGACAATTTTTAACATTTATTTTTATTTTTAAATTTTCTCCCTCCCTCCTTTACCTCTCCTCTCCCTAAGATAGCAAACAATTTGAGATAGGTTATACACGTACAATTGTGTGAAACATATTTCCATATTTATCACGTGAAAGAAGACACTTCAGAGCAAAAGAAAAACACACACAAAAAAAACTTCTAGTTTTTGGTCTACATTCTGACTCCATTAATTTTTTTTCTCTGGATGAAACCTTTGGAATTGTCTTGGATCACCGCACTGATGAGTCATTTACAGCTGATCATCATATAATATTATTGTTATTGTGTGCAATCTTCTCCTGGTTCTGCTCACTTCACTTAGCATCCGTTCAAGTAAGTCTTTCAAGTTTTTCTGCAATCAATCTGTTCATCACTTCTTATAGCACAATATTTCATCACAATCATGCATCACAACTTGTTCAGCCATTCCCCAATTGATAGATATACCCACAATTTGCAATTCTTGACCACCACAAAAAGAGTTGCTCTAAATATTTTTGTACAAATGGGTCCTTTTCTTTTAAAAATCTATTTGAGATACAAGCCTAGTAGTGATATTGCTGGGTCAAAAGGTATGCACAGTTTTATAGTCTTTTGTCAATATTCTCCAAGCCAACTTTATACTATCTAGGCACCTGTTTTCTTTGTTCTCTTTCTTATTTTTTTAAAGTATTTGATAAGAATTGAGTCTCTAAAGTATGCGAGCTTTAAGTGTGAGACATGTTTGAGGAAGTGTAGGCAAGTGAGTAGTGAACAAGAATAGCAGGTTGGTGCGGGGTGAGAGAGAGGAGACAATCTGCATATGGAAAAGGAATTATAAAATGTCAGAGCTGGAAGGGACCTTGGACTAGAGAATGTCAGAGCTGGGAGAGAGCTGAGAACAGAGAACGACATACATCTAGGAAGGGGCTCAGAGCATAGGATGGCAAGGACCTTAGAGTGACACTGAATGCCAGAGACCTTGGAGCATAGAACATTGAATGCCAAAGATAGAAGGGACCTTGGACTAGAGAATGTCAGAGCTGGAAGGGACTTGAGAACACAGAATATTATAGTTGGGTGTGATCTCATTTTAAAGATGGGGAAACTGGGGGAGATGGTTTGTTGAGTTTGGGAAACATCCATTCTGGCTGGAAAATGCAGTGTGGGAAGCTGAATATATGAAATCAGAATAGAAAGCTCTCTTTGATCCAGATTGTTGACCTTAAATGCCAGGCTGAGTAGTCTGAACTTTATCCTAGGAGCAATGATGAGCCCTTGAAAGGTTTTGAGCAGGGAAGGAACAGGGTCAGACCTGTGTATCTGGAAGATTAGTCTGGCAGTCTATGAAGGATGGACTGGTGAAGGGAGAGACTGAGAAAGGGTTCTGAATCTGGAGTCTACAGATAGATTTTAAAGGGTCTGTGAAGCTGGATGAAGGAGAAATAATATTATTTCTACTAGTCTCTAACTAAAATTTAGCACTTCCTTCTATTACTTAAAAACATGATTCTGAAAACGAGTCACCAGACTGTCAAAGGCGTCCGTGTCACACACACAAGGATTAAAACCCCCTAGACTAGAAGCCAGGAGAGTGGTCTGCAGACTATCATAATACTCCAAGGAAAAGGTGATGAGGGTCTGAACCAGAGGGCTAGCTCTCTGAGCAGAGACAGTAATGGAACTGAGATTCATGAGACCTTAGATTCCGAGCTGAAAGGGCCCTCAAGGTCATCTAACCCAACTCTCTCATTCACAAATGAGGAAATCCAAGGGCCGAGGAAGGCAAGTGAGTTGCCCAAGGTCATACAGGTAAATGAGTAGCTGAGGGGGTATCTGAAGAAAGATCCTCTGACTGAAGAGTCAGCGTACTTCACTACCCCCACAGCATCCTCAGGTAGATGAATGATACTTACTGATTGACTGGCTGGGTCAACTGGTGGGAGGAATAAGGGGGAAGCGCCAGCAAGGGCTCCAAGGTCCAGAGTCTTGTTGGTTAGGAGACCTATGCTATCAGCAGAATTAGGGAAGTTAGGAGAAGGGACAAGTGGAGGTAGGGAAGATAATGAGTGCCATTTTGGGCAATGAGCCTAAAGTGCAAGCAAGGCGTGTAGCTGTAGATTTCAGCGGTAGAAAGTTGCCGATGTGGGGCAGGAGTTCATGATTGAGATTGGGGCTAGATGCAAACAGATTTGGAGTCACCAACATGGAGGTGATAACTGAGCCCATGGGAACGGAGAATGTCAACAAGAAAGAGAGTGTGGAGAAAGAATGGAAATGGGGTGATGATAAATCTTGGGAGAAATATGGTTAGCGATGATGAACCAGCAGGGGAGGCTGAGGCAGACTGGGGGTGAACCAGAGGAGCACGGTACTATGGAAGCCATGGGAGAAAAGGATATCCAGGAGAAAAAAAGAGGTCAATAGAACCCTCACCCTCATTACCACCCTCAAGGTTGCTACTGTGTACATGGGCAATAGCACAGTGGATAGAGCACTGGGCTTAGAACCAGGAAGTCTCATACTGACGGGCTCAAATCTGACCTCAGACACTTTCTAGCTGTATGACCCTGAGTATGTCACTTAACCCTGTTTGTCTCAGTTTCTCAGTTTTCTGTAAAAAGGGTTGGAGAAGGAAATGGCAAACGATTCCAGAAGAGTCAGACGTAACTAAGCAACAATAACAATACTGTGTACACAGCCTTAAAGGTGGGAGAGCTAAGTAAGCAAACCATGGCCCCTGCTCTCCAAGAGTCATTTAGACACGTCCAATTCTTTGTGATCCCAATTGGGAAGTTTCCTGGCAAAGATACTGGATTGGTTTGCCATATCCTTCTCCAGCTCATTTTACAGGTGAGGAAACTGAGGCAAACAGTGTTAAGTGACTTGCCCAGGGTCACACAGCTAGTAAGTCAGATCTGAACTCACGTAGATGAGTCTTTCTGACTCCAGGTCCAGCACCTAACCGCTGCACCCACCTAGTGGGCCCCTCTTCAAACAGCAGCTCTCCAGGCAGTGGGCATTTCAGCCATCCTCGTGGTATCAGCCACACATTCATCTTATAGATGACAAGACTGAGGCCCAAATAAAGGATAAGAACCTTATGAATTTCTGTGTATGTTGTTGAGTTTTTAATAGCCTCACCGGTAGTTATAAAGGACATGAGGCTGGTGTAGCTCATTTGCAAGTGAGCCTTACTCTATGCATGGGCCTACTCTTCTAGCCAAAGCTGCGTATGTTTGTGAGACCTCACGTCCTTAAAGAAGGAATGTTTTGTAGTAACTATTCTTATGCCATCTCATTAAATGCCTTTGCTTTGAGCTAATTGTATCTACTGACTGACTATTAAAAGTAAACTCACTGGCAGGGGCTCACGAGTTATAGTTTAGAAGTACAGACCCATGGAGTACCTTTAGACCTCTGTAGGAGTTGACCTCTTAGTGGAAATTATCAAATTGAGGAGTAGTCCCATAAAAGATTCTATAAAATCCTTAAATAAGGGCCTACAGAAATGGGTCTCAAGTTTTCTTATCTGTAAAATGAGTGATTTGAATTAGACGTTATCTAGGATCGAAACCAAAGAACATGAGAATCACAAAAACTCAAAGTTCAACAGAAGCTATCTAGTCTAACCTCTAGTTGACCAAGAATCCCCTCTGCTCTCCAACAGGTGTTCATGAAGCTTTTGTCTAAAGACCTCTAATGAGAAAGAGTCCCACTGCCCACAGAAGTGGCCCATTCCACTTCATCATGCTAACTAGTCTTTTGTTTCTTTGCAGATCTCATCTCTTTGTTGTTCCTGATCTTGCCCTCCGGAGCCAAGTAAGAAAAGTTAAATCTATTTTCTAAACAAGAGACCTTCCAATATCTGCTATCATGCCCCTGCTAAGTGTGCCCTGGCATTCAGGTCCCCCCCAAATAGGGATCCAAATTGCCTTTCCAGCTTTTTTTCCCATTATTTTCCAGAACACACATGCACTCACAGATCCATTAAAGTATCAAGCTAAGTACTCAAAAACTTTGATGCTAAGGAGTGAAGTTCATTGCTTAGGCCAAACTGGTCTGGTCAATTCATACCTGCTCCTTTCCTCCTGCCAAAAAAAAACCACAAAAAACCCAAAACACTATACACACAGCATACTTGGCATTTTGCCACCTTTGTTCCACCTCCACATCTTTGAAATGAGTCCCCATTCTCCAGGAATACAAATCCTACCCACCTTCAAGCCTGGTATAGTAACAAGAGAAGGAACTGAGAAGTCAGCAGGCCCAAATCTGAAGCCTGGGCTGTGCCACTAACCATTGTTTTAGAAAAATGAAAACAAAAAAACCAGTGGACAGGGACACGCAAGATGGTTTGGGTCCTGGTTCTGACACCTGCTAAGCTTGTGACCATCCCTGGGCAGATCATCTCACCTCCCTAAGCCTTATTTATCCCAGGTGTAAAAAGAGGAGGTAATTCTTGCTGCATCTACCTCACAAGGCTGGAATTTAAAAGAGGATGAGGAAGGAAGCTATTATCAAATAAAGCTGGGACGGAAGGCTGAAGCCAGACCATGGAGGTCCTTAAATACCATTAGAAGTTTGTGGAAGGAAAAAGGGCACTGAACTGACTGTTCCTGACCAGGTGAGAGGCTTGGTCGAACAATGGGTAAAAAGAGAGAACTGGTCTAGATTAGAGATTCTGGTGAAGTTTTTGATAACTATTTTGATAATTGTATTTCAACATAATTGGCTACCTTTGTAATCCTATATGTATTTATTTTATGCATTTAAAACATTGTGCTGAGAAGGCCATAGTCTTCATCAGACTGCCATAGGGGTCCAAGACACGGAGAGGGTGAAGAACCAACCCCTGGATTAGATGGATCTCTGAGCCCCCTTACAGCCCTGACGTCATTCTATCACCTTGGGGCTCTAACCCAGGATAGGACCAAAGCCCTACTTCCTGAGGTAGAGAGGGGCAGCCGCCGGTTATCTGCAGTGAACCTCACTCCCTACCCACTCCAAGCCACCCCCATACTAAACCAAAATGATGCCCAACAGTACTCCCACCACGGAAGGGAGTAAGGAATTTCCTGGTTCCTTCTTCCATGCCACACCCCCTTAAGTAGCTTCCAGGGACTTCATGGAATGTTCCCGGGTGGGGGTCTTGAACAACCTCGCCCCCCCGCCCCCAACCCGATAGGGGGCGCCCAGATCCTACAGAGGGGAGAGTTGCGCTGTGTGGACAGGGCAGGGCGCACAGGGGAGGGACGCAGAATACGTGGATGGAGCGGCTCGTGCGCCGCGGGGCGGGGCGCCACAGAGCCGCAAGGCGTGGGAAGGTAGGGAGGTGAGGGGCCGGCCCGGGTCGTGGGGAGGGAGGCTCCTGGCACGGCTAGGAGAACGGAGAAGGGCACGCCACGCGGGCCGAGGCCAAGGAGCCTGGCCCACGCGGGGTGGGCGGGCAGCCCTTGCAGGCGGGGCCGAGGACAGGTAGGCGCCGGGCTGCGCAGGACGCAGTGGGCGCGGGGAGGGAGACGCTGACCCGGAGTTGGTCAGGCTCTGCTGTGTTCACGTACGGAGAAAAGGAGGAAGGGAGGGTGGCCTGGGTGCGGGAAGCGTAGCCTTGAACGGGTCTGGGCGCACCTGTCCCAAAGGAGGCGGCTTAGGGGAGGGGCTGGCTCACGGACAGGCCGCGGGGATGGATGCGCCGAGTCAGACCGGTCTGGGCGCAGCGGGGTGGGGGGCGTGGGGCTGAGTTGAGCACGCCGGCCCCGGGAAAGCAGGCACCTGGCCAGACCGGAGTGGGCGCACGATAGAGAGGGGCAAAGACGGACCCACTGGCCTCTGGAAGCAGGCGCCAAGCAAGGTGCATGAAGGAGAAGAAGCTCCAGCTGGGCAGAGCTGGGCCCACTGGATCGGGGATGGAGGCGCCCAGCAGGGCGTACAGGGGAGGTGGAGGGTGCTGGGCAGACATGAGCCCACTGGCCCAGGGTGGGTGGGAGGGAGGGGCCGCAGAACACCTACTTTCAGCTGGGATGACACTTCCTGCCGCGGGCTCGGCCGTCAGAAGCCGCGGTGCGAACAGCAGCAGCAGTAGCAGTGGGAACAGCATCGAGACCGGGGCCCCGGCGGCGGGCCGAGCGGCCATAGAGCGTATCCTGCCCGCGGGTCGTGCGCTTGGCTGCGCCCGGCCCAGCAACCCCAGGAAAGGATCGGCCAGAGATGGGTGGGACAGGATTGTGCTTCGACCGCCTTCCCTGCAGATGTGTCTGAGCTCGGTGCCCCACGATGCCCACGCAGCCTCGCCCTTCCAAGCACCTTTGTTTGGGGACCCCCAGCTCGGGGCGGAATCCCTCCAGCCGGCACAGAGCATGCGTCCCCTGGTCTCCCTCCCTCCCCCCCCCCCCGTTAGGGTCATTGCCAAGGAGATTCACTATAGCAACATCTCAACGCGGGGGGCGGGGAGCCTCTGTGAAGAAAGGAGATTTAAAGGGACTGTAGCTTAGAACGTCATAACCGGAGGGCCCTTGAGCTTTGAACCGCCCATGTTTTGTGAACGCCATTTGGTACTGGCCTATCATCTAACAGATGAAAAAACCAGAGAGCAAAGGGACTCCAGTCCAAGGCCCCAACAACCTATTACTTGCCTAGGAGTAGGATAAGGCCTCCTTGCTTGTTTGATTGGAGGCTGTGAAGTCTAGTGCCAAGTCACTAAGAGGCTTGAAATTTAGCAAGGAAGAAAGGAGAGAGGTAATCAAGAACAGTCCTCTAGCTAGAAACAGGGGCTGCAAAGGAAGCCTAAGAAATCTTGGGGATGCCGAGACCCGGAAGGAGGAATCCATGGGCCCCAAGTCCTGTCCTTCACCTGCAATGTAGAGGTGGGAGATAGACTTTCAGGACTGGACAAGCCTGTGGAGGCCACCTAACCCTGGGCCAAGCTGGGACTAAAACCCCTCCGGGCTCAACTCACTGGCGGTTTGGTTTGGTTTGTAAAAATCGGGAGGCCAGGGCTGTTTCTGCCACATTAGAAGAGGGGGAGGGATGTCATGGGTCCAGCTGAAGAACTGCAGGGCAGAAGGAAGCCAGAATTGGAAGGCACTTTAGAGAAGAGAATGTTGGCTTTTGAAAGGACCTTAGAACTAGAATGTCAGAACTGAGTTGAGCCCCATCTCATTTTCCAGATGAGGAAACTAAGCCCAGGGAAATGTGACTTGTTCAACATCTCACAGGCAACTGATGAAATGGAATGAGAAAGTGATGGATAAACCCCTGGTATCTTGACTCCCCATCAAATGGTGGCCAGTTGAGAGGAATTTGGAGGAAGTAGGTCCCCCAAACAGGACCATCATGCCTAGCCCATAGTGTGGTCTAAGGTAGCCTGCACCCCTGGAAAGAACCCAGCCTTGGAGGCAGGAGAGCTGGGGCCCCTGCCCCTAACAGACCATGCTTAGTTTGGGGCAGTTGACTTTCCCTCTTGGGGCCTGTTTCCTCACCTAAAAAAATCAAAGCATTGGACTACATTTCTTAGGTGACTTAGTGCTGGGATTCAGTGTTGTGTGTCTGCCTTTGACCTCAGACTTGGGGAGCGAGGATCTCTACCTTAGCTGTCACTCTCTGTGCCTTAGCACAATGACCGTTTCAGGGTTTCTCAGCTTGGAATATTAGGAAAGGGTCAGAGAGAGCAATTAAAAATAATTATAGGCATGGAAAATTGGGCATGATTGGCAAGGACTGGTGGTGGAAAGAGCCCCTGGAGAGGATGTGAGGTTAAATCCCAGCTCTGCCACATCCCACCTGTGTGACCTTGGGAAAATAACTTCCTTAGATCTCAGTTCATCAGTAAAAGGAAGGAGTTGGAACAGATAATCCCTAAGATCCCTTTCCAGCTCTAAAGCTGCCAGCTTATGCTTGAAAGAATGGCAGAAACTCAAGGAACTGGAGCTTCATTCATTCAGCAGTTGGAATAATTTAGACTGGGTTTGGGCTAAAATTTCATCTTATATCATATGGGGGAGGAAGGAAGCATCTGTGAGCAACATTTTTTTTAAAGTGTAGACATTTCAGAAGCACCCTTTTGTGTGCAGTCAAATTTCAGGTGCTTCTTATGGACTCATTAAGGCAGCTTCTTAGCCAAATTTGAGCTACTAGATATCCAAATAATAAAACTTGTCCAAAAGTGGGCTTTTCATTCTTTCAGAAAACATTTAGCAAGTGCCTATTCTGTGTAGTCATGCCCAGAATGAGGGGGATATAAATTTAACAAACACTGAGTTGGCTTCAGTGTGAAATGCAAAATTTAGCTAATAATAACCAGTGGTTTAAGGCTTGCAAAGCATTAGCTCGTTACAGTCCTTAAAACAACCCTGTGAAGTAGGTAATACTATCACACCCATTACACAGATGAGGAACCTGATGCTGAGAGCAGTAAGGAACTTGCCCAGGGTCACACAGCTAGGTAAATATCTGAGGTAGACTTGAACCCAGATCTAAAAGACTCCAAGTCCAGAACCACTTGCCCACCTTAATGAGGCATCCATGCCTTCATGCAACTCCTGACAGACACTAACCCTGCCACTTACTAGCTGTGTGACCTTGGGTAGATAACCTATGCCTCTCAGTTTTCATCTCTGAAATGAGAATATTGAATTCTGAGGGCCCTTTCATTTCTAAGTCCATGAGCCTAGCAGCAGAACTAAAATATGTTGATAATTTTGACACAGTAATACAAAGACTACATTAGAGAGGGATAAAATACTGGGTAAAGGTGGGGTTTGGGGGCGGGGGGGGGGGCACAGAAATGCTAAGTGTCTAGGAGAGGCTTCCTGGGGGATAATAACGAAAGCTAATATTTATACAGCACTATAAGGATTGTGAAATGTTTCACATACATTGTCTTGCTTGTCTCTCATAACCCATGAGGTTGGTGGTGGTATTATTCTCATTTAACTGAAGCAGAGAATGTGACATCATTAAATGTCTGAGGTAGGATTCAAGCCTTGCTTTTCTCGACTCCTGGTCCACTGCGGTATCCACTATGCCAAGTGACCTTTTCTTGGTAGCACTAGATTTGGACCTTAAAAAAGGGGTGGAGATTGAAGGAGGGCCTTCCAGGCTTACAGAATATCATGAGCAGCAGAATCATAAGTGTAGGAAAGTGTGGGAGAAATATGGGGGAAATATGGGTAGAAAGAAAAGGTCAGGTACTAGAGTAAAAAGAATGCAGGCCTTGGGAGGCAGGAGACCTGGATGGGAGTCCCAGCTCAAATTCTACTGTGACCTTGGACAAAATGCTTTACCCCTCTCCAAGCCTCAGTTTTCTCCTCCATAAAATGGATATCATAATACTAGCACTATGTGTCTAATAGGATTATTGTAAGGAAAGTGCTTTGTAAATCTTAAAACATTCAAATCCCTCTCTCTTTACCACGTGTGGCTCAAAGGGCCAAGCTTAATGACATCCTGATAAGGGATGACCAAGAACAAGATTTTGCTAGTAGTTATTCTATTTTTGTAGCCAAAGAATAATTATTTACCTAATCTCTAATTACCAAAATTTTTTAAGTTACACAATTTAGGGGAAAATGTGAAGAAATAGAAAAACCTAGGTACAGTGTGGTACCTACCCTTCAAGCAATTCCTTTTCCTTGAATCTCGAAGACCACTCTGACTCGTACACACTTACTACCCATCGTGCTATAACAGAAGGGGGGTTAGACCTGGATTCAAGTCCTTACCTGTGATTTAGCAGTTGTATGACCGTGAACTCTTTGTAAATGTCGGTTTGCTAGTTTGTAAGTTGGGGAATCATTTTTAAAGATGGCGGTAATGCTCAGATGAGATAACAGACTGAACGCATTTTGCAAGCCTCAAAAGTACCACAGAAGTATCAGTTGTTATTAAAGCACTCGGTAAATATGAGTTGTTACTAGGGTAGAAATTCCAGCTCTGCCACTTCCTGGCATCCTGACTCCAAGCAAAGTAGCCTCCCTTCTCTTTAATCAAATGAGATTACATATAGAAAGCATTTTGCAGACCTTAAAGTGGCTATATAAATAGCATTAGTTATTCTCTTTGCCTTAGTTTTCTCATCTGTAAAATGGGAATAATCACTATCCACCTCAAAAGGCTACACTGAAGGAAAGGATTTTGGAAATCATAAAGAACTCTAGAAGCATAATTTGTTATTCAGGTGGCTTTGTCTTTGTGAAGACAATTTGGGGAAGAGTAGTTGATTGAGTGCCCAGCAGGCATTCAGTAAATGTTGGCTGAATTAAATTAATTCTTCCTCCATACTCTCACCCGGGGAGTCACCTTTATCTCTTCTTGCAGGCACTACCACAAATTTCTTAATGGGTATCTTTGTCTCCAGTCTCTCCCCTCTTTGATCCATCCTAGAAACAGCCTATGGCCGGGTTCTACCATGCCATTTTCCTGTTCAGAAACTTGTAATGAGACCCTTTTGCCTCTAGGATAAAACTAGACTCCTCCCCCTGGGATGGAAGGCTCTCTTCAAGCAGGTCCCACCCAGCTTTTCCAGCCATGTTTCCTACACCTCCCCTTGCACAAACTACTTTCCAATCAGGAAAGTGTTTTCTCTTTCCTTTGCCCTTGTATCATACTTGTGTGCGTATCATGCTCCCATGTTAGACTGTAAGCTCCCTGAGGGCAGTTTTTTTTTTGAGGGGAGTGGGGGTAGCTTTATATGCCCAGTACAGAGCATACTCGCTGCTTATATGTTAAGCTGAATGTGGGTTGTCTCTGGCTACCATTAAATGCAAAAAAAAAAAAAGGAAAAAGGTGGGAGACGATACTTTTAACCGATCAGCCATTGGATCTTAATGTAAATAAGTTCATAAGCATTTCCAAATCCCCCTCCCTGAGAGCAGTTTCATAAATGCAAGGAGAGGGGTTAGACTGGGCCTCTGGTGGGTACCTGGGAGAAGATGGAGAAAGGCATGAAGAGTTTTTATGTTCCCTGAGGTCAGACTCCATCCCAACCTACCCCCTCCCCACCCCACACCCTTATTAGTCTACATAATGGCTATGGGAATGTTGATGCCCCAGAGGTGGGAGATAAGCAGACAGAGCTTAGCCTGAACAGTGCTATAGTTGGAGCCCAAATCCTACCCCAAGCCCTTGAAGGCTGCCTTGCCCTATTTCTTCACTGCCTTTCCCCCTCCCGTTTGACTCTGTGAGGGCAGAGTCTAGGTCTGTTCTAACCTGTAGGTACCCCAATGGTACTCAGCACTGAGCTCTACAAACAGCACTTGCTTGATGAATACTGGCCATCGTGGTATTGTCCCCGCTTCCCTTCACAGCCTCTCCCCAACCCCCACAGGTGCCTAAACTAGGTTTGTCATCGGGTCATGAAAGAAACTCGGGGATTGCAGACATCAGCAGTCAGAGTTGTGCAGCACAGAGATGCCCAATCCCGACACGTCTTCTGGGCTGTCTTGGGTGTGAGTCAGCAGGCGCGGTCTAGCCTGGGCACACCACTCGGCATCAGTCAGCACAGGTTAGCTCGGGGCTCCTCACCACTCCTCCCAACATGCTGTTCATTACTCTTGCATCAGAAGCAGCGTTTCTGTCTGGGATGGAGGAAGGAAAAACAAAACCATCAGCAGGCCGCCCGTCCCTCAGCCCTGACGACTTGCTCTCTGCTCCCTTCCCCCCCCTCCCAGTTTCTTCCTGTCCTTCATCAAATGAACCCCAGGTTCTCACTCCGCGGGGCACACTGGGCCAGGCATGGGCAAAGGAGGGCTCTAGGATCAGAGACACAGAGGAGGAAGGGACTTCAGACCCTTCATATCACACACATGGAAACAGGCATCTACAATGGAAAGCGTCCTGAGAGGCCCTGAATTCAAATGCCGCCTCTGCCACTGACTACTGGTAACCTTAAACAAGGCAGTTCATCTCCTTCAGCTTTCTCCCCTGTACAGGGTGAATGGGTTTGACAAGATAAACTCTTAAGGCTTATGGAGTGAATGTTGAGAACTAAAAAATAGAAGGAAAAAAAAAAGATTAACTCCAAGGGCCCTTCCTGCTCTGCCCAGGATTCTGCCAAGAGAGGGGAAGGAGCTTGCTGGAGGTCATGCAGCTAGAAAGTGGAAGAGCTAGGTCCCGTGACTCACCGTCCACTGCACTGCGGTTACTACCAGGACTTATTTCTGCCTTTGAAGAGTCTAGGATTCTCATTGTCTCTGTCTCTCCCTCCCCTTTCTCTGTCTCTCTCTCAGCTCAGATATTGTTTCTTCTAAAGACTTTCCTAGCTCCGATATTCCATGTTCTAAGGTCCCTCCTACTTCTGACATTGATGTTCTCAGGACCCACCCATTTCTGACATTCTGTGTTCTAAGAAGCCTTTCCCAGCTCCGACATTCCATGTTCTAAGGCCTCTCCCAGCTCTGATGTTCCATGTTCTAAGGCCTCTCCCAGCTCTGACAGTCTATGGTTGTATCATTCTAATTGAGTAGAAAAGATCCATGCATGATAATATAGAACCTGGTGCCAAAACACGTGACACAGTCAGTGTCATACGAACTTAGAAAGTTGTGTAGGTCATAAGCAGTCAAGGAAAACTTCCTCAAGGAGATGAGCCTGGAAGGATAGGTAAAGAGAAGGGATAGGAGGAAGGATTCCAGGCAAGGGGAATAGCTCAGCCCAGCCCCACCAGGCCCAAGTTAGGAGCTTTATGGGCTCTGCTCAACCAACCCAGAGACTGTCACTTGGGATACCCATACTGTGACTTCCTGATGGCAATGAGACTGTCTGACCCTGTTGCCATAGGGTTTTAAATTTTTTTAAAAAGCAAAGAGCAGACTGAATGCCTTTCAGTCAGCAAGATTCAAATCTTAGAACCCTAGACTTTGAGGAAAACAGCTGCCATATAGTAGGGAAAATTTTAGACCAGGCATCAGAAACCCTGGGTTTGAGTAGCAAAAAATTCTCATTTATATAGGGCTTTAAAAATAATATAACATTTTCCCACATAAAAACCTATGAGGTAAAATTTACATGATTACCATCTTCATTTTGTAGTCAAAGAAACTGAAAGACATGGCCAGTGTCGCTGTCCACTGTCCGTCAGAACCAAGATTCAAGCAGTGGCACTTGGTATTCCATTCTTCCCACCAAAGCATTAACTCTCTCCCTCCCCCTCCCCCTCTCCCTCTCCAAAGAGGATGCTCACCTACCATGGGCAATGCCTATGAAGCTGACCCAGACGAGCATAAATAACACACACACACACATACACACAATCTTTAAGAGCTCCTGACCAGCAAGACAGTGATGGTTCTGTGGGTAGGGTTCTTATTATACTTTGAGGGATCTAGACTACAAGCAGCCACATTTGTTTTTGTGCTCAGTACAGGGCCTGACACATAGTAGGTATGTTAGAAATGCTGCTTGAATGAGTGTATCACTGTCACCTTTCACAGGACTCCCAGCTTCTGACAACTTTATCTTTACACACCCAGGAAGGTGGACAATAGAATTTCTCCCCCTCCTTCTGTTTTTTTTTACACTCCACTCATTTCATCCCCATTAGTGCCCTGGAATCTCTCCAGTTACCTAGAGAAGTGTAATACTAAGGCCATTCTGGTGCTGTTATAGGACTATAATAAGGAAATCATAATTTTAATAATAGTAATAACTTGAGGTGGCTAGGTGGTGCAGTGAATACAGCACTGACCCTGGAGTCAGAAGGACCTGAGTTCAAATATGACCTTAGACACTTGATGCACTTGCTAGACTTGGGCAAGTCACTTAACCCCAATTGCCCTCCCCCCCTAAAAAAGAAAATAATAACTAGTATTTCTGTAACACTTAAAATGCCATGGTTTGCAGAATGCTTTACAAATATTCTTATTTTATCCTCCTAACAACCTTGGGAGGTAGGTGCTTTAATGATTTTACAGATGAGGAGACTGAGGCAGACAACTTCCGAGGCTTGTCCAGGGTCACACACATAGAAAGTATCTGAGGCCAGATTTGAACTAAAGCCTTCCTGACTCCACACCCTACACTGTAGCCACTGTACTATCTACCTATCAATGCCACAATGTCCAAAAGAAGCACAAGTTATCCGAAGGCCAGCGGTGGTACACCTGGCCAAGTAAACATACACCAGAAGTGGCATGAAGGATAGTATTCGAGGGATGTGTACCTTGAACAGAAAGTGGTCCAGATCACGGGATAACTGAGAGTTTAGGTGTCGAGAGATCTAGAAGTCACCTAACATTTGGAGTACATCCCCGTGGAGCATTCGTTAAAGGACATGGTTGGGGCAGCTAAGCAGTGCAGTGAACAGAGCACTGGCCATGGAGTCAGGAGGACCTGGGTTCAAATCCGGATTCAGACACTTGACACTAGCTGTGTGACCTTGGGCAAGTCACTTAACCCCAATTGCCCTGTGTTCCCCCCTCCAAAAAAAAAGACTGTTGAGAGTTGTACAAGATTAAGTAGCTAGGTGAACAGCTGGTCTCAGACACAAGCTGTGTGCTCCTGGGCAAGTTCCTTTGCCTTAGTTTCCCCAGCTGTAAAATGGGGATAATAGCAGGTATCTCCCAGGATTGTTGTGAGGATCAGAGGAGACAATATTTGTAAGTGGCACATTTGCCTAGCACATAGTGGTCACTATATAATTGCTAGCTGTTATTAAGATAAGAAGGTGCAGGTGAATTGCAAGCTGCATCTTTTGGAAGGAATGCATACATCAGCAGGGTTACAGACCCACTGAAGGAACTAAGTATAAATAAATGAATGAACAAAAGACTGAAATAAAGACTAGGTAAATGGAGTAATGAATGAGAGAGCCTCTTTAGAACAATCTGAACAGTACTGTTGATGGTGGGAGCAGGGAAGCTGAACTCCTGCCTGACCCATTCTTTGAGCCCTCTGGACCGCATTATGAAATACTCAATGTCTAACCACGTCTAAAACCACCCACACTAGCAGCCAGCTTCTCCATCACTAGTGTAGATGCAGGCCCGTATTTCTCCTTCCAGAGGAGAGTTGAGGCAGAACTAAAACAACTTCTCTCACTGAAGGCAGGTGCTCTGCCCATGAGGAACCCATCCCTCAAAGCACAGAAGCATGGGCCATCAAAACTAGAAAAGGCCTTAGAATATCATAAAATATCTAGACCAGACTTTAGAATATAAAATAGGATTTTGAGCTGAAACATGATGCATAGACTCTTACAGCTGGAAGAATTTTAGAACAAATTGTCAGAGCTAGAAGGAACCTTGGAATGTGAAAAGAGCTAGAATGGACTTCAGAATATGGAATAGAGACTGTCTAACCTGGAAGGGACCTTAGAACAAGGAATGTTAGAACACAGACTATCACATAGAATGTCAGAGCTGGGAAATACCCGAAGATATAGAGCCACAGGATGTTGGAGCCAGGAGGGGCTTTTTGAGATTACCCAGGCTAAATTTCTGTCTGATGATTGCATTCCGTAAGCAACTAAGGGGCTTGGTGCACCATTTCTTCCTGTCTCGCAGCCCAATGTGCTTGCCAGCACAGCCTAATGTGGTTCAAGTAAGAAATGAGAGCTCTATGAAGTGGGAGCCAACAAGGCATAAGGGTTTAAATTAATTGGTATTAATGCTTATCAATATATTTAGTAGTGTTATTTGTACCATATAATAATTTGTTATTTACTATTAATCTATTATATTGTCTATTTATTCTTACACATTAACTAGTGTATTTGTTGTTACTGTTTGATCAATCTCATGTCTGACTCTTCAGGACCCCATTTGGGATTTTATTGACAAAGATACACGAGTAGTTTGCCATTTCCTTCTCCAGCTCATTTTACATATTAATTATTACTTATTATTCTGTATTATTAATTATGAACAAAACATAATACTATTAACTATAGATTATACTGTTATAATAACCTGTTAATAAAGTTGACTGCATTTTGTTAATTATTATTAATGGTTGATAATAAATGCTGATACATTTTCATAGATTTTTAAAAATTCTGGACCACCAAATAAAATATGTATTTCCATATACAAAGTAGAATGGAAAAAAGGATTGCACATGAAACTATGAATCTCTTATGTAGGTTTTATGCCTCCAACCCTCTCTAGGATGGACAATTTAACAGCTTTTTCTGTTAACGAAGGAAGTTTCTTTTAAACTATATATTGAACTCAGTATGTAAGAGCTGTCCCTGGCCATGATTCTTTCTGACCTTTGCTCTCTTCTGTGCATTTTTTAAAAATCCTTTTTTAAAAAATGATCTTATCCTTATGTTTCCTCCTTTCCATCACAAACCCCCATTGAAAAAAGAAAAACAAAGTCCTTGCAATACATAAATATGGTCCAGCAAATCAGATTTCCACATTGGCCAAGTTCTAAAATATAAAGACACAAGATTACTCCGCCAGTCTTTAAAGCAGCAGAAGGTTTACCGGCTTTTTAAACCCACAGACAAGTAAATGAGTCAGAAAAAAAGGCTTCTGCATAACTCTAACCCAACCTTTAGAGGGAAGACAAATACAAAAGCCAAACTTACAAGTAACCTAAAACCACACACCTGCTGTATCTAATTAATTGACCTAACAATCCTTTCCTTGCTTATGTACAACAGTCTGCAAACTACAGGCCAGGGAGCTTGACTTTGATCCTGGGAAAATTCTCAAATGAATTATATATCTCTGTTGAATTTCACCTTATTCCATGAATCCTTAAAGAGATGGTTAGCGAACATCAAGAGAAGGAAACAGTGACCACAAAGAGCCAGGATGTGTTCATCAGGCACAAGTCATGCCAGACTAACCTCATTTCCTTTTTTTGACAGGATTACTAGTAAATCAGGGCATTGCTGCTGATACAGTTTACTTAGATTTGGGAAAATCATTTGATAAAGTATCAGTATTATTCTTGAGGAAAAGGTAGTGAGATGTGGACTAGAGGATAATATAACCAGATGGATCAGAACCGGTTGAAAGGCCAGAGTATAGTTATTAATGGTCCAATGACACTGTGGCAGGCAATTTCCAGTGGAGGGCTCCAGGTTTCTATACTCCTTCCTGTGGTGTTTGCAATTTTTATCAGTAAGTTAGATAAAGGCAGATATGCAAAGATCAAATCTACAAATGACATATAAGGAACTAGATTTGTAGAAAGAGATGCTCTAGCGAGACTTCAGCACAAGCAGCGTCAACAGGGATTCAATGAATTGACATGTAACAGAAAAAGCTGTTAAATGTAAAATAAACATTGCCCACCCTAGGGAGCGTTGGAAGCATAAAACCTTAACTGCAAATGAAGAGATCATAAAGATGATCATTTGGGATTCGTATCTTTGTACTTAGCTACTCATCCACATAAGACTGCCAAAGGAATAGGGGGACAGAAAGCACGGCATTAAAACTAATTGCCCTAAGGCAACATGGAGTGGCTTACAGAATGAAAATGTTTCTGAGTCAAGAACTTACAGAATGCAGAACACAATGCAGAACAGGTGACAAGCCATCTCAGAAGCTCTGAGGGAGTCAGAGAGAAACTTCTTTTAGATCCTAAGCTAAGGGTAGGTGTTCTGTCTGAAAGATTCCTATAAGAGGTGGCTAGATGGTGCAATGAGTCAGGAGGACTTGGGTTCAAATCCAACCTCAGACACTTAACACAAAACTAGCCATGGGCAAGTCACTTAACCCCAATTGCCCTCCAAAAAGCAAAAAAAAAAAAAAAATCCTGTCACACCACCATTTTAGGGAGAGTGGTACCACCAGCCAAATCCCTTGCTGAAGATGGAAAGAAGACTGCAACTGCCCATCTAACCAGTAGAAAGAGATGCTCTGCCCTAAGAAGGGCCCTAAGTCTAAGAAGGGCCCAGCCTTGAAGCAGTTGAGACTGGTGAGGAACCAGCAAAGTCACCAAATAACCTGCTCTCCCCAGACAAAGGAATTAGCCAACCCTCTCATTCAATTAAACTAAATTTAGCAAATATAATTTGTTAACCACCAACTGTGGTTAATCTAGGTACAAAATAATGGACAGAAAAAAATTAAACAATCCTTGGCTTCAGGAAGTTTACCTTACACAAAGGGAACAATATGTACCCAATAAATACAAAGTGACTTTTTGGTACTGGCAGGGGTCAAGAAAGCCATTGGGTAGGAAATGGCTTTTGAGATGAGTCTTGAAGGGAGATAGGAATGCCAAAAACTAAAAGTGAAGAGTGAAAGCAATCCAGACAAAGGAATGGAAGGGGAGATTTAAAGAGAATAGCAGTAAATAGAGACCTGGAAAAGAGAAGGCTCTAGCTTAAAGCCAGCATTTACTTAGCACTTTAAGATTAACAAAGTACTTGATCCTCACAACCACCCTGTGAAGCAGGTGCTAGTATTATGCCCACTTTACAGATGAGGAAACTGAGGCTGGTAAAGTCACTTAACCAAGGTCACTCAGCTAGTATCTGAGGAAGGATTTTAACTCCATACCATAGTTTTAGAACTGGAAGGGACCTTTGAAGCCATCTAATCCAATCACTTTATTTTACAGATGAGGAAATTGAGACTCAGAAAGGCTAATGGCTTCAACAAGATAACTAGGTGGTAAATACCAGAGCCAAGATTTTAACTTAAGTCTCATAAGACTCCAGACTCAGCACTCCACCTTTAACACTCTGTTTGCTGAATTCCATTGCCAAAAGGAATCATCTGTCCTCATAACCCCAGCAGTCATTTGTAAGGACTGAATGAGACAATGGATATGGAAGTGCTTTGTAACCTGGATTATTCCTTAAAACTCAGTTTCTCTAAAACATGCCTTGTAAATGTAGGTTAAAGACTGTCCATCGAGTCCCATGCCTTGTACATGTAGCCTTCTTGGAATCTCAGGAGACCTCAGAGATCATGAATCCAAACCAATCTTCAATCCTTGCTACAATACCATTGACAAATGGTCACCCAGACAGTCTCTCCAAGTACAAAATGCGGAGACTTTAAGGTGATATGATATTGTATCAAGTAAACTTTTTAAAATCTACAAACAATAATTTTGTGTTCTCTGTACCTTTTAGCCGATTGTGTGAACTGCATTCTTGGGGGTGGGGAATCTTTTTATAATTAAAAATTATTTTAGCTCCCTCCCCCCCTACCCCTCTTCTTTCCTCACTTGCAGTGTCCTTTTGGCCAGAAATTCTAGATAACTTAGAAATCCTTTGCATGGTTAGAAGTTTGCAATGAATTCCGTCGATTAAATTTAACAAAATCAGCTCTCTGAATATAGGCTATCAGGTAGTTTCCCTCTCCATCTTCAGGACACATGACCAAGGGGAACTGTATGATCCCTCCCATTCATTTATCCAGTAAGCATTTGTTTAGCCCCAACCATATACCAGGCACCATGCTAGGGATGATTCAAATTTTTAAAAGTCTGTCTTCCAAGACCTTACATTCTACTAGAATGCAACTTGCTCCCCTCACCTCTGTGCCTCAGTTTCCTTATTTGTAATGAGGGGGTTGGACCAGATGATTTCCTCTAGGTCTGATATTCCGTGTCTTATGTTATTAGAATCTGTCTGGATTATTACAATTTTCGAAAAAGCTCAAATGCAGCCAAAGGACCTAAATTCAAACCCAGCTCTTCCCACTTACTAGTTCTGTATGTGTGACCTTGGGCAAGTCCTTGCCCTTCCACTGGGCTTTCAGTTTCCACTTCTAACTCCCACGGCCCCTGGGGAAGGAGAGGGGACAGGCAGTCACGCCCATATGCAGAGGCAATAAATGTTCCACTCAACTTTTCCAGGGCAGCCCTCTATCTACGCACGTTGAACTCATCCCTAGCCTGGCCGAGCTACTCATTTTCTTGTTGGGCCCTGAGAGTTCCCGACACTCTCCCCGACATTGTACCCATACCTGCTCACTGGTGCTGGGAAGCATTTGGCAGGGGCCAATCCCCCCTTCTCATTGTCGTCTCTCCTACCTCCCGCAACTGGGAGCTATCCTTTCCCAAGCCAAAGACAAAGACAAATGCCCTGCCTGGATCTCCAGAGGGAGGGTAGCCCCCGGCTGCCTTCCCTGCCCCCTGGTCGAAGGGCCTACGGAAAGATGATGCCTACCTGGCTCTCTCTCGATTTCTTGGTTCTAGCGCTGCGCCTGCTGTTTGAAATGGCCCCTGGCAGCCAGCCGCTCCCTGGGCAATCCCAGCATCTGTGAGCATGTGCGCTGGCTCCTTTAGCCTGCCAGGGAGGGAAGGAGAGGATTACTGGGGGGCGGAGGGGAAAGAGAAGGAGGGAGGGGGAGAGAGAGAGATCGAGAGATCTCCCAGTAAGAACAGCAGGAAACGTTGGGAGCACGCAGGGCTTTGAAGAGACCACTGAGGATGGGAGATTCCGAGCTTAAGGGGAGGTTAAAGACTGTCCATCGAGTCCCATGCCCTCACTTTGCAAGAGAGGAAACAGGGGCCAAAGAGGAAGGAGGGATTTATTTAAGGGGGAAGCAGCTAGGGGAGCATGGTGTCCTGGCCCAGGAGGCAGGCGGCCAGAGTTTGGATTTGGACCCCAACATTCGTGACCTTGGGCAGTCAGTCACCTCCCATCCCTTAACCCTTGGGTTTCTGGGCAGACCTAGAAGAAGCTTTCCTTCTCTCCCCGATCCAATCCCCGCCCCCCAACCTCCAGTCTCTGTAAAATGGGGGCTTTAATCTTTGCTTGAGAGACAGCATGGCTCTAGGGGTAGGGAAAGAGCTGGATGTGAAGTCAAAGAACCTGGGTTCAAGTCCCTCTCCGACAGCATTACTAGCTGTGACTATGATCGAGTCATTTAACCTCTTGGTGCCCCCCATGAGCAAATACACTCTCTAAACGAGACTGCTGGTCTGCTTCTAAGTGTTTCCTCCCCAGAGGAGATCCTATACTAATATTTAATCAGAGGTCCAAATGAGGAAATGACTGAAGAAATAAATAAAATTAACATGAACAGAGGAATAAGTGAATGGGTCAAAACCATCCCCTGCTTCACAGGGCTGTTATGGGCCACTTTGTAAACCTTGAAGCAGACAGAAACACCCTGGACGTGAAGAATAAAGGATGAAATATGTTTGCATCCTCCCTGTGGAAAAGCAGCCAAGCTCCAGTACACAATGATGAATACATTGTCCGAGGGGCAGGTTAATTGTTCTTAATTGTTTTTCCTTGTTACAAGGGCATATAGGGAAATCATTGTGGCATTTTTTTAAAAAATGCATGAGTAAAAATTTAAAGTAGAGAAATATTAAAAGTGAGTTGATTTATTATTGTGGACTCTTATGAAAAGGGTCCTCCCATAATCCCTGGTTCACAGATTTCAGATTAAGAACCCCTCTCATTTTACAAATGGGGCAGTTGAGACAAAGAAAGGAGAAGGGATTCAGCCACGATCAACCATGTGGGCAGAACCAGGATTACAGCCTGATGACCAGTTTAGGGTTCTTTTGGCTGAACTGCGCAGCTTTTCCTATATCAGCCTGGGAAAAGAGTTGAGGAAGAGAGGGGAGTAAACTCCCATTCTATAAGGTTATAAAAATCACAGAGGGCTCTCCCAACCACAGTTCTATGGGGGGGGGGGGTAGCAACCTAGCATTTTCATCTTAAGGAAAGCAAATTGAGGGACCTCAGAGTAGAGAAGTGATTTGTCTAAGATCTGGATGCTAGGAAATGTCCCAGCCAGTAGACTTTCTTAAGCACTTACCATGTATAAAACTGGACTGTAGGTTTTCAAAGCCAAAAAAAGAATGGATGGCAGTCCCTGCCCTCCAGGAGGTTCTATTTTACTAGAGGGGGGGACCTCCCCTGTTTCTTTCATGATGGTTTGACAAAACAGCTTCACCCTGGGACCAGCACTGGGGAGGCAGCCCTCGATAGTGGGAAGAGAGCTACATTTGGAGTCAGAGACATCCGGGCTTGAATCCTGCCTCAGTCACTGGTTGAACTAAATTCAAACGCAAAACCTTCCCTCACTCTCTAGCGGAACAAAACATTACTGGACATGTCTCTGATACTTAAGATATCAGGAGGAACAGATAGAACAGGTGCAAATACGGTACTGTGAAAATGTCAAAGAGCCCAAGAGATTTTCAGCCTAGACTGGAGAAGACTTCTGGTAGGCAAAGGTAGGGAAGCAGAATCTCGAAGATTAGGACTTCATCACTCTAAGAAAAGCTGGGGAGAGGGTATGTCGGGGCCATTCTAGGCACAGTAAAAGTGTCCTTTTGAAGTTTACCATGCCCAATTAGAGAGCTGGCTTGGAATCTCCATGCCCACCCACCACCCTTCTTCACACCTCCTAAAGCATTAGAAGTATATAGTCTCCGTCTTTCAAGGCTCACATAAAATAATGTCTCTTTCCTATAGTATATTAATGTTTATAAAGCAAGTTTCTCATAGCAACAATGTGAGGAACAGGATGCGAGGAACATCTTCTTTGTTTAAAAGAGAGAAAATTAAGGCTCAGAATAGTTCAGTGACTTGACCAAGAACACCCAGCTAGGCAGGGTCCAACTATTCTCCAACATAATCTGTTTCGTGAATTTGGTCCTTATCACACACACACACACACACACACAATGACTGCTTCATTCTGTTTGTCAGGCTTCAGATGAGTAGGAAATGAGTTAATAATAAATAACAGGAACAGATTTCAGAGGTGACCAACCATGTGGAAGATGTTGAAAACAAAACAATCTTAAACAACCCCCATGTCGTAGAGAAGCCAAGTATACAGTGTAGAACATTTAAAGGACAAAGAAAATAGAAATGCAGCCTCTTATCAGTTTTTTTTGGGGGGGAGGGGGTTCTTATATCACTGCCAAGGCAGAGCCTGGAAGGAAATGTGTTGATCTGAATGCCTGAAGTAGCAATAAAGAATGAGAGGGAGAGACAGACAGACAGAGAAAAGAGAGAGAGAGAGAGAGAGAGAGAGAGAGAGAGAGAGAGAGAGAGAGAGAGAGAGGAGAGAAGAGAGGAGAGAAGAGAGAGAGAAGAGAGAGAGAGAGAGGAGAGAGAGAAGAGAGAGAGAGGAGAAAAGAGAGAGAGAAGAGAGAGAAGAGAGAGAAGAGAGAGAGAGAGAGAGAGAGAGAGAGGAGAGAAGAGAGAGAGAGAGAGAAAGTACAGCCCATGGAATACAAGACTCTCTGAGTTTACAGGAACCTCAAAGGGTATCACATCAGACCTTCTTCCCCTGGGGCAGGAATAATCTCTACAACCTGACTGTCAGGAGGCTATCTAGTCAGTTAGTCAATCAGTGCTTATTAACTGCTTACTACATGGCAGACACTGTGCTAAGTCCATATATGAGTATATATGATTCAAATGAGTATAAATTATTAGAAGGTAGTTTTGGGAAGGAGGTCACTAGCAGTGGCTGGGTGGGGGAACCAGGAAAAGCTTCATGTACAAGGAGTCCTTTGTGGGGAATGGGGGGATGGTCTTAATGTAGATCTTAAAGGGAATCAAGGACTTTAAAGACTGAGGAGAAAAGGGAGAGCATTCCAACCAGAACAAAGAAAGGCAGGAAGGGCTGTGTAAGTAGAGAGAAGGAAAGAAGGGAGGAAGGAAAGAAAGAAGGGAGGGAGGAAGTAAAGAAGGAAGAAGGAAGGAAGGAAGGAAAGAAAGAAGGAAGAAAGGAAGGAAGGAAGGAAGGAAGGTCAGTCTACAATCTACTATTACAATCTACAATACCAGGCATTTGTGCTAACATATGGGAAATATGGGAATTGGAAATGTGGGATGAGAGAGAGTGAACATCATCCATGGAATGACACCCATATTATGGGCTCAGTTGACTGGAAGGATGGTGGTCCCCTGAATAACTTCCACTGATGGGGTACTCTGAAGCTCTTGGGGAAACCATTTCTTCCTGGACAACTCATTGCCAGGTCAAAGCAAAGTAGTCACAGCCTTGGAGTCCAGATCTGACTAGCTGGTTCTTGATTTCGTCCCTTGATAACCTGGTAAAAGTTTAATCTCTGTGTCCTATCTCTGTCCCCTGTTCTTCCTATTATATGTTTTACTTTTTTTGTTGTTTATAAGAACTGGCACCATTCTATGTAGGAAGGTCATACAACTTTGCCCACGGCACATATAATTCCCTGGGGCAGAGGCTGTAGCAGGCTGACTCACTGGAAGAAGCCAGGTTCACAGTTCAGCTATGGCCTCTCTGATATTTTCCCGTTATGGATGTTCATCCAATCAGTCCTGAGACCAAAAAGGGAAAGGGTACAACCACTTGAGTTCTTTCCAGGAATATACTCTAGGCCTAATCCAGGACTCTTTCCACTGTACTGATGACTTTGAAAAGGTTAGTTTTAAAACATTAATGGAGTTCCACAGACAGCGATGGTGTATCTTCAAGGACATGGAAATTCTAGCCTGAGCATTCATGGTAGTGAGAGCTGGCATGGAGAGTAGTTTTGTGTGGTGGGTAGGGAATCAGGAAGCCCAAGTTCAAATCTTAGCTCTGCAATTTCTTGGGTCTGAGGCATTGGCAGAGCCCCATCCCCTCACTGGACATCAGTTTCTTCATCATAAGATGAGGAAGTTAAATTCAAGAGTCCATCAAACATTTATCATGTACCTACTGTATTTGGTCAGTAAACACTTATTAAGCACCTGGCACTGTGCTAATCACTGGAGATAAAAAGAAAGGAAATATTCCCTGCCTTCAAGGAACTCACAGTTTAACTGGGGGAGACAACATTCAAACAGCTATGTACAAACAAGTTATAGACAGGGTAAACTGGAGATAATCAGGAGAGGGAAGGCCCTAGAATTAAGGGGGACAGGGAAGACACTGGGCCTGATTGAGTTCTGCTAAGATCTGGCCTTTGACTTCACGGAGCTTGAAGTAGTTTGGAAGTGAAGACCGGCTATTTCAGTGGTGGTCAGGGTCTAACAGGTCTGCTTTTCTCCCTCTGGCCTTCTTATTGCTATCTGTTTGGGGGGGGGCGGGGTTGAGTGGGGCTAAGTGATTTGCCCAAGGTCACACAGCTAGTAAGTGTGTTGAGTATCTGGGTTCGAATTCGAACTCAGGTCCTCCTGACTCCAGGGCCCATGCTCTATTCAGTGCGCCACCTAGCCGCCCCTCTTATTACTATCTGGAGGCTTCTTGGGGCATCGGGGCAGTTTTCATGGGCTCTTGCTGGTCCTGAGCAGTATGAGGAGAGTTGGAAAGACAAACAGAATACTGGGGCTTGGCACGATTCTTCCAGGACAAAAGTTGTGTCTGTGAATTGGTCAATGTATCTATTTCCATCTACCTGTCCATCATCTTCCTCGCTACCGTAGAGACAAGGCTAGACTACCCAGGCTGCATTATTTAATTGTCTCCCCAAATTCCACCTTGATTTTGATCTTGCTTACTTACAATCTAATAGCTAAATCAAAATTGACATTCTGAACTACAAAATGCTACATAAAAGTAGCTGCATAATATATGTAAGATTTGTCAAATGAAACCCCTGAGCATGATTGAAAGGTAAAAGGTGCTAAGCAACGAGACCTGAATTAATGCTGCACTAAGTCAATAAATCATCATTTACTAAATACCAACTGTGTGCATAATGCTGTACTGAGTGTATACGCTAGTTGGAGGCAAGGGGGCCACAAAATTTGCATAAGATAATATCCTGGCCCTTGCAGGACATGTCTATGAAAACAAAATGCATTTTTAGCCTGAAGGCCAGCAGAGGGAGCCCTCAAATTATCAAGGTTCCAGGAGATAACATTGGTGCAAAAATGAAGGATTTCTAACTCGAAGAGACTTTGTCTTCTCATCCACCTTCCTTATTTCTGGGGTGCAGAGAATGAAAATCTCTCACCTAAAATCACACAGCCAGCCTGGATTCCAACCCAGGTCCTCTGATTCCCAATCCAGCATTTTCTCCCACCCCACACTTGCTGCTCCTATGCAAAGGGCAAATCTGGTGGATTCTCTGGCCCAGTGATTCTCAAATCATTTGTAGGACTCACCCTTCTCTTTAAGCCAAATTTAAGAATGATTTTTCAGTAAAGTTCTCAAATATTCTAATGAATCTCTGATTTCATAGTTTCAGAGATTCCTTCCATGACTCAGATCTCAGCCCATCCAAACCCACCCCTTCCCGGGAGACTTTTGTCTGTGCCTTCCCATATGTTTACCATGAGTGTCTACTCACAGTTCTGAGTTTCATCCTCTATTTCTCCTGGCATCATGAGAGTACCAGTAAAGCAGTTGTCCTGTCCACCTGCCATGCCTTGCCCATACCACATCACGAGCTCATCTTCTCTTCCAGTCTTACATGTCCCTGATGGCATCTCTTACTCTTGTTCTTCAGAATTCCTCTTAGCCACTTCTCATACCCACTATGTCCCTCCCCATTTTCCTGTGCGTGTAATCATGTTCAGTTCTTGGGAGACTATTGTGTTCAGTGTCTCTCAACCATACCGCAAAACTCCTAGACTATTAGACTTTAAGAGATGGGTCAACTTACTAGCTGTGTGATCTTGGGCAAGTCACTTAACCCCAAATACCCTGCCTTCCCTCCTCCAAAATAAAAAAGAGATGGGTCAGAGAAGTGGTATGACATGATGAGTAGATAGTTGGACTTCAATGATGATGCATTGGACTCAAATCCTGTCTCTGACATAATCTTTAGGGATAGTGAACCTGCAGCCCTGAGGTCACGCGTGGCCTTCTAGGTCCTTGGGTGCAGCCTTTTGGCTGAGTCCAAGTTGTACAGAACAAATCCTTTTATTAAGGGGATTTGTTCTGTGAAGTTTGGTTTCAGCCAAAGGACCACACTTGAGGACCGAGAGGCACAGGTTCCCAGCCCTGTTATTCTGGACAAATCACTCAACCTCTCAGTGCCTCAAATAACTATCCAAGACTTGAAATTTCCAAGTAAAAAGTGATTAGCGATGGTGAAGGTAAGGGAAGAGTTTCCTCATCAGTACTCCTCTATACCAATCAGATCACAGATCCAGTACAAAGAAACTCAAAAAGATGGGTATTCTTGTCAAGTAGAAACTTGGGGATATTAAAGGAACTTGGCAATGTCCTGAAGGCAAGCCTGCCTACTGCCCCCTTAAAAAAATTACTCAGTGCCTTCCCCAATATATGTTCTTTTACCCTTTAATGGCTTTTTACAATTTTGCATCACCCAAGCCACTGCAGCCCTCCCTAGATCGTTTCAGTACCTCCCCAGGGAGCAGTACTGCCCACTTGGGAAACTTAGGCTAATATAGGGAAGTAGGAAGGGAAGGAGAGAAGAGAAGGGGGAGATGACAGAAGAAAAGGCAATTTGGGGGAGGTGGTAGTTAGAAGCAAAACACTTTTGAGGAGGAACAGGGAGAAAGAGGAAAGATAAATGGGGGTGGGAATAGAATTGAGGGAAATATACATTTAGTAATCATAACTGTGAAAAAGATTTATAGCAAGTTTCTCTGATAAAGGCCTCATTTATCAAATATATAGAAAATTGGGTCACGTTTATAAGAATACAACCATTCTCCAGTTGATAAGTGGTCAAAGGATATGAACAGGCAGTTTTCAGAGAAATCAAAGCTATTTAGAGTCATATGAAAAACGCTCGAAATCACTAATGATTAGAGAAATGCAGACTGTTGTTGTATTTGTTTGTCCTTCCTTCTCAAAGAGGATCAATGACATCTTGAGCTTGGTGTCATGATTTGCAGGTGAATTGGATGTGAGTAAGGCAGAGCTGTGCAAACTCATTCTGTCTTCCAGAATCATCAGAGTTCAGTGTCAAGGCAAAGGTCAAGACAACTGATGATGGCCCAGCAAACTAAAACAATTCTGAGGTGCCTGAGGCTCTATCATATTGACTAAAGTGGTAGAAAAGGAAGTGAAAAATGTTTGTGGGAATGTGGGAAAACTGGAACATCAAAGCACATTTAATGGAGTTGCAAACTGATCCAACTGATCTAATTTGGAACTGTGCTCCAAGGGCTATAAGGCTGTCCCCATCCTTTGGCTCAGCAACGCCATTACTAAGTCTATATTCCAGAAAAAAAATTTTTTTAAAGAGAAAGGACCCATGTGGACAAAAGTATTTATAACAACTTTTTTGTGGTGGCAAAGAATTGGAAATTGAGGGGATGCCCATCAACTATTGTGCTATAAGAAATGATGAATAGGGTGCTTTCAGAAAAACCTGGAAAGACTTACTTGAACTGATGCTGAGTGAAGTGCGCAGAACCAGGGGGACATTGTACACAGTAACAGCCATAGCGTAAAGATGATCAGCTATGAATCACTTAGATATTATTAGCAACAGAAAGCTCCGAGACAGTTCTGAAGGACTTATAATGAAAAGCGTTACACACCTCTAGGGAGCACAGATTGCATATGTGTAACCTATATCAAATTGCTTGCCTTCTCAATGAGGGGGAAGGAGAGGAAAGGAAGGAGAATATTTGGAATTCAATTTGTGTGTGTGTGTGTGTGTGTGTGTGTGTGTTGGTTTTTACAAGTATTTGGAAAAAATTTAGAAACAAATTTAACATTGTAGTTCCAACACTGTTCTTCTGAATTTCCTTTTCTTTCTTTTTATTCCTTCCTTCCTTCTTTCCTTCCTTCCTTCCTTTCTTTCCTTCTTTCTTCCTTCCTTCCTTCCTTCCTTTCTTTCTTCCTTCCTTCCTTCCTTTCTTTCTTCCTTTCTTTCTTTCTTTCTTTCTTTCTTTCTTTCTTTCTTTCTTTCTTTCTTTCTTTCTTTCTTTCTTTCTTTCTTTCTTTCTTTCTTTCTTTCTTTCTTTCTTCCTTTGCTTTTTGGAGGGGGGAAGGCAGGACAATTAGGGTTAAGTGACTTCTCCAAATAAGTGTTAAGTGTCTGAGGCCAGATTTGACTTCAGGTCATCCTGACTCCAGGTCCGCTGCTCTGTTCACTGCACCACCTAGCCTCCCCTCTGTTGTTGTTGCTTTTTTAACAATTCACTGATATTCTTTTTTTCCCCTTTTTAGAGGCACTAGTACTATTTCTCTATTCCCTCTCCTCAAAGAAAAAGAAGGAAAAAGAAAAGAAAAGAAAAGCTATCCATTATAAAAATACACACCTTCACATCCACATGTTGGCTATGTAGGTCTGAAAACGTAAGCCTCATTTTGAACCTTTGGTCCCTCACCTCTCTGCCAAGAAGTGAAGAAAGTGATTCGTTGGCAATCTTCTGGAGTCATGACTGGTCATTTTGTGAACCCAGGCAGCTAGGAAGCATAGTGGATAGAGTGCTAGGCCTGGAATCAGGAAGACCTGAGTTCAAATTTAACCTCAGACAATTACTAGCTATGTGATCTTGGTCAAGTCACTTAACCTTTGTGTGCCTCAGTTTTCTTAACTGTAAAATGGGGATAATAAGAGCACCTCTTATCCAGGATTGTTGTAAGGCTCAAACAAAATATTTGTAATGTGTTTTGTGAAGCTTTAGGTGTCATATAAACATTGGCTATTTTTCTTATTGATCAGAGTTCTTAAGACTTTTACAATTTTTTTCTTCACACAGTTGTAGTCACTGTCTAAGCTGTTCTGATTCTATTCACTCTGCATCAGTTCATACAAGTCCTCCCAGGTATTCCTGAATGTGTCTCTCTCTTCATATTTTATGGAGAAATAATATTCCATTACATTAACATGCCAGAATTTGTTCAGCTATTACCTAACTGATGAGCACTCACTTTGATTCCTTGCTACAAAAAAATTGCTGCTATAAATATTTTTGTGCATGAAAATCTTTATCCTTTTCCCTTTTGTCTCTTTGGAGGATTAACCTAGCAGTGGTCAGAGAGTACTCACAATTTAGTGATTTGGGGGGATGATACAAAATTGCCTTCCAAAAGTTAAACCTCTTCACGGCTCTACCAATAGTGTATTTGTCTTCCTGCAGTCCTCTAAATATAAATTTTCTCCTTTTGTCATCCTTGACAGCCTAATGGGTGTAAATTTGGATTTCATGGTTGTTTTCATTTGCATTTCTCTTTGTAGTAATGATTTTGAGCACTTTTTCATATGGTTTTAGGCAGTTAGGCATTCTTCTTTGGAAAGCTATTTATATATTTTGACCATTTATCAATTGTAGAATTGCTCTTTTTCTCAAATATTTGTATCAGTTCCCCATATATCTTGGATATTAGGCTTTCAGCTACATAGACTTTTTCCCCTTATAATTCTATCAGCATTGATTTTGTTTCTGCACAACTTTTCAAGCTTTTATATTTAAAACTATCCATTTTATGCCCTTGATTCTCTCTATTCTTTGTTCAGTCAAGAATTTTTTTCCTATCAGTCTCTCACAATATGTCCACTGTGGAGATGTTCTGTGTAATTACACATGTACAGCCTGTATTGAATTGCTTGTCCTTCCAGTGGGGTTGGGTGATGAGGAAGGAACCGAAAGAATCTAGAATTTAAAGTTTCACAATCAAATATTAAAATATATGTATTATTATTATTAATAATAATAATAACTACATGCAACTGGGAATTAAGATATACAGGCACTGGGGTAGGGAGACCCATGCTGCCCTACCAGAAAGTCAGAGAGGCGATGGGGGAGGACATAGGAGAGAGCAGATTGGAGGAGGGACTACACAGTGGAATTGCTGTTTTGGGGTGGTGGGTAGGGGAAAGATGGGGAGAAAATTTGTAACTCAAAATCTCGTGGAAATGAGTGATGTAAACAAGAAAATAAACTAATTAATTTAATTTTAATTTTAAAGAATTCTTTCCCTATTTATAGCTGCCAAAGTTGTTTTTCTTCCTGCTCCCCTAATTTATTAAGACTCTTTTTAAATTAATCTCATAACCATTTGGAGCTTCTTGTGGTATATGGTGTGAGATGTTTATCTAAGTCTGATTTCTGCTAGATTACCTTCCAGCTTTTCCTGAAGTTTCTGTCACAACTGTCAACTCCAGTTTTGCAGGTGAATTGAATTTGAGTAAGGCAGAGCTGTGCCTTGGAAATATTGGATACTACTTTCCTATGTCCCTTTACTTTCTGAGTTTTAGTGAGCCTTATTTGTTCTGCTGAGCAACTTTACTATTTTTTAGCAAATAACAAACAATTTTGATGATTATTACTTCATGCTGTTATTTTGAGATTGCAGCTAAATCCCCTTGGTTCCCACTTTTTAAATTTTCATGGAGATTCCTGACATTGTATTCTTCTAGATGAATTTTTTTAAGGTAACTCTTTGGTAGTTTGATTAATATAGCATTGAATCTCTGGGCTAACTAGCCCCTACTCAGGAGGGCAAGTTCACTGCCCAGAGAGCAACTGATGCTGACTCCTCAGGATTCTATCATCGGTTTTTAGAACTAAAAAAGGCCCATGTCCAGCATACTTCCCTAACATCAACCAACAGGCTGACATCAGTTAGCATTTACAAAGGAAAATTGCCAAGAGCAAGAGTCACTTCTTCATCAGATAAAAGAACAAAGGAGGTGAGAGTAAGGGATGATATTGAGGCTTTTTGAAGTCTATAGAAGGGGAGAAGGACCTCATAGCAAATGCCCTTAATTTTCTCAGCAAAATACAAAGCAAGATCTTCCATTGAAAGGATGGAGGTAGGGAAGAGTATGGGAGGAGGGGAGGTTGAGAACAGTCATTGTGGGTAGGGTAGTAGCAAGGAGCAAAAGGATTGCCTTGCTTTAGTAAGGGACCAGGTGCCTACAAGTTGGATGCATATCCAAAGAAACTGGAAATAAAGTACCAAAAGTTAGAAAGGCAATGAAAGAATTCTTGAGCACAAAGACTTTTGCTACAAGAATGTTTCATAAGAGCTAAAATAAGTGGAATGGAACTTGGCACTATGCTTCAATTCCTTAATGGAAGAAGTGCTACTGATCCAAGAACATCCCTGATGTTCTCCTAAATCTGTACCCCTGAAACTCCATCCTATCAGGTGCTTCATTATGTGCCCTAGGCCAAAGTTCAGAAATCAGCATCAACCCGTCTAAAGCAGACACAGATGAGAGATACTTGTCTCCCTGTCTCCTCCTTCCTTCTCCTCCCCTAGGGATCTACCTTGGATTCTCTATTCTGAGAACAGTACCTGTTATTGAACCTAAATAATAAGTTCTAATTTATGACCCTCAAAAAAAAGAATTATTCATGTTCAGAAAGACTAGAAGCCCTTTGAGGGGTCTTCCAGCTCTTAGATGCTAAGATTCTATGTCTTTTATCACAGATCAGAGTGTGGAGCTGGATTCTAACTCTGGATTCTGTACAGCAGTGGTTCTCAACCTTCCTGATGCCACGACCCTTTAATACAGTTCCTCATGTTGTGGCGACCCCCAACCACAAAATTATTTTCGTTGCTACTTCATAACTGTAGTTTTGCTACTGTTATGAATCTATCCGATATGCAGGATGTATTTTCATTGTTACAAACTGAACATAACTCACAGGTTGAGAACCGCTGCTTTACATCAATGAGGTTCTTATATTTGCACCTTCATAGACAACATTCCTGGGTCATAGGCTTGATGTCCCCAAAGGCCTAGATAAGAGAAGCAGAAAGGATAGTAGACAGGATCATGCTACAAAAGGGTGACCCCTAACCCTAGATTTCTCTCTTGTGATCTGAAATTCCAGTCACAGTGCCCGAAATTCCATTAGGTTAACCAATTAGGTTAAAGGTGCTGAAGTTTCTTTTTCAGGCATCATTATCATCATCAAAAAGATAATAAGATTTCTATCTGGAAGTAACTTTAAAGACCATTTTAGTAAAATTTCTTCATTTATAGGTTAGGAAAATGAGACCTAGAGAAGTTAAATAACTTCCTGAAGTTTATAGAGGCAGAGACAGAATTTTAAGCCTAGATCCTTTGAATCCAGATCCAGAGACCTTTATATATA
The DNA here is from genome assembly GCA_028646575.1 of Pseudocheirus occidentalis. NCBI lineage: Eukaryota > Metazoa > Chordata > Mammalia > Diprotodontia > Pseudocheiridae > Pseudocheirus > Pseudocheirus occidentalis. The sequence goes on from CM053601.1 coordinate 141,782,605, forward strand.
CGATACAGATATAAGATATGAATATAGGTACAGATATGGTATATGTATTGTATGTATATATGTGTATACATATATATTTGCACAATACTTGTACAAATCACAAAAGTGATTTCATATCATAGAATCATAGATGCAGAGCTAGAAGGGAGATCAGGAGGTCCAATCCCTTCGTTTTTCAGATGAAGAAACTGAGGCCTAGAGTGGTTCTCAGTTGATCCTCATAACAACCCTGTTAGGTAGATAGGGCAAGTATTAGAGTAATCTTAGAAAGATGAAGAAACGGAATCTTGGAGGAAATAAAAGTCTCATACGTAACAAAATATTCATAGTGTTACTCTTTGGGGTGACAAAAAATAAACCAAAATGAGTACTTATCACCTGGGGAAGGTCTGAACAGAGAGTAGAATATGAATTTAGGGGAAGATTATCACGCTGTAGGAAATGATGACTGAAGAATTCAGAGAAGCATTGGAAGATACATAAATAGATAACAGGGGGGAAAAAGTCAAACTAAAAGAGCAATAATGACAATCATGTAATCAATAACAAAGCTCCTCTCAGACTCTCCTCCCCAAAAATAGTCAAACTTATTCTAGGAGAACAGTTAAAGAAACATTCCTTCTCTCAGTGGAGACATAGGGACTAAGAAGTTTCCTCTGTTCTTAACTTTCTACATGAGTACTATTGTAGCGCGATTGCTACACCACTGTTGTAGTCCCAGCCAGAACAAACCTCGGCCTTTTGGGACCTGTTGTTGTTGCTGGTCGGTTGGTTGGGGTGTTTTGTGGCACTGGGAGAGAGGTGGGCTCTTTCGAGCTCTGTCATAAGACCATGGATGGGCTTCTGCAGTGTGGTGGGTGATGGGAGAGTTGATGCTGAGGGAGTGTGTTAGGGGCTAGGAATTCGCCTTTTCTGCTGTTAGTTCATTGGGTGTTTACCTTGAGAAGGTACTTGGTGTCTGAGAAAGCTAAAATTGCTTTATGCTTTGTGCATAATTCCTATTTTGGAGAAGTTTGGAAGGGTATGAGGATCAGAGAGAGGGTCTAATCATCTATCTTGTTGCCTCTGAACTGAGAGTTACTGAACGTATTCTCACGCTGCCATTTCATTTTTATTTATTTATTTTTTTGGTTTGATAAGTTTTTATTTTTTTATTTTATTTTTTTATTTTTCTATTTTTTTTATTTCCACAAGGTTTTGAGTTACAAATTTTCTCCCCTTTTTACCCCTACCCCCCAGCCCAGAACATTGATCCCACTGTAAGACCCCTCCCACAATCTGTTCCCTTTTATGCCCTCCT
>CM053601.1:141784404-141836047 GCA_028646575.1 Pseudocheirus occidentalis
TGTTCCTGTCTTGCTTCCTTTTTCTCATGTTGGCCAGTCTATTAATTGCTTGGTTTTTTATCTCTGTGGAACTTTGCTTCCTGGAGGGGGAAAGCTCTGTCCCAAATCGCTGGGGCCCTCACAGCTGCTGGAGCTATTAGTGGGATGCTGCAGCCTCCCCCAGCTTTGGCTCACTGAAAGCGCACCCCAGGACCACCAGTCAAGACCACGATCCATATCCAGGCCGCTCAACGCAAGAGCCCTTGGCCCTGATGGATCACGTCAGCCCCCCTGCTATCTGCAGGCCGAGGGCTCTGAAGCAGCCCAGTGGAAGCCGCTGTTGCTTCGTTCCTGCTGCTACAGCTGCCTCCCACTGCTTCCTTGCCCTGGGAGCAGTTTGTCCAGACCCGCTCTTCTCCTCCCCAGTTAGCAAAATCCACTGACCTTTCTCTTAGCCTTTTTGTCTTCTGGCCTGATAAATGTGGCAACTGTGCCTCCAGTGCAGCAGATCTGCTCTCCTATAAATGCAGCACCCTGCCCGATGCCCCAGGGCCTGAGCCCGGTTTCGGCCGTGGCTCCCAGACTGCTGAGAAGAGCCCCACCTGCTGAGCTGTCTGTAGCAACAGATGTGCTTTCTGTCTTTTGGAGAGTTTTGGAGCTTGAAAATCTGTTTAGAGTCCTATTTTATGAGTTTTTTAGCGTGTTTGTGTGGGAGCTGTGGTGCTTTGCTGCTTCTATGCTGCCATCTTGGCTCCGCCCCCTGCCATTTCATTTTTCACTCTCATTGCCTCCTGTTGTATCCAAAATCCTTATTCTGGCACTCTGGGCCCCTTACGATGATACTTTAGTCTACTTCTTCAGTCTCATTTCCCAGCTAGACTACTCTACTCCCTGTTCCCTAAATCAGTTACTCTTCCCTTGGGTACCGCCTTCATGCAAATCATAAAGATTTAGAGCCTGTAGAAACTTAGGGATCATGACCGAACCCCCTTATTTTAGAGGGGAAAAAGTAGAGGCCAAGTAAGTAGTTCACATTTATATGACACTTTAAGTTCAACCAGTACAACCTTATGAGACAGAAAACGTAAGTCTCATTATCTTCCTTTTACAGAAAAGGAAACTGAGTCTCAGAAAAGTTAAGTGACTTCCTAAGATCACACAGACCTGGAATTCCAATGCAGGTACTCTGAATAATCAAGGGCTCCTTCTGTACCAGGATGCCTAGAGGCTTGGGCAGGGGGTGGTGGTGGTGGTGGTGGTGGTTGTGGTTGTGGAAATGACAAGTAAAACAATAGAAGGTTTGGTCATAGGGACCATACTTGATTCCTTTCCCTGGTTTAGGCATCCTCGGATCTGACAAGTTGATCACTTGCTTCTGGCTCTCTGCTGACCCCTAGCTGCTACTTACGGTATCACCTCACTAGTAGCCCAGGCTAATGCTTGACGTGGTAGCCATGATTGTAGAATTCCTGCTGATCTGTGCACTCTGTGTTATATATAGCACTTTGCAGTTGCCAGTTACGGTTGAATCATTTTCGCACTATCTGTTCTTTTCCTTTTCTTCCTATTTCTCAAACAGTATCTATCAAGAGCAGTTGAGCATTAACCCCAAAGAGCATCCATAAGGTATTCCCAATTGAAGGAAACAGACAAAATTTTGCATAAAATTCTGTAATTGGATGAGCCATTATCATGATACAGTGCCATAACAAGATTCATACTAACATGATATTGATCTTAGAAAAAGATAAATATAGCCAAGTCATAAAATCTCAGCAATGGATAGCCCTGGAAGAGCACAGTAGACACAGTGTTAGATTTGAAGTCAGAGGATCCAGATCATAGATCATAGGATTATGGGATCTAGGGTCAGAAGGAACCTTAAAGATTCATTTATTCAACTCCTTTATTTTTTTATTTTACAATTCCTTTATTTGTCTGAAGCCATGAGAAGTTAAGTGACTCATTCAAGGTCATAGAAGTCATCATGGTTTGAACCCAGGTCTCCTGACTTCAAATTCAATATTCTTTGCACTGCGTCACTCTTCTTCCTTCATCTTTGAGCAGGAATCTCTTTTGTACCTTCTTGTACAAGTGGTCCACCTGTCTTCATTGAAGGAAGATTCCCAATGAATTGGAATTCATTGCTTCCCGAGGTACCCCTGTAGTAAGCACACTTCTTATTCCTTCCTAGATGGTCCTGATTTCAAGAAAAGAAAGTGTATTTTTGTCAGTATATTTTGTCAATATACTTTGTCAGATCACATGCCCTAGCTCTGGGTTTGCAAAGTATAGTTGTTCGAGTCAATCTTGTCCATTCTTCCTTATACAAAACAAAAATCTTCCCCACATTTAGTCTTAGTTTCATCCTTTGTGCTCAAGGAAAACATGTCTTAATCCCTCTTCTACATTTCAGTCCTGGGGCAGCTAGGTGGTGCAGTGAATAGAGTACCAACCGTGGAGTTAGGAGGACATGAGTTCAAATCTGGCCACACACACTTGACACACTTACTAGCTGTGTAACCTTGGGCAAGTCACTTAACCCCAATTGCCACGCCAAAATAAAAAAATAAATAAATTTATGAATAATTATGTTATTATAATTATAAATGTGAAATATTTAAATATAATATATTAAATAGTTTTATAACTATTATATATAATTATTATTGAAACTGTGATTTATAATTATAATTGTGATTTATAATCATAATAATATATTATATTTAAATGTTATTTTATAATTAATATAATAATTATATATAATTGTGATAAGAATGTCATAATAATAGTGATAATAATAAATGTGATTTTATAATTAACATAATTAAATAATTATATTTAAATGTAATATAAGTGTGAAATATATTATATTATAATTATAAATGTGAAATAATTATAAAATAAATAAATTATAATAAATCTTTATTAAATAAATGAATGAATGAATAAATTTCAGTCCTTCATATGCTAAATGATAGCTATTCTCTACCCCCTTAGTTTTCTCTTCCCCAGTTAAATATCTCCCAGCCCATTCAACTACTCTGTATAGCATGGCATGAGCACGCGCACACACACACACACACGCACACGCATGCACACGCTCACACACTGCGGATTCATACTGAGTCCATTGAAAGTCCCAGGTCTTTCTCTAACCCAGACTCTTCTCTGCCCAAGTTTCTCCCTCATTTTATGCTTGTGTCTTTGATTCTTTTTTTTACTTGACACATAGGAATTCACACTTTTCCCCATTAAATTCCATGCAGTCAGACATTCCAATCTGTTCAGATATTGTTGTATCCAAATGCTCTCATTCAACTTGTTAACTGTGCCTTCCAGATAAATAACATCCGTAATGTACTGAGTAGGTCACCTTTACCTTTTTCCAAGTCATTTATAAAATAATGTTGATTAGAAAAAGACAAAGAACAGATTCCTTGGGTCTGGCATATGAGGCCTCCCTCTGGGAAAATGTCTGCTTGCACAGACTTTTTATCTTGTCCTTATGAACCAGCTTAATCTGGTTCCTGACAGCTGATTTGTTAAATTTTCAGTATGAACATTTATACCTCAGAAATCAGAAAGTGCTACAAATCGGGACTTGATTTATTATCTAATTTTTTTAACTTAAGAAAGTTATGAAGAAAATGTTAATAATGCAAATTAAATTTTAAAGTATGGCATAAGCACATTTTTGGAGAGCTGGTTGTTAAACATTTGATAACACACCTCCGATCTAGGGTCATTTAGATTATCTTTAGGGTGCTTTTCTGCTCTAAATCATATGATCTAATGTTTTAAAAAGCCCTTCCAACTCTGACATCCTGTGATATATTATCTTTCTCTGTCTCTCTCTGTCTCTCTCTGTCTCTCTCTGTCTCCGTCTCTCTCTGTCTCTGTCTCTGTCTCTCTCTGTCTCTCTCTGTCTCTCTCTGTCTCTCTCTCTCTCTCTCGTGAACACACACACACACCTCCTCAACACTCTTGTCCTTCCCTCTTCACCTCACAAAGCCAGCCACTTACCTACTTGGATATTCTAGGTATTAGACCAGCCATGTCTTTCATGCACAATGAACTCCACAGCAGAAGCCACCAAGACAAGATGTACCTGCTGCCAGAAAAGCAGCTGTTCCCCATGGCTTGTGCCAGTCAGGAAATCAGCTCTGTCAGCTGGCTACTGCCTGGGGGAAGAGAGGAGGTGGTTAGCAAAAGGGAGAGCAAACACAGCATCTGTTCCTGGCAGAGCTGCAATGAGATTATGAGTGTCCAGCAAGCCACCCACATGCTCTCAGGGCCGGCCTGTGGATGTGGGTCATTGGCAAAAGAACCAGATGGAAACTGGCATGTAATACAGTAACAAAAAGAGGAGCTGGGCTCAGAGTTGAGAGATCTGGATGCTAGGCCTGGCTTTGCCATGCCATGGCTGTATCACCTTGGGCATGTCACATCCCCTCTCTGGCTTTAAGTGCCTCCTTTATAATGAGGGAATGGAACTAAGGTCCCTTCAAACTTTGACATCTTGTTATTCCTCTGAATATGGGAAGGTAAGTTGTTCTCTTACTTCCTTTTTCTCTGTGGGCTAATAATAGTGTAGCTTATTGCTATAAAACTTTATAGTTTATAAAGCAGTTTTTTTTCTCACAATAGCTCTCTGAGGTATAATTATCACGATTTTACAGATGAGCAAAACTAGGCCCAGAGCAGGATCCCACAGTCACCGAGTAACAGCTGAAACTGTGACCCTAGTCTCTTGTCTCCAAACTATCCTGCTGTCTCCAGACATGGTTTTTGTACTTAATTCCCATTTAGCTTGAACTACCAACTAGCTAGTTCTGATGACCCTCAAAGTTCATCTTTCTTAAGTCAGGAGATACAGGAGATAGGGACGGTATCATTGGTAGAGGGAACTCCCAGATAAGGAAAATCCTTCTCTCCATGAAGGTTAGCACCATTTCTTATGTTAGCCAGGATCTTGGACCATAGAAGTCTAAAAGATAGAGGATACTGGGAAGTTTGGATTCAGTCAAAGGGCTGCATTTGAGGACCTAGAGGGCCGCATGTGGCCTGGAGGCTGAAAGTTTCCCTTAATTAGAAGAATTAAAGGCTTCTAATTTTTACCTTGCTGAGCTTTATACCCTGTAAGTCCTATGTGAAGAGAATTATGATTTTTATAATACTCAATATGCTATGGCAATGAAAATGGTAATAGATGAGATTTTTCAGAATTACCTCTCTTGTGAGAGAGGCTCCCAATGCAGCTTGAACTGACCAATCCAAACTTTGACAGCTCACGATCACTGGCATCCTTCTGCCTGCATACCTGAAGTAAAGTGAATCAAAGACTGTAGAATCTGTTCCTGTGTCCTGTGACTCACCAAGTAATAACCCCCAAGGACCCAAGCAACATTGCTCCCATAGGACTCAAGGATGGTTGTAGTGTCTTCCATTTGTGGGTCTGTTATGGGAAACTGTTAACCCCAGGAAAACATTGCAATTCACCTTCCTTTCTCCCTTCCCACTTGTGATTTACGTTTGTAATCTCTGTGTCACTTCAGCAAGGTGGAATTCAGATCAGGAGAATTCCCAATTTGCAAACCTGTTCCTCATAATGAAACTAATCAATTAAATAGCTACCCAATTACTGACAATTTGTCTCTGGCCCAATGTTCCTCATTCTCAAGTTAGAGACTGGCTCAGCAAAATTCTGTCAACCCCTAGAAAAGAAAAAAGAAACAAGAGGGAACGTTAGAAAGAAAAACAAGATTTGCCAAGTTTCCTTGGGATCATAAACAACTTGGGACATTTGGAGATGCCTGGGCTGCCTTGAAATTTGATGTCACAGAACCTCCTTAACACATGTAGTCCATAACTATTTCTGAGGCTGCCAGGATGAGCTCCATTGTATACAGTCCCTTTCCTCCTGTCTTCTTCCCATTAGCAGTGATTAAATAAAACAGCTGTGCTAAGGTCTCAAATTATCCAAATCCCTAAAGTCTCCAGGAATATTTGATCCAGGGGGCCCCTCAGGAACATGGCTGGCTCCCTGCCTTTCGTGGCAGCTTCCTAAGACCTGGGGGAACTTGCTGAAATTATAATCATGGGAAGGTAAGAAATAGCTTTTTCCTCACCTTCTTCAGTCTCAACAAACTTTTAAATCTCCTACTATATTCTGAGGGAGGTATAAGTTTAGTAAGGTGTGATCTGGGCTATCCAAGAGCTCATAACTGAGTAGGTAGGTGATTGTGACATAATTCTATTCACTCTGGAAATGTCACTAATAACTGGGTTCTATGACAGACTAGTCAATCAGCTCAAGACCCCATCTTAGATATAGTGGGAACTTCTAGATTATCTAAAGTCAGTCACATTAGGGATTGGAGAGGAGCAGAAGACAGTGAACCAAGGGCTAAAATCATTGAAGAAGGAAGCAGCGTGGTATGGAGGTCCACAGGGGGCAGCATCAAACACCAGGACCATTTCTCCCAACAATGCTATGAGGTTGGTAGTTTAAATATCATTATTGCCTTTTTACATATGAGGAAACTGAGGCACTGCTTGCCCAGGATTAAGTATCTGAGGCTGGATTTGAATCCAGGTCCTCTAAACTCTCAGTCCAGAATTTTATCCTCTCTCTATACTAAATTCTTTCTCAAGATGGAAGGAATGTTAGAAGAAGTCTGTGACAAAAGGGAATTTGTTAGCTATAAAGTGAAAATTCTAAAGTCTGTAGTGGAACGAGAGAGTAGAGAAGAGTTGAGCTATGCTGGGAAGGGATGGGAATTCAATGATAGTGTTTTGTTTTGTTTTATGTTTTTAGCTTGGCTAAACTTTCTGAATCACAAAGGTTTTTAGGAGCAGAAAGTAGGAATTTGCTAGCCAAAGAACTAGGCGAGTATGAAAAAAGTTTTAATACTATTCATATTGTTAGAATTATTTTGTGAAGGTAGCTTAGCCCATCTTATGTCTTGGGGGGAGTACAGAGAAGAGTTCCTCAGTTGATTCCAAGACATACTAAGGTCTAATGTGGCTATAACTGTGTGTGGCTGAAGAGGAAGAGAAGAGAAGAATCCTGGACTTAGGTAGCTATAGGAATGGTTAACATGAAAGCTGATGTCCATAAAGATGAGGGCAAAGGCTGGAATTGGGGAGGGAAACAGATGGTGAAGCAGACATATTTGTCATTTAAAAGTTAGGTGAATGAACTGGAGATCTTTCAATGGCAGCAACAAGGATAAGGAGAATGTGTTGCAGGCATACAAATTGGGCCTTGAAAGAGTGGAGGACATTAAGGGATGGTGTAGGAGAGAAACGATTTGGAATTGGCAACGGGGAGCAAGGAGTGTGCCAGTTTCACCAGACCCAGGAATCCAAAGGGAGTGGAAAGAAGGAGGGTCCTGTGGGAAAGGTGGTGAAAAAAGAGAGCCCAAGCGAGAGCTCAAAAGATCTCTCCAGGATTAATTGCCACAAATGGAATATAGCTAAACTAACAGGAGAGATAATGACTTTCTTCCCTAAGTTTAGCTTTGTTCCTGTGCTTTCCACTCCTGCCCCGGTTGATCTAAAACAAAGCTAGGGAACTCTAGTGCTTCAGAGCTCTTGGCCACCTAGTTATTGGCTGGGAAGCTCCTACATGGAGGGTGATTAGGTGTAGATTAACCTTTAGAAATTAAAATCAGGAAAGAGAGAAAATGCTCACCATAAACTAGAATGAGCTCTCTGAGAGAGGTCCAAGTCCCTGCACCAGAAAGTCCAGTCCAAGGAAAAGACTAAACCTAACTGGAAGGATCCTCCTATTCTAAATCAGGGCTTTACCTAATTTTTCGGTGTCCTAACAAGCTTGACACATGGGGCAAAGAATGCTGTAGATGAAAACCTTTCTAGGCAAAATTCTAGAAAGAAACCAATTATTCTAAATTTTTTAAAGAGCTAAAAAGGTGAGGTTTGGGGTTTGGTTTTGTGTTGGGTTTTTTTTTTTTTGGCTTAAAGAGAAATTTCAATTGGTCCTATATTTGAAGCAAAGGCTGCTGCTTTCGTAAAAGAATACAATTTCAACAACATACACAACTACAACTTCAGAGTTTGGGTTAAAAGAGCATGGCAAAGGCCACTTTTCCCATGCCATAGCAGCCCTATCTAGCCAAGCACTTCAGCTAAGGTTAGAAGCTGCAAGCAGGGAGGCAGAAGACAGCGGTGTCTAACAAGGATTATGTGTCCAGTGGATTGGCTTCTGGCCTAAACAACACATCTCCCCAGTGGCATCACCATAAGACACAGCCATAAATTGCTCACCTACAAGTATACTCTTAGTACGTGTTCTCTGTGTGTCCTGTTCATGCATGTTCTTACCATGTGTCCCCTACATGTGTGCCTCTCCACATGTGTGCCCACTCTTCCCTCTGATGGAGTGTTTGTGCTTGTAAAATATATGTGTAAATATTTTTTTTAAATAGGGTGTGTTTACCCTAGAGCAGGGGTGGGGAGCCTGTGGCCTTGAGGATTTGGCCTTCACAACTGTGAAGTTCACAGAACTGTGAAGTTGGATTCAGTCAGAGGATTGCACTTGAGGACCTAGAAAGCCACCTGTGGCTTGGAGGCCAAAGGTTCCCCACCCCTGCCCTAGAGTATAGGGGAAATGTTTTATTATTTTCTTATGGTGCTACTTTGTTAACTTCCTCTGCATTTTGTATAATTATCCCCTCTGCCTTCTAATTACTAGAAGTAAAAATAATCCATGGAGGCTTGGAAGCTCTGGCTTTGAGTGGATGAGGACCTATAAAGTATCTTGAACCTGACTGTAGGTTTCTCTTGGCATCTACCCTATGAGTGGTGGGGTATCCTATACAAAGAAACTTTTGTCCTCTAGGTAGAGCCTGGTGTGTTGAGGTTCCTTGGATAAGGGAGCAACGACTTGGGTTTCTGTGCTCTAGGCCAGCAGTTTTCAAACTTTTTGGTCTCAGTATCCATTTACTTTAAAAATTATTGAGAACTGGGACAGCTGGGTGGTGCAATGGATAGAGCACCAGCCTTGGAGTCAGGAGGACCTGACTTCAAAACTGGTCTCTGATACTTGACAATTACTAGCTGTGTGACCCTGGGCAAGTCATTAACCCTGATTGCCTTAAAAAAAAAATTGAGAAGTAAATGTTGAAAACTAAAAATTAATTAACTAATTAAAAAATAAAATATTGAGGACCTCAAAGAGATTTTGTTTATATGCATTATATCCAGGAGTGTATTAGAACCAGCTTGAACTGGCTGATGAGAGCACATTGTTAAATTTTGAATCTTAGCATTTACATCTCTGAAATCTGCAAAAAACCAAAAACTAAAACCCACATTTCAGGATTGGATTTATTCTTTCTTTGATTGTCTATACCAGAGGTGTTGAAGCAGTTTGGGATGCTTTTGTCTGTAACCTCAATTTGTAAAATCTCCCTTGTGTTGAGTACCTATGTATGTAACATCAGTCTGTAACAAGTCTGTGGAATTAAGTTGTAAAAGTCATACTCTCCCCCTGCCTCTTCCCTTCCCCTAGCCTGAAAGTCTTCCCTTAGCTAGCAAGTTTGCCTAGAGACAAGCACCTGTAAAAGCTTCAATAGCATTCTATAAACACTTAGAGAAACGCTTAGCCCCTTTGTTCTAAGTGCCCAGCTGCACCTAAAAGCCTTGAACATTTTATCAGACAAGATAACTCCATCTCAATATGGTACCTCCTGAATCCCTAATCAGTCTAGTTCCCAGACTTAGAACCAATCAAATTGGTCATACCTCATACATCCTTGACCAAAAAGTAACCTAGTGATATGTCAAGCATAAAACCACACCTCCCTCTAGCCCACCCTTCAGGAATTTACCAGTGAATTATGGGTAATCCGAATGCAGTTGATATAAAAAGTGCATGTCTCTTTAAGCACTGACCACTCCTAAACCCCTCCCTAACTCCTCCCAAACTCCACCTTTGCCCACCTAGTTAGCATAATTAGCCTTTGACAACAGTTTTAGAGTTATAATAACTGCCCATCAACCCTCAGCTCTTTGCAGGCTCTCCTTAACCTTTTCCTGCCTGCTGCAGAGCATAAAACTTTATAACTCTACATCACTAGCCCCTGCTCTTTGCAGGTTCCCCCTATTTCTCCTGCCTGCTACTAAGTCAGCATATTAATAAACTTTGAAACTTTGCCAAAAGACAGTTTGAGTCCTATTTGAAATTCTTTTCCAGACAAGAACCCACTAGGGATTATATGACATCCCTCAGAGACCCCCAACTCCCCACACCTCTTCAGTATCAGAAGCACAGTGGTGAAATAAGATTAAAATAGTGTTGACCTCTATTTAATAATTGGTTAAAGGAGACAAACAGATATTGGTATACAGTTACAGAATTTATTCCCCAAAGCTAGATACTTGCGCAAGGAGGCAGAAGCTAAGTCCTGACTTCTGAACAAAAGGATGAGAGAGCTTAAGTATATTTTAGGACCATCCCAATACAGGGTGGCTAAGACACACAAATTTATGATGATTTAATCATTGTATGAGAAAGGAATTTTCTTAATTGGATAAATGGTAAATACAATAAAACAAGAGAGATGACAAAGTGTCAATTGAAATTATGATCCAGAATATCTGTGTTTTCTTTACCATTAACATTCCATAACATGGTATATGTTCAGAAAATCTTAAGAAAAAGTCCCATTACTCAAGTTAATGCCTCCGGTTGAGGGTCTTGTACTTAAGGGCCATAAAGTAGGCTTTGTTAATATAAGGAGAGGTGTTCTCTGAGAGTGAGACGAAGCTGGTTGAAATTTATGGTTTCTGGATGCCTGTGTTAAATCCTACTCCCAGCCTTATCTGGCCTCTACTCCCAGCCTTATCTGGTCTCTGGAGTGGCTGAGACAGAAAAGGAGCCTTTTTTTAAAAATGAGGTAAGGCAGTCTGTTTGATTAATTCAGACTTCGGCCAAAATACGATATTTAAATGATTATCAATAGTTAACTAAATAAAAATGCAACATATATAATGTTAATTTGTGATCTTCTAAGTCAGCTTACAGGGATCCTTATGTAAGATTTGGGGATCTTTATTTCTATTCCAGCTTGATGGAGAAAATATCAGGTGACCTGGACTTGATCTCTCACTTTGCTGCTTATTTGTTGTGTGACCCAGGGCAAATCAGGGCCTCTCAGCTGTCTCTTCACCCTGTCTTTCCTTAGGATGTTCCCTCCAATTGGAACGCCATCAACATATCTGCCCCGCACAGCTCTGCCTGGCAAAAATCCTGCCCCATCTATTCCTGGTCTGGCCCTTGCTTCATAGGAACTCCATATAATAGGTAATGCCAGTAGAATCACCCTCATTTGACAGAGACTTTGAGACTTATAATGGTGAAGTGACTTGCTCAAAGCTACCTAATCAGTGCCAGAGCAGGGTTTCCAATCCCAGTAACTTCTGACTCCAATTTCAGGATTCTTTTTGCCACACGGCACTTTTACTTTGCACAAAGGATGTACAAATGTTAAATCCACAGAATTAAAATGGAGAAGCAGAGTGGCAGAGAGGTAAAAGTAGTGGGTTTGGAATCAGAGGACCTAGTATTACATCCTGGCTCTGTGACTTGTTTACCTGAGTCTGCGCAAATGATTTCCCCTCTCTGGAGGTGTTTTCTGCTCTGTTTGAGGAAGGGGTTGGGTCCAGATATCTCTAAAGTCCCTTCCAGCTTTAAATCCTATGGTATCAAAAGAAGAGAAAAATGTGTGACATGTCCAATGGCCAGCCTCTAGTAGACTTCCCAGCCAATGAAGATCAAAGTAAAATCAGCATCTTTTCTGGGAGATATCTGAAAGAATGGAGAAGGGCAAAGGGCTATTTCCACTAAGAGCTGCCTCTAGGAAGAGAAGGCAGCCTCCTGGGAAGTCTTCCTCTGTTTATGTGAAACACACCCTTGCACCCAGATTTCATCACATTCATGACTGGCTTTGGGAGTAATTTTTTGTCTTTTTTTTTTTTTTAAAGGGTGGAGTTGGGTAGATGGGGAGGTAGTAGAGAGGACATGAAGAAGAAGCATAAGGGATTTTGAAGCAGACTAACAAGTAAATAATAGAACCAAAGGGAGAAAACACAGAAAGGAGGCTCAGGAAGTCAGGTGAAGCCCAAGAAAAAAGTGGTGTGTATGAAGGGATGCTACAAAGGAGTAAAATGGAAGCAGAAAAGAAGGAAAGCAAACTGAAGGAGGGGAGGGAAGGAAGGAGAGTCATGTGGCCTTCCAGGTCCTCAGGTGTGGCCTTTTGACTGAGTCCAAGATTTACAGAACAAATCCTTTTATGAAGGGGATTTGTTGCATGAAGTTTGGATTCAGTCAAATGGCCACACTTGAAGACCTAGAGGGCCATATGTGGCCTCGAGGCTGCAGGTTCCCCACCCCAGGTTGGGGGAATGTGGGGAAACTTAGATAAGAGAAAGGAGATAAGTCTGAAGGAACTTGATATAAGGGGAAGTGGAAGAGGGGGTAAACTAATAAAGAAAAATAGGGAGGGGAAGCCAAGAATGATGGGAGGGCAGGAGAGGGAATTAGGGGGAGTAAAAGAGTTGAGAGAAAAGGGTTGGGTTGAGGAGATAACCATTTTGGCTGGCCTGGTACCCTTCCAACAGCCAGTGGGGGTATGGCCAAAGTTGGCAAATGCTTTCTCTGTGGGATGTTGTTCTTACCCTTTACTATAAATATGTGTGGTGCACGAATGAGTGAGCACAGACATGCACAGTTTCCTGTGTATTGTTTGCCAGTGTAATGGATTTATCTGGGTAAACAACCCCTGTATTCATGTGTATACTTCACTGTTTATATCATGTGCAATGTGTGAGTGTACATTTATTTTTGTACATTTCACTCTTTACATGGGGTGCCATGTGTGAGTTTACACCTCATTTGTGTGTACATTTCACTGTTTACATAAGGTATCAGTGCCTGTACACATTGTATGTGTACTTAGGTAGCACATATACATGAGTATAGTATATATAAAACATAAGCAGCTAGTTGATCCTGTGGAGAGTGCACTGATCCTAGAGAATGATCTGAGTTTGCATCCCAGCTCAGGCACGAAGTTGTGCCCCTGGGCCACTTAACCTTGGCCTGCTTCCCCATCTGTAAAGTGGGAATAATGATAGCATTTACCTCCCCACAGTCGTCGTGGGGATCAAATCTGACAATATTTGTAAAGCACTTTGCAAACCTCAAATAACTTTATAGATGCTAGCTATTTTTATTACGTCACTGCGCGCGCGCACAGGGACGCACACACAATTTGTTTTTGTATAAGAGAGGCAGCGTGGAAAAGTAGAGACCTGGTCAGACTGGGGTTCAAGTTCCTTCCCCTCCCGCCACCCCTGCGTTGTGTGACCCTCGGTACTCCTTTCTAGGTCACCCTGTGGGATAGTAAGCGGCTTGAGTCGCTGCAGTGCGATCTACACTGAGAGGTTTCCTCATTGGGAGTTCCCAATGCCCAGAAAATCTAAGCTCTGGTTCCACCACACTGGGAACCGTATCAGCCCGGGTGCACTCCTGGCCGAGATCCGTTAACCTCCAGGGGCTGCGCGGCCTCCAGAACCGTTACTAGACCAACCGCAGGATGCCTAGCCCCGGCCGCCCCAGCCGCGCGCTAGGCCTCGCTCGGCCTCTCGAGGCCACCCAGGCCCCCTCCCCCAGCCCCACACCAATTCCCTCGGGTCAAATTTCCCTATAGACAGCGCACGCCAACCGGCGTCTTCCCAGGGACGCCCAATGAGAACGCGGGGCCGCCATCTTCCGTTACGGACCAAGGAAATGACGGGCGCTGCCATGTCCGGTTACGGAACAGGTGCCTCGCCCAACGCCTTTCCCTCCCATCGGGCCGCGGCCCTCTAGAGCCCCGACCCAATAGGACGCAGGTACAGCCAGAAGCAGTGACGTCACTCCGGCCTCGCCCTCAGTCGGCCCGCCTGCCTTAGGGCGGGCGCCGCCATGTTGCGGGGTCCTCGCTCCGGGCGTGTAGGTGTCTCCATAAGATGCCGGCTGAGCGCTTCCCCCCTCTTTTTTCCCCCAAGATGGCGTCCATGCGGGAGAGCGACACCGGCCTGTGGCTGCACAACAAGTTGGGGGCGACGGACGAACTGTGGGCGCCGCCGAGCATCGCGTCGCTGCTCACGGCCACGGTCATCGACAACATCCGCCTCTGCTTCCACAACCTCTCGTCTGCCGTGAAGCTGAAGCTGCTGCTCGGGACCCTGCATCTCCCTCGACGCGCCGTGGATGAGGTCAGGGCAGCGGCCGGAGTCGGGGTCAGGGCCGGAGGCGGGGTAGGGGGGACCTGGGGCCGAGGCCTGACTAGCAGGGCCAGGGCTGGGGGGGCGGCCCCCCTTCTCACTTTCCGCTCCCCCTCCCCCTCTACCTTCCTCCCCCACGCTCATCCCCATCCCCCGCTGGGGCGGCACCTTTCTCCTCCCCCTGTACTCTCTGAGAATGCCCAACACCTGCGCCTGGGATCCTGAGTTTGCCAAATCTCCCATCATTTTACAGATGGGGAAATTGAGGCCCAGAATGAAAGAAGTGAGTCGCCCCAGGTCACGGAGCTAGTGCCTCTGGCCGCAGAATTTGAATTCGGGTTGTTTGATTCCTTAGACTACGAGCTTCTGGAGGGCTGGGGCTGTTTGTACTTTTCTTTGTGTCTCCAGCGTTTTAGCGCAGTGCCTGGTAGTAGAGCTTAATAAATGCTGGCCGACTCCAGCCCCTCTTGCTGGAGCAGTGAATGAATCAACCGGCTTTTATTAAGCGCCGAGTATGGGAGTTATGTGTCTGTCACTTGTGTGTTTTTAAAATGCTTACTGAGATCAATCCTGAGTCCATTCAGCCCGAATTTTTTGTATTAAGTGTCTACTTTGTGCCCCGCACAAAAATAATGGAAGCTGTCCCGGCCCTTAAGGGAGGAGGGGTGGGAAGATGACGCGTACCCTGGGAAGGAAACATTAAGTACCTACAAATAAAAACAAAGTAATCTCGGCGTGGGAGGGCTTACCTTGGAGGACTGGGCTGGGTACTTGACGTTATCCTTGGGGAACGGGAACTAAAATCTCTAGAATCTTTTCTCGATTCTTTGACCCCCGGCCTCGTTCTCCATACCCCAAACACTCCTCTTCCCCTCCTGCCCTCTCCCACCGCTTGTATTTTTTCACATACTCCTTTCCGCCAGCACCCATTGTTTGGTACCTTTTCCGATTTCTGCACGCCGCAGCTTCTCCTTATCCCCATTTCTAATCCACCACTTAGATTTGTGCACGGTCCCTTTGTATCATATGTAGTATATACCCCACCTTATCCATTTTCCACTAGACAACCATCACACACTAAATAAAGGTATAGAACAGCAACCCACTGAATCCCTATGTAACCCGTTTTCTCCCTTCTAGACGACTTCTCTTGGCAATCGCAGTGACCTGTTCTCAATATCTCTAATTTGAGCTCCTGTCATTCCATTCCTGTTCACACTCCTCCTTTCCTGGGCACTCCTGGACCTCCTGAAGTCACTGGTTAACTTTACAAACCTACGGTCGCATCCCCTTCCTCTGCTTCTCCTCCCACCCCCCTTTTCCCTCATACATCAGGCAACAGTTTAGGAGTTGCAAACTACTGAGAACCTGATGTCACTTTAAAACTTTGTTTCTATTGTTTTCTATTCAAAACTTTCCCATGTGTCACAGTGAGAATTGTTTATCAATTTCTTTCATGCATTGATGCATAACTGCGCTGCTACCCCTAGTTTGTTGTTCAAAAGTTAAAAGGTTTTAATACTCAAACAGAAAGGACATGAAGACAGCTGATACTTGTGTGGCAGAAAAAACTGGGAGCAGACCAGGCTGAGGTTCAGGAGTGTTGTCTTTAAAGAAGCTTTGGAAGAAGAAAATAGCTATTGTTGGCTGTCCTGATATAGAAAACATTTTTAGTATTGAAAATGCCAGATTTTTACCAGAGAAATTAGATCTATTAGGATTATTCAGTTCAGCAGATCTTTATTAAATACACTTGTGTGCACTACATTTTCTTGAGGCAAATAGTGTTGGATTGTGGTGTTTAATAAGAAGTAGGAGTAGAGCAACTTGAAATAGTTCAGAACTTGGCGTGCCCAGGGCCAGCTGCTACATCTGACTGGACTGCAGTAAGATTCTTCATGGTCGAAGGCCACAGATAGGGCTCCCTGGGTGATTTTAGAAATGCTTATAAGAGAATTAGCCTTCAAGTTGACTAGACTGTGGGTGGAATAATGTTCTTGTTCCTATAGTAGGATTGTGAGTGGAGGAAGGTGTTTGTATTTTTAGTTCAGTATTGATACTATGAAGATGTGGCAGCATAGGTGTGGACTTGGAAGTTATTAGGAATATTTGGGTTCATAGCCCACCTTGGACAATTCATGGCCTTGCTGGTATAAGCTTGGACAAATCACTTCTTTCTGTGTTTACATACTAGCTAGAAAAAGATCGCTACACTTAGGGAGTCCCTGAGCCTTGGTTATTTTCTTCTCTTAAAACGTTTAATGAGAATCCTCGTAAGAGATTCTGAATGCCAAAAGATGAAACTAATGTGGAGAGACTGTGTGTGTAAATCAGCAGTACACAGTGCTCAGTGTAGAGTACCTACTGTGAAATCTAAAAAGGTGACAGGAAAAAACTTGGGAACTGTTGGTGTGTAGCTTAGCTATGAGGCCATAAACTCACAGGGAAGCAGCCATCCCTATTGCCCCTTTTGTGTCACCAGTACTTTCCTCGTAGTAGGCACTTAACGTTTGTTGTATTAAATTGAATTGAATCTTATGTTTGGCCTCTTGACAGTCTGGCGGAGTCTAGGAGCTCCTTCTCAGAACTCTTTTTAAATGCGTAAAACAAAATGCATAGAATTACAAAAGAAATCAGTTACTGAAATACAGTTATCAAGAAATATTTTTTTAAGTTCGTGAATGGTAAATTATGAACCCCTGGTTTAGCATTATTTTTTAAAATTAACTTAAACTTCATTAATAACACTTTTAAAGAAATTGTGTCCCCTAGTAAATAAGTGCCGTAGATTTTGTAACACTGACCCAAAAAGACTGTTCCTTTTTCTTCTCTAGTACCTTTGAATAAGTATCAGAGTGAGTCTTTAAGCTAAAGTAGACCATACAGTTCTGTATAAGGTTAATCTAGGGAGAAATTAATTTAATGAGGTCCTAGGAAGGAAAACTAGTAAACCTTTGTTTGAGACCCAGATTTCTTGAGAGGATTAAGGTTGAGAGGTGGTTCCAGAATAGCCTGAGTCAATCAAATAATCTTTGAGATACTAGGACTTAGTCATTCATGCTCAATGATATATAAGAAGTGGTCATCAAGTATACTTTTCCCACAAATGTCCCAGTTAATCTCACATACTCTTTAGAGAGGTGCTATCCAAGTCCCATAGGCTATATTCCCAGCAGTCTCAGCAAGATGATCTGATCATTCTGAAGGCCTAATGCTTAACTCTGTACCAGGCGTTGTTACTTAATCCAAACTCTCTTCTTAGAGCTGAGATCAAAACCTTCAGATAGGTTGGAGCCCAACCTTAATATAGCAAGATACGTTTAGTATTCGCTAATATAATCTCAGAAATATATTAAACTCCTCCAATTGTTTTTACCACAAAGGGAAATAGTTCTGATGAGGAGGAAATTTATGTTTCATATTATTGTCTCTAGTATAAAATAAAAATGATTTTAACCTGACTAGATATCTAAAGTCCTCCACAATTTGTCTACAGCCTATCTTTCTAGGCTTATTTCACTTACTCCCCTTATTGGCTGTCTCTTCCCAAAGAATTTTACTACTTCCTGTTCTTTACCTCTGGTTTCTGTGCATTTGCATAAGCCATACTTTCTCTTCCTCTAAAATTCATTTCCTACTTATCTTTCCCTTTCAAAATTCTTTTCTTCCTTGCTCTGTCACTTGGATAATTGTCACTCTGCTTATTAGCATGCTCTTCTTTCTTAAACACCTATCTTCTGTACTTTTTTTTTTCCAATTTTTAAAAACATTTTACTTAAAAGTTTTGAGTTCTAAGTTCTGTCCGTCTTTCCCTATCTCCCCTCCCTGAGACATGGTAAGTAATCAGATATAGGTTATACCTGTGCAGTTATGTAAAACATTTACCATATTAGTAATTTGTACAAGAAGAATAAAAAAATGAAAAATTAGCATACTCCAATCAGTACTCAATCAATATCAGTTTTTTGGAGGTAAATATTGTGCTTCATCATTAGTCTTTTGAGATTGTCTTGACTCATTGTATTGCTGAGAATAGCTAAGTCACTCAGTTCTTCATTGAACAGTATTGCTGTGACTGTACAACATTCTCCTGGTTCTGTTCATTTCACTGTGCATCAGTTCTTTCCAGGTTTTTTGAAACCACTCTCCTTGTCATTTCTTATGGCACAGTAATATTCCATTATAATCTTTTACCACATCTTGTTTAGCCATTTCCCAATTGGATATCCATTTTCTTAGCTACCACAAAAAGAGCTGCTCTAAATATTTTTGTACAAATAGGTCCTTTTCACTTTTTTAGATGTTCTGGGGATATAGAACTGGCAGTGTTATTGCTTGATTAAAGTGATAGCCCTTTGGGCATAGTTTCAAATTGTTCTCCAGAATGTTTGGATTACTTCCTAGTTCTTCCACATTCCCTCTATCCAACATTTTCCTCTTTTTGTCACATTAGCCAATCTGATAGGTATGAAGTGGTACCTCAGACTTGTTTCAATTTGCATTTCTCTAATCAGTAGTGATTTTGAGCATTTTTTCATGTGACTGTAGATAGCTTTAATTTCTTTGTCTGAAAACTACCTGTTCATATGCTTTGACCATATAGCAATTGTGGAATGACTTGTATTTTTATCCCTTTGACTCAGTTCTTTATATATTTGTGAAACGAGCTCTGTATCAGAGTTACTTGTTGAAAATTTTTTCCCCAGTTTTCTTCTTTTCTTACCATTTTGGTTGCATTAGTTTTGTTTGTGCAAAAACATTTTCATTTTATATAATCAAAATTACCTATTTTATATTTTGAAGTGTTCTTTGTATCTTCTTTGGTCCTGAATTCCTCCCTTATACATAAATCTGACAGATTTATTTATTTATTATTTATATGGTTTATTGTAACTTCATGCTCTCTTAAAATGCTTAAGGTATCACTGTGTAAATCATATACCCATTTTGACCTTATCTGTGTGTGGAGGAGGGGGGTTAGATACTGGTCTCTAATTAGTTTCTGCCATTTATGTGTAAATGTGTAAATTATATACACATTTTGACGTGTGTGTGTGTGTGTGTGTGTGTGTGTGTGTGTGTGTGTGTGTGTGTGTATACTACTAGTCTCTAACTAGTTTCTGCCATACTGTTTTCTGGTTTTCTCAGGAGTTTTTGTCAGATAATGAGTTTTTGTTCCAAAAGCTTGAATCTTTGAATTTATCATATACTAGATTACTGTGGTCATTTATTACAATATAATTGGTACCTAATCTGTTGCATTGATCCACCACTCTATTTCTTAGCCAGTAGCAAATTGTTTTGATAATTAACATTTTACAATATAGTTTGAGATCTGCTACTGCCCAACCACCTTATTTTGCATTTAAAAAAAATTTGATTCCCTTGTTATCTTTGAGCTTTTGTCCTTCCAGATGAAATAAGTTATTTTTTTCCTAGCTCTGTAATTTTTGATAGTTTGATTGGTGTAGCACTGACTAGATTAATTGAGGTGGAATTGTCATTTTTATTATATTGACTTGACTTATCCATGAGCCGTTAATATTCTTCTAATTGTTTAGATCTTTCATTTGTGTGAAAAGTGTTTTGTAGTTGTGTTCATATAGTTCCTGGGTTTGTCTTGGCAGGTAGATTCCCAAGTATTTTATATTGTCTACAGATATTTTAAATGGAGTTTCTCTTACTATCTCTTGCTGTTGGACTTTGTTGGTTATATATAGAAATGCTGGTGATTTGTGTGGATTTATTTTGTATCCTGCAACTTTCTAAAAGTTGGTAATAATTTCAGGTAGTTTTTTAATTGATTCTCTAGATTTTTCTGAGTGTAAAATGATATCATTTACAAAGAGTGATAGTTTTGTTTCCTCATTACCTATATTCTAATTCCTTTGTCTTTTTTTATTGCTATAGCTAATGTTTCTAGTACAATGTTAAATAATAGAGGTGATAATGAGCATCCTTGCTTCACCTCTGATTGTATGGAGAAGACATAGAAACCTAGTTTAATTCCAATAACAGATAATGCTTGCTGTTGATTTTAGATAAATATTACTTTTCGTTTTAATGTAAGCACCATTTATTCCTGTACCCTCTAGTGTTTTGGGGTGCTATTTTTTTAAAGCCTTTTTTTTTGCATCTATTCAGATGATCATATGATTTGTGCTGGTTTTGTTATTGATGAGTTTGACTATGTTGATAGTTTTCTTAATATTGAACCAGTCCTGCATTTCTTGTATAATTGTGATATATTGCTGTAAAATTTTTGCATCAATATACATTAGGGAAGTTGGTCTGTTTTCTTTCTCTGTTTCATCCCTTCCTGGTTTGGATATCAACACCATATTTGTATTGTAAAAGGAATTTGGTAGGACTTGTTCACCTATTTTTCCAAATAGTTTATACAGTATTGGGATTAATTGTTCTTTAAATGTTTGGTGGAATTCACTTGTGAATCCATCTGGTACTGGGGATTTTTTTTTTTTTTTTAGGAAGTTCATTTATGGCTTGTTCATGGGTTATATAGATTTTTTTCTTCTGTTAATATGAGTAATGTATATTTTTGTAGATATTAATCCATTTCATTTAAGTTGTCAAATTTATTGGCATATAGTTGTACAAAATAATTCCTAACAGTTGTCTTAATTTCCTCTTCATTGATGATGAATTAATTCATCCCTTTCATTTTTAATACTGGTAACTTGGTTTTCTTTTTGCCCTTTTTTTTCACCAAATTAACCAATAGTTTGTCCATTGTTGCTGATTTTCCCCCCCCCCCATACAACCAGCTTCTGGTTTTATTTATTAGTTCAATGATTTTCTTACTTTAATTTTATTAATTTCTCATTTGAGTTTCAGGATTTCCATCTTGGGGATTTTTAATTTGTTATTTTTCTAGATTTTTTAAGTTACATGCCCAATTCATGGATCTGCTTTTTCTCTCTTTTATTGATGTAAGGAATTGGAGATAAAAAAAATGTTCCCCTAAGTACCGCTTTGGCTGCATCTCATACATTTTGGTATGTTGTCTCATTGTTGTGACTTTCTTTAATGAAATTATCAGTTTCTATGATTTGTTCTTTGACCCACTTGTTTTTTAGGATCAGATTATTTAATTATGGAGCAGCTAAGAGGCATAGTGAATAGAGCACTGGACTTGGAGTCGGGAGGACTTGAGTTCAAATTAGGCCTCAGATTCTTGACACATTTACTAGCAGTGTGACTGTGGGCAAGTCTCTTAATCCCAATTGCCTTGCCTTTCCCCCTCCAAAAACCTCCAACCAAACACAAAAAGATTACTTAATTTCAAATTAATTTTTTATCTCTTCCATTGCCCATTATTGAATGTAATTTTTATTGCATTATGATCTGAAAAGGATGCATTGACTATTTCTGCTTTTCTTCATTTGAAGATTGTGAAGTTTTTATGTTCTAATATATGGTCAGTTTTTGTGTAGGTGCTATGTACTGCTTAGAAAAAGGTATATTCCTTTCTATTCCCTTTCAGTTTTCTCCAGAGAGCTGTCATATCTGACTTTTCTAAAATTTTATTCACCTACTTCTTTCTTGTTTATCTTTTGGTAGATTTATCTAGTTACAAGGGGCAAAGGCTGAGGTCCCCCATTAGTATAGTTTTATTATCTATTTCTTTCTATAACTCATTCAACTTCTTCAGAAATTTAGATGCTACACCATTTGGTGCACGTATGTCTAGTAGTGATGCTATTTCATTGTGTACGTGTGTGCATTGTGTACCGTACTATTGTACAGTACCTTTCAGCAAGATATAATTTCCTTCTTTATCTCTTTTAATTAGATCTATTTTTGCTTTTGCTTTGTCTGAAATCATGATTGTTACCCCTGCTTTCTTTGCTTTAGTTGAAGCATAATAGATTCTGTTCCAGCCCCTTACCTTTACCCTGTGTGTCTCTCTCTGCTTCAGATGTGTTTCTTGTAGCAACATATTGTAGGATTCTGGTTTTTAATCCATTCTGCTATCTGCTTCTGTTTTATGAGTGAGTTCATCCCATTCAGTTATAGTTAAGATAACTAGCTGTGTGCTTCCCTCCATGTTATTTCTCGCTTGTTTATCTCCCTGTATCTCTTACCCCCTTACTCTTTCACTCCTCACAAATGTTTTACTTTGGATCACTTCCTTCCCCAGTATAACCTTCCATTTTATCATTCCCCCCTCCTCCTATTATCCTCATCCCTTTTTACTTCCTTATGGGATAAGATAGATTTCTATATTCAACTGAGTATGTATGTTATTCCCTCTTTTAGTCAGTTTTGATGAGACTAAGGTTTAAGCTTTGCTTACCCTCCCCACCATCATCTTCCCCTCCATTATAATAGCTTTTTTTATACCTGTTTTATGTGGGATAATTTGCCCCATTCAATCTTCCCTCTCCTTCCAGTGCAATTTTCTTTCTCAACCCTTTTTTGGGTTACTATTTGATGCTGGAGATAATAGGGAGCCACTGGAGTTTATTGAATGGGGGTGGAAGGGACCTTAATTTAAAGAATGATCACTTTGACAGCTAAGTGGATGATGGATCACAGTGGGGAAAAGACCTGAGGAAGGGAGATCAACCAGCAGTCTGTTCTTACACTCCAAGGACCAGTGTCATGAGCACCTGCGTAAAGACAGAAGGGGGCATATCTGAGAAATTTTGTGAGCGTACAATTGACAGAATTTGGAGGACGAGAGTGTGGGGAGTTGAGTATGCATCTAGGTTGTGAGCCTGGTTGACTGGAAGGATGGTGGCTCCTTTGACAGCATTAATAGGACTGATAGGAAGAAGGGAGGATTTGAGGGGGAAAGAGAATGAATTGAATTTTGGACGTGTTGGGCTTAAGATGTCTGCTGGACTTGTAGGTCAAGGTGTCTAATAGGCAGTTGAAAATTTGAGACCAGGGGTTAGGAGAGAGGTTAAAGCTGGATAAATAGATCTGAGAATCATCTACATAGAGATGATAATTGAATCCAAGGGAGCTGTTGAGATCACCCAGTAAAATGGTAAAGAGAGCAACTAGGTGGTATAGTCGATAGAGCTATGGGCCTGGAGTCAGGAAGACCAGAGTTCAGATGTGGCCTCAGATACTTCCTAGCTGTGTGACCCTGGGCAAGTCACTTAACCCTGTTTGCCTCAGTTTCCTCATCTGTCAAATGAGCTGGAAAAGGAAATGACAAACCACTCCAGTATCTCTGTGAAGAAAACCCAATAAACAACAGGGTCACAAAGAGTTGGACATGACTGAACAACAAATACAAAGAATAGATGTCCTAGGATAGAACCTTGGGGGGAACCCATAGTTAGTGGACATGAGGTAAATGAAACAGAGGAGACTGGGGAGTGGTTAAACGGGTAGTGTCAGAGGCTACAGAAAAGTCAAGAGAAGTGAGGACTGAGAAAAGCCTGTTGGATTTGGCAATTAAAGAGATGGTAAGTAACTTTGGAAAGAGCAGTTTCAATGGCCTGATGAGAGGAAGTTGCTGAGAGTTAAGAGAGTAAGGAGGCAGCTGGGTGGCTCAGTGGGTAGAGCACTGGGCTTGAAGGCAGGAAGACCTGATTCCAAATTTGGTCTCAAACACTGGGCAAGTCACTTCACCCTATTTGGCTCAGTTTCCTCATCTGTAAAATGAGTTGGAGAAGGAAATGGCAGACCCAGTATCTTTGCCAAGAAAACCCCAAATGGGATCATGAAGAATCAGACAAAACTGAACACCAGCAAAAATCATTGGATGAAGATTTCTAGCATGTTATTAGTGGTCCCTTGGGGGCCTGACAGCCTGTGTGGGCCGGAAAGGGGGACGGGAATAAGTATTTATATGGTGCCTACTGTGTGGCAGGCATTGTGCTTTTTACAAATATCTCAGTTTATCCTCATGACCCCCCTGTGGGGTAGATACTGTTCATTATTTCCATTTTTAGTTGAGGAAGCTGAGGCAAACAACAGTTAATTGGTTTACCCAGGGTCACCCAGCTAGGAAGTGTCTGAGGCCGGATTTGAACTCAGGCTCTCCTGACTTCAGACCTGGGTCTGCTGCGCCACCAGCTGCCCCTGAGTGGGGTGGGAGGAGGGGAAGGTGTTAATGAAGAACTCGACAGTCACTGAAGTGGCTTTCTGGGTACTTGTCAGAAAGTGATATGGTAGAAAAAACTAAGTGAAAAATGGAGGAGTAGCCACTTACTTCAGAGGGGTGGAAGTAACAGCTATGGATTTGGGGCTGACTGACTTTCCTCCCAGGGCAAGGCATGATAATATTCTTGTGAGAGATTTGTATTTTTAAGTTAAACCTTATAGTGCCATAGAAATACACTGTTGTTGTTGCTACCAATAACTCAGATGAGTGTCTAGTTGGAATAAGGAGTAAGGAAAAAAAAAAAGAATTTCAGTTCTCCTCCCAACCCTCCCATCCCTTCCACCCTCAATAGGCAGACAGTTCCTACCATTAAAAGGTTGGTGACCCTGGTGTATAAATTGTGGCAAGATGAGACCAGATGATCTTAAGATCCTTCTAGCTATTTGATCTGGGAGTGTCTTTTTACTGAGTCGCTTCTATCTTGTTCATGCCATAGCATTGAACTGCTTGGATTTGGAAGGCCTAAGTCTGCATCTTGGCATATCACTGGCATGTTTGTTGGTTTTTCAAGCTACAGGCCACTATACCCTCTAGATAGATGCATTAAAGCTGTTAAGTTGTGTTAAAATGATTCAAAGCATCTTCTGATGCGTCATTATGTAGAAATGGTCTTATGCCAGGGGAATACTGATTTGGCAGTTTCTCCCAAGCTCAAAGCCAATATCAGTGAGTGTGTCTCCCATCCACAGGACCCAAGTGGTTGCGTTCGGAGAGACTCCTCATCGGCTTCGATTTACGAATTCTTACCACTATTATGATCTGCTTCAGGGGAGCAGCTACCCATTCTGATGAAATCCCAGGTCATGGAAGTAGGAAATCAATCAAGCATTTATTAAACACCTAATGTATGCTGAGCAGTGGATCAAAGTTGGTGGAAACTAGTAGATAAACATTTATTAAGCATTTACTATATACTAAGAGCTGGGAATACAAATACAGTAAAAGAGATAGTCTCTGCTCCCAAGAAGTTTGTATCCTAATGGGGAAAGGTAGGTGACACAGAAAAGGGAGCTAATCGGTCGTATCTGGTAAATAAGTGTAGATGCTGGTGTGTCATTTATCCTCACACTGGTCCCATAAGATTAAACAATGCAAATACTGTCTCGTGCCCTTGTGATTTCCTACTGTTTATTTCTTAACCCCCCTTAGTGAGCCTCAGCATTTAGAGACCCCCAGTCTTTTAAAAACAGAGATGCACTCTGAGAACCATCAACTTTCGTAAAAGTATTCTGGCTTCTCCTGGAAGTCTACTTTTTTAAAATAGGAATTTAAAAGAATCTCAGCTACTGCCTTCCTCTGTAGGATGTGTGCCTGACATTAAGCTTGGGGAGTGAGAAGTGTTTCAAGAAATTGTTGCTCAGGATATTAAGTATTTTTGCTTGTGGATTTACCTCAGGTAACAGTTAATTAGTGATAGACCTGAATCTCCTAACTCCCCAGGTTATTGGTTTTTTCCTCCTTTACCAGTGGTTCTCAGCCTACGGGTTATATTCAATTTGTAACAATGAAAATACATTCTGCATAGCAAATATTTACATTACAATTCATAACAGTAGCAAAATTACAGTTATGAAGTAGCAATGAAAATGATTTTATGGTTGGGGGTCACCACAACATGAGGAACTGTATTAAAGGGTCGCAGCATTAGGAAGGTTGAGAACCACTGTACTATATATACCAAAGCTGACTCCTTAAAATGAGGAAAAGCTGTCAGGAAGCAAATGAAACGGTTTTTTTTTTTTTTTTCCAGTTGTTTCTCCCTTGAGCAGGCAGCCAAAGAAAACATAGGAGGAGATCACATCAAACTAATTCTTTATAAAGTTCATCATTTTTAGGCACTTACTTTCTTCATATTCTGTAAATACGAAACTTGATCGCTTTTGAATAAGATACTCAAATCTGCATCTTGGCATGTCTCTGGCATGTTTGTTTTTTCAAGCTACAGGCCACTTTACTGTCTAGATAGACGCATTAAAGCTGTTGAGTTGTGTTAAAATGATTCACAGCTGCCCAATTCCCATGTACCTGCTCTAGTAAAACCCCAATTATGACCAAGAATCCAATGAAAAATTACAGTAAGTATCATCTTCCACATCAGAACTACATAAAGAATCATTCAGAAACCCCCGGCAAGCCCTTTTCATGGCTCCAACCTTCCTGAAGCAAAAACAGCTGAACCAAACTCTGCCATTGCAGGATAACCTCTCTCTGTAATCAGAGAGAAACGACCCAAGGGCCATATACAGCTCTGTTAAAGACTGCAGGAGAGGAGGGCTCTGCTGAGAAAGCTTTTGAGGTTGTCAGGAAGCTCTTGGAAGTCCCAGAGAGGGGCAGCAAATAGTCTGGTGCCTCAAATAGGCTCCTCTCAAGGAGCACAGTCTAGGTTCTTAAAGTTCATATAGCAAACGGCAAGACTTAAAGTATATTTTAGGGATTGGGATAAAAAATTTGTTTTGCTCCTCATATGCAAAAGAGATGTGTATGAATGTGCCCAGTATGTACAGACTATGATGCTGTAGGCAACAGTAATGGCATTTCCTTAGCATCTGCTTTTATTTCATGTTAGAACTAACCCTTTTGGGTTAGTTGGGAACTTTTTTAGCTTAAGTTTGTTTTCTTTCTGACAGGCTTTATGCCTTTGTATAAGCAGCATTGTGTAATAGGAAGGGGGTTGGGTTTGGAGTCAGAGGACCTGGCTCTGGCTATCACTGGTGTAGCAAATCCCTTTACCTCTCCAGGCCCTCTTTACTCAGTTCCTTTAATCCGTGAAATAACTGGATTGGCTCTTCCCAGTTCTAAATCCATATATGATTTTTCAAATCCTACAATTTGGTTTTGGCTAAAATACAGGGCAATTAACTTTTCAGAAGTAATTAATTAAAACGACTCTTTTTTAAAAAAGCAAACCTTTTTTTTTTCCCCTTCTTACGATTTAGGCTCCCTGCTTCACAGGTGGAGATCTGTAAGGTAGGGTAGTGGTCTGTGTTTCCAGAGTCAGCACTTCTAAGTAATGATGTTTTCTTGCTCTTGGAGGTCCAGTCTTTAATGTGTTCCTATTAAAGTTTTTTTAAGAGTTACTGTTTGGGATTAGCTGTCATCATGAAAAAAATAGAACTAGTGCCTATTTCTGTGGAACTGTCTGGTTTAAAATTTTACCTGAAGCAGGAACATTGCTATCCTTTTTGTGGACTCTAAAACTGTATTTTAAATTTAGGCTTGATGTAAGGAAGCATTTCTTAAAAATTAGAGTTCCTTTCCCAGAGGATGTTCCATTTCTTCCTCCCCTGTCCCTCTACCCTCCTGCTAACAAAGTCAGGATCACTGATTGTTGAGTGCATTATACATAAGATTCTTCTCAGGAATGAGGTGGGCCAGATGGCCTCTGAGGTCCCTTCCAGCTCTGAAATTATGTAGTGTGGGTGCCTGGTAAGAACTTGTGTAGTTTACTTGTATCTTGGAGCCTTCCTTAGAGCAAACAGTTCAACAGGAAAAGCCACTGTCAAGTGGCCACTTACAACCTTTATTTATATAGTGCTTTACTATTTATAAAATGCTTCTTCTCTCCTGCCCTGGGACTGGGTCTGCAGCTAATATTCATGTTTTACATTCAGGAAATAGAGGCTAAGAAAGGTGATTGTCTTTTAAATTTAATTAAATAATCTGGAGTACAGAACCTATTTTAGCCATCATTTGTACAAGTAGTGCATAAGATTTGGTATGTTTTTGTCATTTCTGCTTAGAATTGTTTCCAATCTACTTTTTACCTCTTTTTTTTTTTCCCCTCAGATGAAAGGAGCGTTGACTGAAATTATCCAGCTTGCAACCTTGGATTCAGACCCTTGGGTCTTAATGGTAGCTGATATTTTAAAATCTTTCCCAGATACTGGTTCACTTAACCTTGATCTTGAAGAACAGAATCCCAATGTTCAGGATATTTTAGGGGAGCTTAGAGAAAAAGGTACGTTGTGTTTTCATTGAATTGGGGGATCTGACTAGGTATATGTTTTCTTCATTTAAAGTAGGTTGTCCTACTTCTGTCACAGTTGACACCTTGTAGCTTAAGCAGTTCCCCTTTTTACAAGTAAAGGGGAAATACAGGATTTAAGTTCTCTAGAGACACAATTCAGTGCTCCTAGGGAAAACAAAATAAAAATCTAAGACTTAGTATTTTAAGTTGGTCTGTCAGAGGTTACAAACTTGAAAAACTATAGTGTTTTGAAGTTGGAGGCAGTCTTAGAGATCATGTGGGCCAACTCCCTTAATGATCCATTGTGTCATCATTGATTCATTTAATTTGTGGTGTCATCAAGAGTGGTTCTTTCCTCTTGATAACAGTCAGAACTAACCGTCCCTCTTCTTCCTGTGATTTGGGCCATGGTGTCCCATAGATTCTTTGCAGAAGACTTCGTCTGGGTCGTCTTCTTATCACTGTACCCTGCCAGCCTTGGGCTATTCATCAGTTATTCCTTGTTCTTGCTGTGTGATTGATCCATCTCCCTTTCTTGTCCTACATTTTGTCCTTAGTTGAGGAAACCAATAACTGACCTTCCTTGGATGTGTTTGCATTTCTCTTTAAAATAATTGAGTTGGTCATGGGGGGAGAGGGGAGAACAAATGAGAGCAAACGAACAGCCTATGGGGTCCCTCTAGCCCATTATGGAAAGATAATGGATGACACTTGCCCAGGATGGGCAGACACGGCTTAATCACCACTCGCATTGTTGGAGAGGTTGCTCACATCGATTAGATCATGGATCCAGTAGAGCACTAGTGTCCACTTGGGCAGAAACGGAGGCCACTAAGCCACATATAAGGATCTCTTTGGAAGAGGGTGGGGTGGGTTGTGACTTAGTTTTAAAATGTAATATCATCTGTATTTTGCTTTATTTTTGTTTTATTTTTTAAAAATAGTTCCCAGTTACATTTTATTCTAGTTTGGGCTACACTGGATGTATCGTGGGTCACATGCAGCTCATGGGGCCACATGTCAGACACCCCTGTACTAGAATAACTAAATATGACCCCCTGAGGCTTTACTCTGAATGCTAACTTTTTTCCATGTTTTAAGGGATATCTCCCTTTTGTATATTAGGTTGGAATGGATAGCCTCCCTGTAGACTTCAGAATGTTTAAGAGCTCCATCAGTCTCCCCCTTCTCCCTCCCCCCAAATACCCCCCAGACCTTTGTTTTTCCTTCCTAAAGTATCCGAGTCTTTTTAGTTTCTCATATTAGGAAACGGGGAAAACAATGGACAAAGCCCTAAATTGTGTGTCATTACTGAAAGTTGTAGTCCTATTTCCCTCCAGCTAAAGAACTCCTTTCCTGATCAGTGATGTTAGCATATGGAAGTTCTTGATGAGCCTTGGCTCAGTGGATAAATGACAAGACTTCTCAAACACAAATACAGTTTCATTTCATAAGGAACTGTGTTCAAGGCAGAAACTCTTATTAGACAGACAAATACTAATCTTTGGATTAACTAGGAGCTATTGTAGAATCTTTTTTGAACATCAGTGTAAATTATGCAGCTCTTTGGAAGCAAAAGGTATTAAAGATTACTTACAAAACTAAGAGATAGTATAGGTATTAGATTTAGAGCCTTTAATGTATTTGACTGATTCCTTGTTTCTGAAATCACCAAAGTTACCTTGCATTTCTCTAGTTACTTCGAACTATTTATATTAAATTCTGATTCATTGATTGTGGTAAAGGCAACCACAAAGTGTGAAGCTTATTGGTGAGATAGAACATCTTTCTGTTATACAGTTAGAATATTATAATTTTAAACTACAAATTTTATGGTGATTTACCTGGCATATCAACTGTAAGAGAACAGCATTTCCTAATGTATTTTCTTGTTCTTTACTGAACAGTTAGCGAATGTGAAGCATCTGCTATGTTGCCTTTAGAATGTCAGTACTTGAACAAAAATGCCTTGACCACACTTGCTGGACCACTCACACCCCCTGTGAAGCATTTTCAGCTGAAAAGAAAGCCGAAAAGTGCCACTCTGAGAGCAGAGCTCTTGCAGAAATGTAAGTGGGGCTGTATATATACAAAATCAGGAGCCTAGAGTGTGTGTATGCAATAGAAATCTTATTAGGTTTTATTTTTATATGTGGGGGGAAATGTTTTATATTTTAAAGGAAAGTAAACAGGACTGCGTTGGTAAAGGTATATGATGACCTTTTGCTTAGTTTCAGAAGCTCCCTTGAATGTGTGGTTAGAGCAGCCAGGTCTTTTTCTCATAAAAGCAAAATTAGAACAAGTTAACCTTCACAGCAGGAAATCTAAGCATCCACTTTTATTCTCCAAGGGAGGTTGTCATATGATTTGTTTGAGCTGGAAAGGTCCTGAGAAATCATCTTTTTTAACCCCCACTGGACAGTTGTTAAACTTCAGAAAACATAATGTGCTTTCATATATCTCTGTATTCTCAGTGCCTAGTATAGCACAATGAGGGTTATATTTCCTTAATAAATGTTTGTTAGATTGAATTGGCAGATAAAGAAACTGAGGCCCACAAATGTGTGGGTCTTGCAGTGGGCTTGTGATAGAGCTGGGACAAAAATCCACGTCTCCTGCTTTGGCCCACATTACATAGGAAGTAGCACACCATCACATTCACCTAAAAGCTCCCTAAATAATATTTTTGTTTGTTGGGGTCCAGAAATGTGACGTTTATTACCATGGAGTACTTCTTCCACCAATGGGCCACTTAAGAGAGTTCCCTGGAGGCTCCACTCCATGAATGCTGAGACTCATGAAGCACCAGCAGAGGCTTTCATAAGGAGCTCTTATTTAGATAACTTTAGAAACGGGCTCTCCCTCTTGTCTCCACTGCTGTGGGAGCATGGCCCTGGGATCCCACCTGGAAGGACTTGACCCTGGCTGACTCCAAATCTGTCCACAGCCATCTGTGCCATGGACCTGTCTTGGAATGCTTCACCATAGCATATACTTATCCTGGAAGACCATCTTTATTAAATTAGGGGAATCTATGTAGGAGTGCTGGATTGGAGTCTGAGAGATTGGGTTCAAATGCCAGTTCTGTCACTTAACCACCTCTGTGGCCTTGGTTGGGCACATGAGTTCTCTGGGCCTTTTTTTCCTAATCTGTAAAATTGGGGGGTAGGGCAGATGGATTCTAAGGTCCCTTCTGGCTCTCAATCTATGATCCTATAAAATTTGAGGATAATTGGAGAAAGGGGCTTATTTATTTCTGTAACTTTGGGGTTTTCTTGAGCCACAGATTATTTCAGTTTGGCACATAAGCTTTTATCAAAAGTGGGAACTGTTTTGTAACTTAGTTTTTCCAGATACTTGTCAGAACAAAATAGAAATCTGTTGTGGGTGGTATTGCTGATGGGGGAAGCAACAGGAAAAACAAGTTGGATTTTGTGTATGTCCCCATTTTGCATTGTGTCATAAGAAACTTACTTATACAGAATGGCTGGGGAATAAGATGTTTTGGTTAATTTAATAGTCTGATATTTAATCACAAATGGGAAATAAAATTTTCAAAGACTTAGACTAAAATATGTTAACAGAAGCACTTGTTTTAGAAGGCACTTGAGAGCCTTAAAGTGCCTTACATGTTTCATACCTACCTTATAGTTAAGTGATTTCGTGCTTCCCCCTCAGCCCCCAGCCCTCCCTTGTGCAACAGCTATGCTGTCCTGGCCCCAGCAGTGCTGCCTGCTTGGCTGACTATCACCCCTACTACCCCACCCACACCACACTCTCTTTTTTCTAGCCTTGGGGCATGGTATGCATACACTGCCCTCCTTTCTTTTCATAACTCAGTTATTTGGTGTCCAGTATCTTGTTGTCATTGCCTAGATTGACATTGAAATATGATTTGGAGGACAATGGGGGTGATGATAAATCATGTTTATTTATCATGTTCAGATTTTACCAAGCACAGTGCTAAAAAGCGTGCACTGCACCCATTCATCTCCATTCCATTTGTGAGCTAAAAAGGACACTACTACCAGTGATAGATGTAAACACTATGCTAGTGATAGGCCCCTATGAGAAAAGAGCTGTTAAGGTTTGAGGTGAAGTTAGAAATATTGAAGAACCAGTGCTGCCAAAAACTGCCCACAAATTTCCTTTGCATTCTTCAACTTTTTGGAAATTTCTTTTTATTCTCATCCTCTTCTAGTTTAAATTTTTTTTTTCCAGGTACCAGCATTCCAGAGTAAAACGCATATACAGCTTTTTAAAAAAAATTTTTTAATGATCTTGCATTAGGCTCTTTCTGCTCCTGTCTCATTGCAGTTAACCAGTATCTCAGCTCTTATGGTTTAAGTAGGTTTCTTAAGGCTGGCCTTACCAAACATCCACTGTAAGAGGCATTCAAACCCCAAATGACCATTCCCAGTAACTTGGTCCATTATGAGTGTGAAGATTTCCTTTACAAAAGCCTGCTTCTTTAAGCTCTTCTCAGACTTGCATTCTAAACAAGCAACTGGTCATTGTGTTCAGAAAAGCAGTTTTGTGGGAATAAATGTTTGTGACTCATGCTTTTTCTTTTGTAGCCACAGAGACTGCTCAGCAGCTCAAGAAAACAGCGGGAGTACCTTTTCACACCAAAGGAAGGGGACTGGTCAAAAAAATTGATACCACAAGTAAGAGTTCCATAACTTCTAGTGTTTAAATTGGAGACAAAATGTTTGCAGACACATGGGAAGGCATCCCCATCTTATCTCTGGGTGTTTGTAAGGAAAAGGTTTGTGGATTGCCCCATCATCCTATGTGGTAGTTTGATTTGAAGATATTCTTTTCCCATTTGGAAAATTTGGTCAAATGCATAAAACCTATGAAGCATAAAATTGGCATTAGTTTTCTAAACTGCATTGGTTACACATAAGACGAAATGAATTTTATAAACCTTTCACGTAATCATTGTTTGCAAAGACGTGTCAGTGTGTAAGGAGAAGTACACATTTCAGTCTCAGGTGTGCCCGTCTGACCTTACTCATAGTAGGTCCTTTAGTGCTGTATTTAGTTTGAATTTCCAGTAGTTCATAGGTATATCAGTAACTTGATATTATTGCCACGGTGGTTATATTGTAATTGTATGGTATGTTCACCCAAATAATCATATGCTGATCACAGGCTAATTAGCTAAGGTATACAGAGCTATCAGACCATTCAGCTTGCTTTTCCAAGTTTGTCTAGTGCTATTTTTGTACAGCTCATAAGGTAAGTATGTTTTATGCAATTTAAAATCTAGTTGTTGTGTTTTAAAATGGAAAGACCATTTTGAGCTCAAAAAAACAGCCTGTAGTTTGCCCGTTCCTGTTTTAGAGCCACACCTTCCCCTAAGACTACATGTAGAGTGTTAAAACAGGAGTTTTCTATTGCTATTTTAAATCTCGGTATGTTCACTTAAATATATCTTACCTTTGGGTGGGGCTTTTGAATATGAATTGTTTAAAAGTATTTACCATTGCTCCATTTGTCTCTCTCATTCTTATCCTCTTTCAGCGCCTCTTAAAGGCATCCCAAAACAGGCTCCTTTCAGAAGCCCAACCACACCCAGTGTTTTTAGCCCTGCTGGAAACCGGACTCCAATTCCCCCCTCTCGAACCCCTCTACGAAAAGAACGGGGAGTAAAGGTGGGCAAATGGTTTTGGACTTTCTTTTAGCATTTCTGCCTTTTCCACCAGAAGCAAAGTCATTGTATTAGCTGTTCTCTGATTTTAATGAAGGTTTTGGATTTTGGTTTTTTTGGCAGTTACTAGATATTTCCGAGCTGGATATGGTTGGTGCAGGCCGAGAGGCAAAAAGAAGAAGAAAGACTTTAGGTGTGTATGATGGATTCACTACCCACCCCCTCTCTACAAAAGGATGTTTGAAAACTTTACTTTGGTTTTTCAAGGAATTGGGGAAATGCCGCACTGCAGAGGAGCTGTAGAGCCCTGGGATTACAGGATTTCAGAGCTGGGAAGAATCCTTTTCCCTTTGCCAAGGACTTAACTGACTCAGCCCAGAGAAGGGGAAGGGGAACCCTCTCATTCTGTCAAGCGAAGGGCTCGGCATCTGTTACCGGCCTCTAGCTCAGTTGTCTTTGAACTAAATCACTCCTTGAAGCATGCAGTTCCTGCTGTCCAGTTGCAGTTTGTTTCATCTCCCAACAAGAGACTTGTTTTTCATATTTTATTTTACCACAAATTATAGTGGATCTTTGATCTCATCCGTGTGGGTCCTCCTTGGTGCAGACTGCCGTCCTCCGGACGGACGTCTTTAACATGTTTTTTATTGACAGTTGTGTAGTATTGAGGTCATCCTTCTATTATTCCTGCTGCCGTTCTCTGTGACAGCCTTCACCTCCTTTTCTGGTTGCCAGGCAGCTCCATCTCTCACAGCACTCCATGTGCTTAGGTGTTCATTGGGAACTGGCTGCATGCCATCTGCTTCCGCCTGTTACAGTGGGAGAAACAGGAGCAGAGGATGTGGAGAATCACATCAGTCTGAACTATCTCTTAACATTAATTTTCTTCTTTTATTGATAAGAGTTCTATGAATTAGTGACAAGTCAATCTGAGACTGAAAAAATTACCCTTTGCAAACTTTAGAGAACCATATAAATGCTAGCTACTTTTAGCGCTCTAGCGTGGGCCTTTTATTGAGTATATCAGGGTGACCTTTGGAAGTTAGCTTAAGGTTTAAATTGGATTTTAAGCAAATAATTGGTTTGGAGATTTCAGAGTAGTCTTGAACACATATTATAGTACATAAAATTTCAAAGTCATACTTTCTCCAGAAAGAGCTAAAGATCAGATTTATTTCTTGATTGTGCAGAATATTTTTTAAGAAATAGTTTACTTAGACCTTTTTTTAAAAAAAAATCATCCATAGATACAGAAGTTGTGGAAAAGCAAGCCAAAGAAGAGACCGTTGTCGAAAATGCTACTCCTGATTATGCTGCTGGCCTTGTCTCTACCCAGGTTGGTCTTAACACCATCTGTATTTTTAATGATAAGTTTTGTTAAAGTTCTCTGGAGTTAACTGGGTCTTTTTATTTTGACAAAAGTATAGTTTTAGGGGCAGTTAGGTGGCACAGTGAATAGAGAGCATTGACCCTGGAGTGAGGAGTGCCTGAGTTCAAGTCAAGCCTCAGACACTTGACACTCTCTAGCTGTATGACCTTGGGCAAGTCACTTAAGCCCAATTGCCTTATCTCCCCCCTTCCAAAAAAAAAATATGGTTTTAGACTTTAACTCATGAGCTTTTGTTGATACTCTTATTTCTGCAGATCTATCAAAGGATGTTGAATATGCCATTACATTTATTTTAAGACACCCAGCTCACATAGAAAAGGATCCTCTTTGGGCTGGTCATGACCCAGATTTGACTTGTGAGATACAGATGGAAATATCTGTCTTTTTTCCCTGAAAGGAGGAGAGGATTATATCTCCTGCTCCTCTTCTGAGCATGATCAAATAAACCTACCAGCAGTCTCATTCTAGCAGAAAGAAAGATGGCAAAATTTCTCTGCCACTAGTTATGGTTGAAATGGCCAGGAACTAGTAAAGCTATGGACTCAAGATAGGAGTCAAGAGATCAGCCAGGAAATAGTTAAGAGATACTTTGTGAAATTAGAAATCAGTGAGCTCAGTGTGCTCAAACCGAACCAGAAATCAGCAGGCTCAGTAAACTCGGAGTGAACCCAAGATAGAAATCAGTGAACTGTACTGGGCTAAGAATGCACCTGGGTAATCGGTCTTATTTTTGCTTTTCCTACGTGCTTAAGTCTGTGTTCCCATGCCCAACTCCTCATCCACTCCCCTGGTTCCCATGCCCAGCTCTTCATTAATCAATACTGCTCCTGGTATGTGCCTAAGTCTTCATGCCCAGCCCTTCATTTATCAATACGGGGGTGATCACATTCCTCTGGTTCCCATACCCAACTCTTCATCAATCAGTAAGGTATTTACACTCACTGATTACAAAGAACAGATCCCCTGTACGTGGATGTCAACCAGTTTTAGTAATAAATCATAGACAATTAGGGAGAATGGTATAAAAGATTCTGTACTTCTGCATTACTTTGCTGTTCTCTATCTCCCCCTTTTTGGCTTATTGGACAGCACAGCTGATAAATCAGTTACTATTAAAGCTCCTTAAACTTTTATTTGGACTCTGTGGTCACTTTGTTAAAACTTGCCATTTCATGGTCACACTATGCCAAATCATCTTACTTTGAACCTTGATTTCCACTTTTTTCAAGGTTGTTAAAAGGATAACAATATCCGGGAAAATGCTTCAGAAAGCTAGAAACCATCTATCTATCTATCTATCTATCTATCTATCTGTCTGTCTGTCTGCCTATCTATCTGTCTATCTATCTAGTTGTGAGACTGGCAAATGGAGATATTTGGAATTGTGGGAGAATGTAACTTTTTGAAATTTGAGATCAGTCCTTTTTGTAGTTCTATACCCATGGGGAATTTCAAAAACTTTACAGAAACTTGGTTCTTTGAACAATGAGCCTGCACTACCTTCTACAAGCTACTTGCCTGCAACTCCTAGTGTGGTTCCATCCTCATCCTATATACCAAGCTCTGAAACACAGCCAGGTAAGTAGTTTTTTGTTTGTATCACTCCTTCAGATGCTTTTCTGGATATCTAGCTTATGTTTACTTAAAAGGTGTTCTTTCATTCAGAGCAAGAAGAAAGTGTTTTCCCATAATAAATCTGTCCAGTTCAGGGCCATTGGTACAGAACCATAAAACTTTGTTTTTGTTTTTTAACTGAATCAATGTATTCTGTAACATGCTGAGCTTTTAGGAGTAACAACAAGCATAGATCCTGAGTCCAGTGTGGGAACAGAGAATGATGTTAGCTGATTGATGGGATGGGAAGCCAGATAGCCGTGATCTGAAAAGTGAGAAAAGTGCAGGGGAGGGAGTAGAGGAAATGAATTTGGCTCTCCTTTTCTAGGTGTGTGGCTGTGAAAGGGAACAGAAAAGAGGGTGGCAGGATCAAAGGAGGTTGTGTTTTTTTAAAGAGTCAACATGTCAGGCATGTTTGTGGGCAGCAGGGAAGGAGGCAGAAGATAGAGATTGAAGAGAGAGAAAGACCAGCTACTAGGAGAGATGGGAAACAGTGCAGTCAAGACCCAAGTGGAGTGGTTGACTTGGCAAGAAGGACCACCTTTCCATCAGAGACTGGAACAAAGGAGGGGAGGATAGGCAGTGGTGTGAAGGAGCTGTGTTCAGGGAGGAGAAAGGACTTGGGAGAGCTGGCCTCTTTGTTCAGTAAAGTAAGAGGTAAGGGCCTCCTCTGAGAGAAAGACACACTAGTGGATGATGTGGGAAGCTGGAGGAAAGAGAAATTTTGGGTATTTGCTACGGGGAGTGTGCTGGTCTGAGAAGAATAAAAGAATGGCCATGAATAGTGAGGGCCAAGATGAGATTGGAAATGAGGTGAATTTGTTAATTGGCTCAGTTACCACAGTGGTGACATCCAGGGTGGATTCAGGAGGATGCACATAGGAGGGCCAGAGCTGTAGAGGAGAGTGAGGCTCTATGGGCACAGCAAAGAGGAGTAAGGGTTGAGGGAAGAGTTTTAGACCAGTTGTGGGCAATGGTGAGATCATTCACGGGTCTGACATCCCTTAGTGGCTGAGGTGGATTGAAAGTAGATGCCAAAGCTTTGTGGACTGAGAAGCCAGAGGGTTTGAAGTCTGTAAGTACCATGGCCTTGCTTGGAGAGGAGAATGCTCTAAGCTGGGTACTGAACTGGAGTAGGGAGTGACCTTTGGGCTCATAGAACCTGTCAGGCTCTAGAGATAGGCGTGAGCTGAACTTGGGTAAGGTAGAAGAGTAATGCAGGATCTGAATAGGACAATAGAGATTGATGAAGTGACCTTCCAAGGTCAGCCAAGGGAGAGGAGCCAGGGGCCATGCCTGGGAAGGTGCAGCCAGGCCTGAACAGCCGGGACTGCCCTAACCTTTGGGGGCTGAAAGGAGCTCAGGAAGAGCAGGGAAGTTGATTCCCAGAGGATATGGTGGCAGAGAGGGGGCAGAGGAAGCTGTGAGCCCAAGTGAGTTTATGTATTCTGATTTCATCTCCCTTCTTATATGCCTCCTGCCTAGCAGTTTTAAAACATTTGAGAAAAAAGTGTCTCCCATCTAAGTTTTCAAACTCTCCTGTGACTTGCTCTTACTGACTGAGTGTGAAAGTCAGATTCCTTACCTGGACTTCCACAGTCTAGAGCCTCCTTATCTTTCCAGTCTAATCTGGAAATTCTGCTCCCCTGGAGCCTGCAGTTCAACCAAGCTCTCCTGGTCTGAACACATCCCACACTTGGCCACCCCTGAGGATGTTCTAATGCTGCCCCTGAGCCTGAGATACTTCCTTCTGTTTTGCTTCTTGACCTCAGGGCCACTAACAAGAAAGTGTTGCACCTAATCCAGAAGCTGGAAATTCTCCTAGCCCCCTGCCGGCTGGCACCCTGCCGAGCAACACTCATGTGATTTCCAGGATTCCCTAAGCAGTAGTCAATTGTGGAAGGAAGGCATGGTAGCATAGGCAGATTGCAATTCCCTGGCTTACCCTGTAGCTGTGGGAGTCCCTGGGCTTTGGGTAGCAACAGGAAAATCCCAGGAATGAGCCAAGATTTCAGAGGACTGTGGCACATCTGTATCCAAAATACTAAAGTAATTACTCTTATTTTAGAGGGATAAATGGGGAGAATTAGGTGGATAAATGTCATTCTCAAGGCTTTTTTCCTTTCTTTGCAGTTCCTGCTGGTGTAGGTTTTAGAGTTTTCCAACCAAAATAAAAGCGTCCAAGCTTGACAGGAAAAGAACCCTAAGCATGAATGTTGTACTTTTGTGGCTAACAGCCATCATGACCCTCTTAAGTGGGGAAAGAAGGAGGAGTAGGAGGAGAGACAGACAGCTTTCTCAGGGAGGGTGAGGAAGGCTCCCCCTCTGAGAGGTGCCAGAGTCAGCTGCTAGAGGAGCCTCTAACAGGGTTAGGGGAGGGGGCACAGTGTGGCTTTTGTCCTGGGAGAGAAACAAGTGGTTTGAATGGACAGGTTTTGGGGAAGGTGTCTCTGGTCCCTGCCATCAGGTATTTGGCTCAGCTCCATTAATTCATCCTACCTTACTAGTGTTTTCACTTATCAAAGATGGGCAAGTCTGTCCAGCTCTGCACAAGGGAAACCAGCACTGGCACTCTGTGGGGCCTGGGCTTCTCTCCTTCCATGCTAGATCCTGAAAAAGCAGGAGCAAGAACAGAAGTTTAATTTTCACCTGTGACTATGTTCATTGAAAGTCCTGGTGGCCCAGTGTGGCTGCAGTGCTACCCAGGGCAGCTAGGAGAGTTACAGCACCGTTACAGCCAAAACCTTTGTTCCCTCCTGGAGGGTGACCCTGAGGGCCCTCCTGTCTCATTGTAGATTGCTGCACAGATTGGACCGACATGTTACTGTGGCAGCCAGCATCGAGTTCAGAAGAGAATGCTAAGAGGGTGCTTCCTCAGACCACTGGCATAATTTTTGAAGCCAGGGCCATTCTCCTCTGGCCCCCAACAGGTCCCCAGCGCCTTGTTCATCTCCTAAAAAGATTTGCTGAGATGAGTGAAGCAGCAGCAGAGGACTTGCTGTCAGAGGCTGAGCATGTGCCCTCCTCTGATCAGAGACTTAGAGCCAGGAGGAGCACAGCTGAGGCTCACTCTCATTTGACAGACACGCCCCTGCCCCTCTCCCAGCAGGCTCCCAAACCAGCAAAGGACAGTTGGCTTGCAGATGGCCGCTTGTGTGCTGCACTCTTTGTACTTCCATGGAATCCAGGCCTTGCCTCTGATCTTCATGGCTTCATTGGTTTTCACCTCATATAGCAACTAGAATCTCAGCTGGAAGCCAGAGAACCTTGTCTTTTTTTTTTTTTTTTTTTTTTTTTAGCGGGGGTGAGGAGGTGGGGGAGGCCTTCTCATCTTTCCAGGGAACATGAAGTTCTGGCCCAGCAGAAGAGGGAAGGAGAGGTGCAGACCAACACTGACCCCACCGGTCTGATTGCTGACTGCCCGATCACCCGTCTTCTTGCTCTTTTACTTACTGTTTCATCCCCCTTTGCAAAGTCTTCCGCCTCTTTTGAAAAGCTCTTGGTCCATTTTGAGTGATGATATTAAGAAGCAAGTTTGTATTAGGCATGAGATAATATTTCTATACCTTTAACTTTATACCTGCAGCTCCTTCAGCTCGAGAGACTTTGCAGACCATCCGGCAGCCAGACGAGCCTGCAACCCCAAACACTACTCTTCCTGCTCAGTTCAAACAGAGGACACCCATGTACAACAGCAATGCCAACCCTGCTCCTGCTGCTGCTGCTCCACCTACCTCACCTCTGACCCCTACAACCTTGCCCGCCATTGCCCCTGCAGCCCAGGCTCCCCCAGTGGTGCCTCAGACCCAGCCGGCCCCACAGCCGCAACCCAAGAAAGGACTGTCCCTCACGGTAAGTCTGCTCTTCCCCTCTCAGGAACTCTGGCTCCCTCCAGTCTTTAGAGATACAGCTTAGAAGCCACTTTTTTTTTTTTTTTTTGACATTTTTGTTAAAGTCATAAGTTCGCATTCTATCCTCCTTCCCCTCCCACCTCCCCAGCATGGTAAGCAATCAAATATAGGTCATACATGTGCAATTATGTAAAACATTTCCATATTAGGAAATGTTTTCTACAAGAATATTCAGATAAAAGAAGTAAAACGAAAGTGGAAAAGTAGCGTGTATTCAGACAATATCAGTTGGATAAGGCCTTTGATTGTTCTGAGCACATGGTGGTTGTGGTCATTCTCAAAGAGGACCATGACATCAGGAAGGTGATTCGGGGACTGGCAAGTGAATTGGATTTAAGTGAGAGAGGACAACACAGAGTCACCAGCCTCACTCACCTCCAGAACCATCTGGATCCAGTGGCCGGATGTAGATCAGGACGACTGAGATGGTCCAGGATGTAGTGGGAGACCTTGGCCTTTTTGAGCTATGGTCTTTCCAACATTGACTGTAGTGATTAGGGCTGTTTAAGAAGTGAGCCAAGGGATGACTCCTTTAATTTAAAAAAAAATCAAACTGGGAGGGAAAGACCCTCAGGGTTACTTCTGGCCAAAAGAGAAACAGTTACTGTTTACATTCACTCTAAGCCAAGGGGCCCCCAAATAACTATTAAGTGGTGTTTGGTCAGGGGTCTATTGTTGGCCAACTAATGAGAGCCAGAGTGAATTGGGTTTAAGGCATGGTCTTTGAGAAAGACATTTAGCCATAAACTCCCAAGATATTAGGTAGATTTTGGCCATCAAAATTTACCTTCCTTGGAGCAGAGCACCCTCAGATACTCCATGGGGGGAGAGGAGAGGAGAGAGAAGGACCTGAGTTACCTGTCTGGAACTGGCCAGCTGGGTCTCCAGTGGGGCAGCTCAGACTGCTGGTGTGGTTTGTCTATTTTCCAAGAGGACCAAGGCATCAGGAAGATGTAGGACATCGCTGGCAAGTGAGGGAGGGCTGTACAAAGTCACCAGCCTCACTTTCTCCTCCTTTTGAGCACATTATTTTTCATCTTTAAAATGAGGCCTAAATGGCCCTAAAGCCCCTCCCAGCACTAAATCCGTGTTCCCATACAGCAGTGAACAGATACTCTGGCAGTTTTGAAATGTTCTGGAGGGAGGAAAAGAATTAGAACAGGAGAGAGGAGACCACCAAGCCCAGAAAGTCCACTTTGTCACTTTTAGAAAGATCCGTGTCGCATGTGCACGTAAATTTAGTCCTTATTTTTATTGAGAACGAGGCTGGGTTTTCAGAGTTGATTTCAGTCACTTTGTGAGCTCTGTGACTCCTCTTTCCACCAATGCTCTTGAGGAAAGTCTCTCACTGTTGTGAGTTGTCATGGAGCCATTTGTAGGGTGAAGCCTCTGGGCTAGGGAGGGCAGCAGCCCTTTTCAGTCACCACACCTGGCCTTGAGGCTTCTTTGGCCTGGGAGATGTGCCCAAGCTCACACCCAGATTCTGAGAGGCCAGGCTCCATCCTCCAACAGGACTATTCACTAATGTGGCTGGCCGTGCTCCAGGGCTTTTGGAAGAACTTTATTCAGACTTCAAACCAGAGACAGTTTCAAATCACCAAAATTGTGGTGGCTCTTCCCTTGACATCTCTGTATTTATTCTCTTGTTTGTAGAGGGAGCAGATGTGTGCTGCACAAGAAATGTTCAAGACTGCCAACAAAGTGACCAGGCCTGAGAAAGCCCTCATCCTGGGCTTCATGGCAGGATCCAGGGGTGAGTAGGCATTCTCTCTGCTAAACTTGGAGGGGGCTTTCAATTTTATTTTAATTTTTTTTCCAATTGTGTGTAAAGATGGTTTCATCATTCATTTTTTTATAAGACTTTGAGATCCAGATTTTTTCCCGCTCCCTACCTTTGAGGGGTTTTTATGGCCTGTTTGTCTGTGAAGTCAATTTTCATTTGTGTTTGTGCATGTGTGCATCCCCCACCTTTGGACCAAACATGTCCAGCCTCTGCCAGGTTGCCTGGTCCATTTGATACCTTGTTTGCCCCTGAGCCCAGGTAGGGTAATAGAGTAGAAAGGACTGTAAGACTTCAAAGATGTGTGGTTTCTGTAGAAGATTCCCCCCTTCCCTCCCCTTCACCCCTAAGGGTAGATCAGAGCCTGAGTCTGTCTTAGATGACTGACCAGACAGCAGTGTTTCCCCTCCTGGCTATGTTCCTGGTGCTGAGCCTCTGAGGCTTTCCTTAACTAAAAGCTTGTACTCCCGCCCTTGTAGCCCTTGAGGACACAGGGTCCCTCCTGCCTCTCATTGAGGGCTCAGGAGGAAAATCTCAAGTGAAGGCCCTTCAAAGAGCTATGTAAATCACCTTAGTCATCTGGGCTGATGTTTCCTTATG
The DNA here is from genome assembly GCA_028646575.1 of Pseudocheirus occidentalis. Taxonomy (NCBI): domain Eukaryota; kingdom Metazoa; phylum Chordata; class Mammalia; order Diprotodontia; family Pseudocheiridae; genus Pseudocheirus; species Pseudocheirus occidentalis. Next base: position 141,827,744 of record CM053601.1, read on the forward strand.
CAGGAAAATTTCATGATGACAGTTTAGTTCCTTTAAAAACACTGTATATTTTGCCTTCCAGTGTATTCTGAACAAGGTAGGAAATGACTTATGTCTTACTGTTCTTTGGGAAATGAACTGAATGGATTCTATTTTGCAGCACACATTCTAAATCCCTTTTTTCCTCTTTTGCTTGATTCTCTTTTTTTCTGGTGTTTGTTGTCTGCACAGAGAACCCTTGCCAAGAGCAGGGTGACATCATTCAGATCAAGCTCAGTGAGCACACGGAGGTCCTTGACAAAGCTGACGGCACAGGGAGCACCACCATGTTAGTTGACACAGTCTTTGAAATGAACTATGCCACTGGCCAGTGGACCAGGCTCAAGAAGTATAAGCCCATAACCAATGTTTCCTAGAGGACCTAGGACAAGACTGCGGGGACCATGCCAAACATAGGCAGCCACCTTTGCTGAAGAGAAGGCAGAGACGGCCCTTGACCTGAGGACATCCACATTCTTGTTTCTTGTTCCCTCCTAGGCTGTCTGACTTTTACCCAGCCCTGTTCCAGAGTGTGCTCTTGTGACAGCTGCACAGACCAAGGCCTGCTAGGTTGGGAGGGTTTCTACAGTGGGAAAGATGGATTGGTTGAGTGTGCCATGTCCTAGTCCTTCCTCTGAGAACTTCCTCTCTGGCTGAGCAGTGCTCCATTCCATACTCGGGGAGGAAATACAATGTATGGGATTGCTTTCACATTTTCTCTTAAGCTGAGAGGATAAATTCCCTGCAGATTTGTATGACCTTGTGCTTTAGTTCATTTTGCTAGGGAAAAAAAATGACATGTGAAGAGAGTTGGGGAATCCTGTGCAGTCTGAATGTATTATTGTCAGTGCACTGTAAAACAGGGACTCCCAGAAGGAGCATTAATCTCTCCTTACAGACCCCATTTACCCTTTAGTATTGGGACATCAGATATTGCCAAAACTAACACTCTCATACTACTTGCAAGCTATCTGATTGACCCTTTACCCTGCTGGCAGTCTGGCTGAACATTGGTGGCATTTGTCCAAGACTTCCAAGGGCCAGAGCATGGAGAAAGGTCATGTAATTTTGAGGAGGCCAGGATGTGTGGTGGGATGGCCAGCCATACCAGTTTTTGGATTTAGCCATGTTTAGATGTGAGGGGTTGCTTTTGCCTGGAGACATAGGAAAGAGGTAAGAATGTCAGTGAGAACAGCTGTGAAAATACATATTAAAAGCTGGGGTTCCTGCCCCAGTTACTGAGACTTAAGGCTAAGTTTATTTTCATCTGTGGACAGGCCATGGCTAAGAATGACATTGTGGACCATTGGAATGGCCCACAGGAGAAGATGACCAGTGAAGCACCCCTTGCTTGCTAGGTAAAGCCTTAAGGACTATTTGAGGTCTTTAAACTTTTGTATGTGTATGGTGGTCATGACCCTCATTGCTAGCTTCTTCAATCACATCATCAAGAGAGGCAGCACTTTGATTTAAACTGATACTGGCTTTTCCTTTTTGGTTCAAGTTTGAAACAATCAAAATCTTTGGTTGGGGGGGGTGGGGGTTGGAGCAATAATTCAGAGGTGCAAAGCCAAATTGTTATACTCTGAACATGAATGTTTACATGTGTAGAGCTTCAGCTGGTAGCATCAGCATGAGTATTGGGCCCCAGCAGAGGCAGTCTGTGGCTGGTGCTTCTTGGGGGGTCGTTTCTGAGCCACCCTGTGTTATCTGACCACTCCAGAGTGTGTGGTGTGCAGGTACAGCCTGTGTTGGTTTTCAGAGTGAGTCCTCTGGAATGAATGGTAAGGCTGGATTTAGTTATTCCTGGGGGGAGGGGGGAAGAGAAAACTTGGGGTTTTTTTTAGATGTTTTGTTTTGTTTTTGGATTTAATGTTACATTTTGCAAAGCTAAATTTAACCAAAAAAAAAGTTAGAGCATTTTCTTAATTTTAGTGACTGATATTCCTTGTTGGCCTTTTATCCAACTTAAATTTTTTTAAAGAGAAATTCTGGTAATTGTTAACTGAGTTATTTTTCTATTAAGATTGTATGCTAGTAGAAAGTTAGCTACTTTGCTGGCTACGAGCATGGAGCATGAATGGTGTTTGAGACTTCGCGGCCTTTGGAATTGGGAGCGCTCTTCACCTCCTGGGATGTGGGCTCAGCTCAGACCAAACATGGCCACTCCCATCCTTCAGAATTGAGGTGGTATCCATGGGGCCTCTGGATGGCCAGCAAGAGGAGAGGATGCATGGTAGTACGTGAGAATTCCTGTGGGGTGTTGGGTCCAAAGTCAGTCACTGGAGACTACATAGGCAGGGGATAGGAGGGACTGCAGCCCTCTGCAGAGGGGTCCCCACTTCCTGAGCTGATGTTTTCTTCGTGTCTGTATTAATATGTTCTTGTATTTCCGTAGATATGTGATCAGATTTAAAGAATAGACAGGAATGTACCACCTTCCACATTTATAAAACAAAGGCCTGTTAGTGCCGCCCCCTAGCAAAACAACTTATTTCTTTAACTTTCTCAGTTCAGCTACTAATTTGGGGGGTAGGGTTAGTTTAGTTGTGGTAGGGTTTAACAAAGCAAAAAGGCAACGATAGCCCATCTATTTTTGAAATAATTATATTAGGAAATTGCTAAACACAGAAGATCCTCCATTACTTGGTTGGGTCAGTCCATATTGCATTAAGGGGCCATCATAGCGTCAGATAATTCAGAAGAACGCCAGTATTTCCTGCATTTGATTCTCTAGGGAACAGTAGCAGTTTGCTGTTTCATGAGAAAATGCTCTCACCCTCTGAAATTTGTGTTTCCTTTGGTGTGCTGCTGCCAGGCCCTCAGCAGCGTGACAGGGTCCCGAGAGCCAGAGGGCAATGCTTTGCCTGGAGCCATAGATGAGAAAATCCCTTTTCCATCCTCTACCCTGAACAATGAATGGTTCCTCAGTCTGAATTATGTTAAATATGGATGGGCTTCTCTGGCTGGACCACACATCTGGCTCCACCTAGGGTTTGCAGCCCTCAAGCCTGAGAAACATTTTTCATAGCAAGATTTGACTGGTAAGAGTTAAAACATCAGCTGGCCAGACTGCCCCTATTCCATGAATCTGGTGCCTTTGATTATTTAAATAAAAAAAAGAAAAAGTCATTTTGTAAAATGTTTCATCTCCAGCAGAGCCCCTTATGTTTTCTATTTCTTGTTTTTTGTACAGTTGTAAAGATATTACAGATCTGTCTCTGGGTACGTATTTTCAGTGTAATACATACAGTCTGAATAATAAAAGTTTAGATTTTCTAAAGAAATTGTGTAAAGTTTTAAGCATGCAAAGGATATTGTCATCAATTCTCTGGTTTACTTGGTTGTGAGGCAGTTAACCAAGCTGTGATCTCAAACATGCTTGCTACTGTGAGGGATTTGGGAGGGACAGGTAAGGGGGAAAGGGTCTAATAGGTGGGCAGGATCTTTGTGAATGAAAGGCTTGCTATATTTTTTAGGCAGTGCCTTGAATGCCCAGCAGTCTTCACTTTATAGAAAGACTACCAGGCTCACTTGCAGTGGCACCACCTTGGGCTTAGAGGAAGAATCAAGTGGTGAGCTGGTTGAAGAATTTCTCTTAAAGGAAGAGCATGTATGTACTTCTTTGTCAGTTCTCATAACCAGAGGTACTGAGGTCATCCAGATGAGATGCCAAGACCACATTCACCCCTCAAGTTTTCTGTGTCCAAATCTAGAGCTCTTGCACTAGGCTGCTTCCCACCTTTGAGTGATCTAGCTGACCTTTGTGGTCCCTGCCAGCTCCGGCATATGTGCTCTGTGACTGGTAGGGGCGTTAAACAGTCTCTAGACCTATAGTGTTCAACTCAGATGGAAAGGGAGTTGTATTTTATTTTGTTCAACATTTCCTGATTACACAGGGGCTGCAAATTTGGCACCTCTGATATAGACCAACTCCATTTTACAGACCAAAAAAGTAAGGCCTAGAGGTGAAGTGAGCGGTCAAATTACAGGTCATAGAAACGAGATTCTATTTAAAATATAAGAAAGTAGCAGATAGAGACAGCTTTAGAGGCAAGACCAAGGTTCCGTTTTAAAATGAAGAATAACCAGTAAAGAAGCGGGCCAAAAATATCACAGAATTAGGAATCCTAAAAAAAAAGTTAAAAAAATACCTATTGATAAGTCTTTCACTGATTTGGTAAGCACCTACTATGTGCCAATCACTGTGCTAAATGCTGGGAATACGGATATCAAAAAAGGAAAGAACCAAGTCCTGACTGCATGTCTGTTATAGTCAGTGTATTGGTTTGTTTGGTTTAAATGTTTCTCTTTGTTTACACAGGAGGGGTCTTGGGGAAGGAAAGGTTAATGAGGAATGACAACAACGCAGAGAAATTTTAGTGGCAGTAAAGCATTAAAAAAGACTAGCAGGGCCAGACGTGTAGACAAGATGGCCTTCAAGAGCCAACTGGCTTAGGGACATACGTGGCACATGCAACTTTCCACATGTGTGCAGCTCAGTGCCTCCTATAGACTCTTGAGTTGGAATGGACCTGGGTCATCTAGTCCAACCTGTACCTGCCTAAAAATCTCCTCTATAACACAAACTTGGCATCAGGAAGGCTTTGAGTTCAAAGCTGGTCTCAAATATTTTCTAGCTATGTGAGAAAGTTAACCCCTGCCTGCCTCAGTTTCCTCATCTGTAAAACAATCATAGTAGCATCTGCTTCACAGAGTTGTTGTAAGGAGCTAATGAGGTGATATTTTGTGATGTGCTTTACAAGCCTCATTTCCTGACCTCGAGCCTAAATCTGCCTCTGGAACTTGCACCTCATTACCCTTCTGCCCTCTGACATCCAGCAAAACAAACATGCAGATATTTAGAGGGAGCCTTCGTGTTGCCCCTGAGTCTCCTCATCTATTTAGGTTAAAGTCAGTTCTTTCAGCGGATGCTTAGATAGCAGAATCTTGAAGCCCTTCGCCATTCTGGTTTCTCTAAAGGCCTTCAATGTCTCTTCTAAAGTATGGCCCCAGAAATAGAGCACTGGCCCTGGAGTCAGGAGTACCTGCCTCAGACACTTAACACACAAAAAACTAGCCGTGTGACCTTGGGCAAGTAAAAAAAAAAAAAGTATGGCCCCAGAACCAAGCACAGTATTCCAGGTGTGGTCTGACTATGGCCAGGTACACAGTAGGGGCATTGACAGCTTGGCCCGGAGCACCAAGATACCTAATGTAGTCTCAGCTCAGGCTTTTTTTTAGCTACTATGTCACAGCCACATCTTTTATCGGTGAACTGATGTCCCACTGACCCTGTATCTCATCTTTATACAGTTGATTTTCAACCCAAATTGAAGATTTTTCCTTTATCTTGATGAAATATCCCATTTGGTTCAGACCGTATTTTAGCTGATCAAAATTTGTGGATTGAGGGAATCCTGCCTTTGTTGTACAGTACGTAGCTGCCCTTCCAGTCTTATGTGTTCCACATGTCATCCATACCTTTATCCAAGTCATTGAAAAGAATGCTAAGCAACATAAAGCCAAGGCCAGATTCATGGGGCTCTTTGCTCAAGTCTCCCTGTTGACATCAGACCACTAATGACATCTTTTTGGATCCACCCATTCAACCAGTTCTCAGTCCCCTCAGCAGTATTATTGTTGAGCCCCTGTCTCTGCGTCTCAGTCACAAGAACAGCACAAAGTCTCCTGACTTTTAACAGATAGTTCTTGGCTACTCACCATTGGAGCTGTCCCAATGAGACAGTCTATGTAAACTGATAGGAACTAAAAGGAAAGGGGGGAGACTATGGGACTGGAAATGGATGAATGTCCCAATTTTCATAAAAGAAAAGGGTGGAATTCATGTGAGGAAAAAAAAAAAGACCTCAGGAGTTTGGTGAACTGCAAACTGAATATGAATCAAAGGTCAGAAATCCAAATGATCTGAGCATTGAGAATCATGGCCTCCAGAATGAGGGGTTCTCAGTCCTGCGCTCTGGTCAGATTATATCTGGAATCTCATGTTCTGTTTTGGAGCTACCTTTTAGGCATGACATGACAGGTTGGAGCATATCTAGAGGAAGATGACCAGAATGGAAGGGACTAGAGACCAAATCATTTGGAGGAACCGAAGAGAGCCTTGGGGGCCGTACAGGATGGGGTAGAGAGGAGAAATGATCCAAGTGCTTGATGGGCTAGCATAGAAAATGGATTTTGTCTAGCCATTTCAGTTGTGTCCAGCTCTTCATGACACCATTTTGGGGGTTTTCTTGGCAAAGATACTGGAGTGGTTTGTCATTTCTTTCTCTAGTTCATTTTACAGATGAGGAAACAGGCAAACAGGGTTAAGTGACTTGCTCCGGGTCACACAGCTAGGAAGTGTCTGAGGCCGGATAAGAACCCATGAAGATGTCTTCCTAGTTCTGAACCCAGTGCTCTGTACACTGCCACCCTTAGTGGTTGACCATAAAAGAGAGATTGGGCTAGAGATCAGGCTTGTTCTTTTCTGTTTTTCAGAGGAGAGTGGATGGATATTAGCCAAGAAGTAGATTTCACTTTGATGAGAGGAAGAAGATCCTAACAATTAGCAGTGATCAAAAATGGAATGGATTTCCTTAAGAGTCAGTGAGCTCTCGCGCTTTCATTGTTCCTAATACCACCTTGAGCAGAATTAACCCAAATATCTCTTCCAAATGATGGATCTTCTCGAACATGGCAAGCCTCTCAGTGAGGTAGCTAGGCATTGTGGTGGTTAGAGTGCTGGAGCCTGGAGTCAGAAAAACCCAAGTTCAAATCTGGCCTTAGACATAAACCCCCGGATGGAAGTTACTTAACCACTGCCTGCTTTGGTTTCCTGTTCTGCAAAAATGGGGCTAATAAGAGCACCTCCCTCCCAGGGTTGTTGGAAGGATCGAGGGGATGATATTTGCAAACATCAAAGTACTGGGTAAATACTAGCTGTTATTATTAGAGATCCAAACAGTCTCTGCTCTCAAAGAATTTGATTAAGGAAGATGAGATTTCGCACCAGTGGTTTTGTAACTATTGGCAGATGGATATAGATGGTGGGCTAGTTTCACAAGCTGGACCTTAGAGGCCATCCATTCCCATTGTCTCAGTTTGCACTTAATGAAATGGAAGGCGGTTGGTAGAGGAATAAGTGACTTGCCTACAGTCATACAGCTCTGGTCCATCTGATTTGAGATTCAAAGCCAGGTCTTCCTGCTTCCAAGTCCATTGTATTCACTGTAGCCTAGCTACCACAGCTCAGTGAAAGTCATAAATCTTGGAGTTAGAAGATGCTGGCCCTAGGGGCGGCTAGGTGGCGCAGTGAATAGAGCACTGGCCCTGGAGTCGGGAGGACCTGAGTTCAAATCTGCATTCAGAAATTTAACATTAGCTGTGTGACCTTGGGCAAGTCATTTGACCCCAATTGCCCTCCAAAAAAAAGCAAAAAAAAACCCCAAATAAAATCAACTAAAAAAAAAGACACTGGCTCTGCTAGCTGTGTGACCATGGGTAAGTTGCTTGGCTCTGTTTCCTCATCTACAAGATGAACTGGTATGAAGACATTGGGCATGTGATGAACTGGGAAGAAAAGCCAGGAAGGACAATGGGAAGCAGCCTTCAGTATGATTCACCTACCTCTAGACTGTGAGCTTCTAGAGGGTGGAGACTACGGGTGATTTTTGCTTTTCTTTATATTTCCAGTGTTGCATACAGTGCCAGGCACACAGTAAACATAAGCATTTACTAAATGCTTATCTACATTCTAGTGGCCTTAGCTAGCCACTGTACCACCGATCCCCTCTGAGTAACAAGGATTCCTGACGTGTGAGACACAAATAGGAAGAAAAAAACAAGGCAATTATTTCAGATAGCACAGCCAAGAAAAGCAGGGAGAAGGATTTGAATTCTTGATCATCCAGTTAGAAAGAATTAAAAACATTATACACATGGGTCTCTACAAAAGTCAGCTTTTCATTTCCACTAGTAATGCTTCCTGGACTTTAAAATAACTTAAATTTTAGCTATCATAGCACACCAATTTAGTCTTTTTTAAAAATGTAATAAATTTATTTGTTTTCTTGTTTACATCGTTCATTTTCATGAGATTTTTGAGTTACAAATTTTCCCCCTACCCCACCCCCAAAACAGCAATCCCACTGTAGAACCCTTCCCCTGGTCTGCTCTGTAACTTTCTGGTAGGGCTGGGAGGGTCTCCCTATCCCAGCCCCCGTATATATCTTTTTTTTTTTTTTGCTTTTTTTTTGGAGGGCAGTTGGGGTTAAGTGACTTGCC
>CM053601.1:141836547-141862080 GCA_028646575.1 Pseudocheirus occidentalis
GGTATTCTGGAACCTGGCAATAACATTTCTAGGAGTTTTCTTTTGGGGATCTTTTTGAAGAAGTGATCGATGAATTCTTTCAAGTTCTATTTTTGCCCTCTGATTCTAAAACATCAGGGCAATTTTCTTTGAGGATTTCTTGAAGACACCAATTTAGTCTTGTCCAGTCTAGTCTCCCTTGTCAATATTATGGCACAATTTTTTTTCACCCTCTTAAATTTTTTTAATTTAATATTTCATTTTCCCCTGGTTACATGGAAAAGCAATTAAAAAGAATTTTGAGTTCCAAATTCTCTCCCAGCAATTTTATATAGGTTATGCATTGTAGTCATGCAAAACATTTCCATATTAGTTGTGTTGTAAAAGAAAACATAGACCAAAAAAGAAAAGCCCTCAAGAAAAATTAAAAAGTATGCTTTAATCTCTATTCAGATACCATCAGTTCTTTCTTTAGGGATGCATTTTAAGTCCTTAGTTGTCTTGGATCATTGTATTGCTGAGAATAGCTAAGGCATTCACAGCTGATCATTTTACAGTATTATTTGTACACAGTACATTTCACTTTGCATCAGCTCGTGTAAATCTTTCTAGGTTTTTCTGAAGAGCATTCTGCTCATTATTTCTCATAGCACAATAGTATTCCATCATAATCACATACCACAGTTCAGCCTTTCCCCAATGAATGGGCATCTCCTCAGTTTCCAATTCTTTGTCCCCAGAAAAGAGCTGCTATAAATATTTTTATACATATAGGTCCTTTTCCTCTTTGTTTTTTATCTCTTTTGGAATACAGACCAAGTAGTGATATTACTAGATCAAAGGGTACGTATGCATGATTTTATAGTCTTTTGGGCATAGTTCTGAATTGCTCTACGAAATGGTTGAATCAGTTCATGACTCCACCAACAATGACATTAATATGTCTCATTTTTCTCACATCACCTCCCCACATCACCTTGTTATTTGCCTTTGCTGTCCTGTTAGCCAATATGATGCAAATGAGACAGTACTTCAGAACTGCTTTAATTTGCATTTCTCCAGTCAGTAGTAAGAGCATTTTTCCATGTGGCATTTTCATCTGATCATTTATCAGCTGGGGAATTATGCTTATAAATTTGACTTAGTTCTCTATATGTTTGAGAAATGAGGCCTTTATCAGATAAATTTGCTTCAAAAATTTTTTTCACAGCTGCTAAGTGTATTTCTCTCCATCTTCTTCTACCCCCCCCCACCCCAATTCTCTCTCTCTCTCTCCTTTCACCACTGTCCCTGAAGTATTTTGCTTCAGACTACCCTTACCCCAATCTGGCCTCCCTTCTATCACACCCCCCCTTTATCTTGTTCCCCTCCTACTTTCTTATATGGTAAGATAAATTTCTATACCCAATTGAGTGTGTATGTTATTCCCTCTTTGAGCTGATTCTGATGAGAATAAGGTTCACTCACTCTGCCTCACCTCCCTTTTCTTCCCTTCCACTATAAAAAGCTTTTTTTTTGCCTCTTTTTCTATGTGAGATAATTAACACCTTTCTTCTCCCTTTCCCTTTCTCCCATTATATTCTCCTCACACCTTAATTTTATATTTTTCAGAAAGCCCTTCATATTCAACTCATATCTATGCCCACTATTTATACTCCTTCTAACTACCTAATAATGAGAAATTTCTTCTGAGTTACGAGTATCATCTTCCCACGTAAGAATATAAACAATTTAACTGTATAAAGTCCTTCATGATTTCTCTTTCCTGTTTACCTATTTATGCTTCTCTTAAGTAAAGTTTTCTATTCACTTTTTTTTAATGAAGAATGCTCAAAAGTCCTCTACTTCATTGAATAGCCATGTTTTTCCTCCGGATTAAACTCAGTTTTTCCGGGTGGGTGATTTGTGGTTGTAATCCTAGCTCCTTTGCCCTCTGGAATATTCCAAGCTCCCCTATCCTGTAATATAGAAGGCACTAAATCTTGTATTATCCTGACTTTGGCGCCATGATACTTGAATTGTTTCTTTCTGGCTGCTTGCAGTATTTTCTCCTTGACATGAAAACTCTGGAATTTGGCAATAATATTCCTGGGACGTTTTGTTTTGGAATCTCTTTCAGGAGATGATCATGGATGATGCCTGCATCAAAATGGGCACAGGCCGAACCAGAGTGTGGAATGATTGGACACAAGCCAGGCAGGTTCTGTCATAGCAGTTCCCATTTATTGATCAAAGAGCAGGGTTTATATAGTGAACGTGAAGCAATTATCTCTTCAGTTTCCATGAGAGAATGTTAAATGTTCTTGTTCATTTACGTACATCTGTATGTTTTAATGTCCTTGTTCCCTTGCATGCATCTATGTCTGAGTCGCTGCTCGGTTATCACATCCTAAACTGCAAGTCAGGAAGAGATGGTGAGCCAATCTTAAGACACAATATAGCCTTCATGGGCTTGGGAGAAATCCTGGACCAAACTCTGACCGGGTCAGAGACTGACCCTTGACACATGGATTCTTTCAATTTCTATTTTACCCATTGTTCCTAGAATATCAGGGCAGTTTTCCTTAATAATTTCTTGAAAGATGATGTCTAGACTCTTTTTTTAAATCATGGTTTTCAGGTAGTCTAACCATTTTAAAATTTTTTCTCCTGGATCTATTTTCCAACTCAGTTGTTTTTTTCTGAGATAATATCACATTGTATTTTATTTTTTCATTCTTTTGGTTTTATTTTATTGTTTCTTGATTTCTCATAAAGTCACTAGCTTTCGTTTGCTCAATTCACATTTTTAAGGAATTATTTTCTTCAGTGAGCTTTTGTACCTCTTTTTCCATTTGGCCAATTCTACTTTTAAAGAATTTTTTTTCTTCAAAAAATTTTTGTGCCTCTTTTTCCATTTAGCCTACTCTGTTTTTTAAAGTGTTGTTATATTCAGTATTTTTTCTTTTTGTGCCTCCTTTACCAACCTGTTGATTCATTTTTCTTGATTTTTTTTTGCATCACTCTCATTTCTCTTCCCAGTTTTTCCTCTACCTCTCTAACTTGATTTTCAAAATCCTTTTTGAGCTCTTTCATGGCCTGAGACCAGTTCATATGTTTTTGGGGGAGTCTTTGGATATAGGAGCTTTCACTTTATCTTCTTCTGTGATTGTGTTTTGATCTTCCTTGTAGTAACTTTCGAAGGTCAGAATTTTTTTTTCCTATTGTTAGCTCATTTTTCTGATCTATTTCTTTACTTCTAACTCTTTGTTAAAGTAGGACTCTACTTCCAAGGTGGAGGGCACACTGTCCCAGACTTCAGTGTTTCTGTGCAGCTGTTTTCAGAGATACATCTAGTGACCTGTACATTTTCCGCTCTTCCAAGGTGGTATGATCCAGTGAGCGGTTGTTTACTATTCTCCTGGCCTCTGAGCAACCACAAGCACTCTTTTCTGCCCTGGAACTGTGGCCTGCTCCACTGTGTCCACAAGCTCTGGCATGCTAGTGCTCCTCCTTACCCTGGGACTGCCACCCAGGACTGCAACTGGATCTGAGTATGGGCAAAGCAACAGAGTCCTGCCCCCAGTGCCAGCAAAGAGATGCCTGAAATCTCCATCTCAATTGTTTAACCCCATTACCATTGGGGCTGAGAGCTCCAGAAGTAACTGACACTGCTGATTTATTGGCTCCCAAGACCTGCTCCTGGTTTGCTGAGGTCCGGTCTGTGTTTGTGCAGCCTGTGCTGGACTATGTTCCACTCTCACCCAGGTGAGATCCTGCTGACCTTCTAAGTTGTTCTGGGTAGGAAAATTATTTCACCCTGTCCTTTTGTGGATTCTGCTGCTCCAGGAACTGTTTTATGGAATTATTTAAAGGTATTCAGAGGGATTTTGGGGAGAGATCAGGCAAGTTGCTGCCATTTCTCAATCATCTTGGTTTTCCCCCCATTTTTGGCACAATCTTGTAGGCACAAGTTTCGTATTCAGGAGTTCTGGACTGCAGAGAGGCCCTAGAGGTGTCACTTGCCCAGTCATCTCTCTAGTTACAAAGATGCACGCACACACACACACAAGTATAAATATGTATATATGTGTGTATACACACACACACACACACATATATACACATATAGATCTAAATATATGCTGTGGAGATGTATATACACAGATGTGCAAATATAGATATGCATCTATGTAGATACATGGATATAGATATTCACGTGTGTATAGATATGTAGGCATACACATAATTTGCACATACATAGATAAATGCACATATATATACACATAAATGTATACACAGGTACATATACATGAGTATAGATATGTGAACACATCTATACTTATATGCATATATACATAGATACAGATATATGTACATATATATGTAAGTATGCAAACACATTTATGTAGGTAATTTGCCCAGCTGTATCTTGGTATAATATATAACATATAATAATAATATAGAGATATCTCTATAATATGTAATATAGAGATATATCTCTAGAAATAAATATATATTATGTATATATATTTAAACAGCCAAATTAGCTTCATCTAAGCCTTGGTTTCCTCACCTTTCAAATAGGAATGATCATACTTTGTTGTCCTCCCTCTGACACAAGATGGCTATGAGGAAAGCACCATGTAAAAGCTAAGAGGACTTTAGGTGTGTACGTTGACTAAATGGCAGCTTGCAGTGGCCAGGATGACAGAAGGCTTGGGCTAAGGTTGAGCAAATGGCAGTGCTGGAGTGAAGGAAGCTGCGGTCTAGGACATCACAACTGTAACACTTAGCTGGGAGTTGTCAGGTTTAGCTGATAGTGGGGAAGGCCTGGGCTCATAGATTAACAAACCACATGAAGGTGGCCAGGACACTTTCCCTTTCTAGGTCTTACTCCGCCTACCTGTGGAGATTGTGAACATCAAATAAGATGAAGAAGAAAAGGATGTGGAAAACACTATATAGTATTGAAATAGAGTGTGTGTATGTATGTGTGTATGTGTGTATGTATATACACACATATATATGTATAATTGAAATTCAAAGTATTAATCAAAGGACAGTTTATGTAAGAGACAGACTGGTCGCGGTCACCTTTCAGTCATCAAGAAGTCATTTTAGTTCATAAAACCCTTGGAACGTTTGCTTTTCTCAGTATAATCCTGTGGAACAGGGAATGTTATTCCTGGGTTCAGATCCCAGTTCTGCCATTTTCTAGCTGGGTGGGCAGCTTCCTAACCCGTTTCTCCATCTTTAATACAGTAATAAAGTATCTGTATTCCCTGTCTCATGGGGCTGTTTGGAGGGAAGCCATTGGCAAACTCCCAAAGTAGCTTAGAAATGCAAGCTATTATTTGGTACTTCTCTTTGTTAAGAGTTGTCTAGTCAGTGCTTAGTATAGAAGGCACTCAATAAATGGTTGTCATTGCCCCCTCATTTTAATAAAACCTAAGAGGTAAAGTGCCCCAGTTATATACACATTATAAACATAAACTTATTTCATGCCATTAATAGGTTTTTAAAGGACCACAGGGCCTTTGAGATTATATAGGCCTACTCTTGCATTTTAGAAGCAGGTAGTTTGTGCTATATTGATGGTTGAGGCTATTTGCCATGAGTTCCCCCTTCTCTCTTTCATTCTCAAGTCCCTTATATATAACCCCCACTCACTCTTTCTTTCTTCTGGTCTCTGATAAAATGATCCTTCTACTGGCTGAAGCCAACCCTTTGTGCTCTTGATCTCATCACTGGCTGCCTCCAAGTAGATTGTCCTTTCAAAGCATCCCATCCACCTTCATCTTTAATCTTTCCCAAGCTACTGACTCCCTCTATACCCTTAGACATGCCCAAGTCTCCCCAATCCTTAAAAAACCTTCACTGGCCCCCTACTGTCCCTTAAAGCTGTCATCCTGTATGTCTACTACCTAACCCAGACAAAACTGCCTATATCAATTTCTTCCACATCCTTTTCTTTTCCTTCTCAACCCTCTTTTATCTGGCACCTGACCTCATCACTCAACTGAAACCGCTCTCTCCAAAATCACCAACCATCTCTTAATTGCCAAATCTGACGCTTTCTTCTCAATCATCCTTCTACATGACCTACAGCAAATCTGACAGTTAGCCTTCTAGATATTGAGATTCTATGATGCTAACCTCTATTGGTTCTTCTACCTGACCACTCCTCAGTCTCACTATCCAGTCTTATCTCCAGAGTATTCCCCCAGGCTCTGTCCTAGGTCGTATTCTTTCTTTTGGTGACCGCAGTTCCCATGGATTTGTCACCTCTAACCAGGTAGCTTGAAGATCCATAGTCTAGCCCATCTGTCTGACAGCACAAAGCTATTAATTGGAGATTTAAAACTGTGGATAGCCTGAATTCAACAAGTTCAAAACTGAATTCATCTTTCCCTCAAAATCCATCCCTCTGAACTTCCTATTTATGTTGACGGCATCATTCTTTTTAAAAATTAAATTTTTTCAATTAGCAAGGATTTATTTTTTTCTCCCTCCCACTGGAGGGCAAGAAAATAAATTGCTATTGTCCCCAATTGCTTTCAGAATGGCTGAAATGCACCCATTTTCCTTTTGCCCCTCCAACATTTATCATTTCCTTTTTCAAAATCTTGGCCAGTTTGATGGATCTGAAATGGAACCTGAGTTCCTTTAATTTGTATTTCTCTATTAGTGATGCAAAGCATTTTAAAAAATATGGCTGATAGCTTGAACTTCTTCCTTTGACAAGTTCTTTTTTATATCCATTGACCATATCAATTGGAGAATAGTTCATTCCTATAAATCTGAATCAATTCTTTGAATATTTTATAAATCAGACCTTTATGACTGAAACCTGTTTTAAAGTTTTTTTACAGTTGTCTTCCTTCTAATTTTAACATTAGTTTTGATTCAAAAACTTTAAAATTACATTACAGAATTTTCTATTTTATGATCTCTTGTTTGATCATGAATTCTGTCCTTTATCCATATATCCAAAAAGAAATGTTCTTATTCCTCTAGTTTGCTTAGAGTGTGACCTTTTATAATCTAAGTTGTGTATCTATTTAGAGCTAATCTTGCTATATGCTGTAAGATATTAGTCTAAATTTTTTTTTTTTTGCAGACTTGTTTTCTAGTTTTCTCAGCAGTTCTGTGAGTTTACATCAGTAACAAGTCTTTGGTACCACTATTCCTAGGTTTATAATTTTGGTGGTATCCTCAATTCCTTACTTTCCTCTCACCCTCCATATCCAATCAGTTACCAAATATTACCATTTCTACTTCAGCATCCATCCCATTCAACACTTCTATTGACATAGCCACCACCTCATTTCAGGTCCTAATCACTTCTTGCCTGACTATTGCAATGGCCTAATTGGTCTCCAATCTATACTCCACAACTGCCATAGTGATTTTTCTCAAGGCCAGATATCATCCCTCTACCTATTTACTAAGTTCCAGTGGCCTTCTATTACCTCTAAGATAAAACAAACTCTTGTTTGGCCTTTAGAGTCCAAACTGGCTTTGATAAACTGCTCTCAGCCTAAGTTTCTTACTATGTTATATGTTGCTCTCTGCTGGTTCAGTCAAACTGGCCACCTGTTCTTCACACAAAGCCCCACATGGTTCTATGGCCTTGCACGGGCCATTCCTTAAAACTCCTTCCTCACTTCCACCTCAGAACCCTTCACATTCTTCAAGACCAATTAAGCACCCCCTTCTGCACGGATCTCCTCAAGCTCTACTGTATACTCAAAATGTCCAGCTACCTTCCATTTATTTTGTCTAACTCTGTATGTACTTATGTACACATCTCTCTTGATAGAATATGAGCTCCTCACGAATAGAGACTGTCTTTGGTATCCCCAGAACCTAGAACAATGCCTGGCAGAGAGGAGGCATTTGATAAATGCTTGATTTAAAAAAAAAAAACTCAAAGAAATTTAACCTTATGGAACAATGTTATCAAATGGACATTGAAACGACTAACTCAGACAACTTGGAATAGTAAAAATAGCTTTGGAGTCCAGAGAACCTGTATTCAAAGCTCATCTCTGCTAGTTACTTCATGTGTTACCATGGGTAAGTCATTTGACTTCAAATGAGGGGTTTAGATGAGATGATCATAAAGGTCTTTCTTTTTGCCCTAAATCTTCCAAGACTTTTTTGGTAGTAGTTCAACTTGCCTCTCATCACCAAATCTGTACTTCAGGAAGGTTTACTGAAGTACTCTATGCCAACATTTGTTTTTAACACCATCAGAAATTATTCATCACATTATCCCTTGTTAAGCATTGATGAGGGCACTACAATTGAATTTGTTCCTATCTTGGATAATCTCTGATTTACATACTGGACCTATATGGTGCCCTCTTAATAGGTGCTCAACTGATCCCTGTAACTTCTTTCGTGCAAAGTTTGAATTAAATGGTAATAAAAACAATTCCAATTAGGTCTTTGGTATGTGAACATTTCACCTTTAATGAGTACTTCTTGAACCAAATTGACTATAAAATTACATTTTTCCAAAATAAAACAGAAATCCACATATAATAGCCCAAGTAGAAAAGTTATACTTATTGGCACTGTTATGAGTCTATGGAACATGGGCATAACATGTCTGGAATACACAACTCTCCAAGCGTTGACAATGCCATGCACCAAGCTATGAAATGGGGTTAATTTTTGCCACGTATGTTGTAGTAAACAAGGTAAATAAAGGGATAATTTTGTAAAGAGTTCTAGAGCATGGTTTGGAAACTGAGAATTCAGTCTATAGTCACAACAATTAGAGGAGTTTCTAGGACCTTCATCATTCAGTTTCACCTTGCCCCAAGAGAAAGATCTTTTAAATTTTGTCCCAAAAGGTGATTCTTCTTAGAGGGCCAATTATATCTGCCTTTGTAAATGCTGGCATTCTGTACAGGTTGAGGATTCTTTCTCAAATTAATTTGGATTTTAAAGTACTGACTGACAGTGACAGAACTTCCTTGGAAATTTTTCCTTACAACACTTTTAATTTAGTCATTTATACCAGAATCCTTGGGATGAAAAACACTGAGTCAATAGCATTTGAGTCCTATTAAAAAGTAAGAGAAATAAGCAAGAGACAATTAAAACCATTGAACAGACTTCTGTAGAAAAGAAGGTTAAAGACAAACCTCTTCTTCATTTTATACAGAAAAATAATCACACACTTTTCTCAAACACAAGTTTCCCCTTTAAAAGCTATTCTTCCATTCCCCTCCCTCCCCTCCAATGTTAGGCAGTTAAAAAACTCTACATTTCAGTATGTCCCCCAAATGGAATACTTATTCCTAGGCTAACCAATTAAATTTGGGGCCATCATCCAACATTCATGTAACTTTCTAATACCTGACATTACTGTAAATGGAACTTGTTTAGAGGTAAACAAACAAAAACATAACTTTTTTTTGTTGTTTCTAACAACATTATTTCACATCTCAACAGGGTAGAATTTATACACCATTTGGCAAAATGGGTTGTACAAAAATCTGACTATATTTTTCCCAACATTCACATAAGTACCATGCATGTTTCATTTCACACAGGATGAAGATATTTGGAAACTGATACAAAGTCTTTTGCATTAACATTCATTTAATTTTCTGAAAATAATGTAGTCTAAAAGTTGGGGGAATTGTATATATCTTGGGCTCATCAGAGTAAATACTTCAAAAAATTCCACAAACTCAAACCTGAGCATGCAGTCCTTAATATTATTATAGATAAACATCCAGGAAAAGAGTAGCATTTCATGTCACTGGGATATAAGCAAAAATGCAACTGTATTCTATTATATTCAACTGTTCAGAGGACTGGACAATTGTTATTAAAAGTTCAAAGAGACCCAACTATCCCACAAATATTATATGTCCCAACTGGAGAATTCATTAACTAAAGAGTTGTAATCTGTACAATAGTCAAGAGTAGCATCTATATTTTACAAAGGCCTGAGATGGCATATATTTGGGACTAGGATTGGATACTTTGTAGAAGACTGGTTTGAAAACAAGTCTGTTTAATCAAAGATGGTTGGGTAAGCTTTTGCATATTTGTAAACTAACTTCAGACCCTTTGTCAATCCTCGGTGCCCAAAGATTAAAGTAATATCCTAAGTAATTCAAAGATATAGGCACCCAAAAGATGGAAGCTGATTTTTGGGTGGTCATAATCAAAAATCTCTATAAATGTTCCCAAAACTCTCTGAGAACCAATTAAGTGAAAATTTTGAAATATTAACTTAAAAAAGCTAACTTGTGCTATAGCTAGTTCTTTCATCCAAAAGAAAATTTCATTTTGTCAATGTTTTTGGCCTTACTCTGAAATATAAACGTGGAAAATTGCAATATAGAAAATTCATTTTTTTAAAAAAGGGTCACTTTGAGAAGGAAATCTGCAAAAAAGATCATTCTTTTTTAGAGACTTTCTAACCCAGATCATAAAAGAATTTGGAAATGATGCCAACAGAATATACTTCTTAGTGTTAAAAATACTGCTGACAATTAACTTACTGTATGTTTCAAAACTTGCCCATTAATTAGGAGGAAATAGCATATTTTGACTGATTAAAAACAACCCAAATTTTGTTAAGAAAACAGCCAGCCACCTTCACAATAGGTAAGTAGGTCTATAATAATACACTTCAAAGCCCTTAAAATTGATCATTATTTTGCAAAATTAACAGGCCTTGGCTAATTCTATCATTTGACACGTTTGGTTTTTTTAGCACACAGCATTTTGCATGATGCTTGGAATTCCAGAAAAGAAAAATGGTAAGGTTCTTTTCCTTTTAACATCTTTTCAGTTCTAGGGGATAAGGTGCATATTATTTTCACGAACAAATCCTTTACATCTGCCTCAAACATTTCTAAGAGGCTAATTCTAAAAGGAAAATTATCTTGGTAACAATTTATAAATGAACAACAGAAGCATAAGCAAAAGAATGTTAATGCCACTAAGTGACTAAGTGCCCTAAAATGTCTTTCAAAGGCACATCCATGTATTTTAGTTGGGAGTGGAAGCAGTGAGGTCTGGGAACAGCACCATAGTTACCAACGGAGAAGTCAATTTTTTTCTTAAACATTCAGTGCTCAACAAAGTTGTTAAAAGTGGCTACATATCCTCAGGCAGGTTAATATGTACAGGGCTTGGGCAGATGTGACTGCAGACTTTGATGGCCTCCCCTCATGCTAGATATGATGAACATGGAATAAGCAGGCCCGTTTATCCAGTGTCTACCTCTCAGACATTTGGCAGTTTCTGCAGAGAAATGCTAAAGTCACCTTTGAGGTGCCTATTGATATTAACCTGCCTGGTCACAAAATGGAGAGTTATAATGCTCTTTTACTTCTTATAACCAGTGATACATAGCAATCTAATAAAGCAAAGAATACAGTTAAACTGAATTTCAAAATCCACTTGACTTCAGTGTCCATGTTCATAACTATCATTATGAAAAGTAGGCTTTTATAAATTCCTTTTCAAGATGGATTTTATTCTTAGATGTTAAAAGTAGTTGCTCCTCAAGTATTTCCTTCATTCTTAGAGAGAAAAAAAAGGCTGTTAGAGACGCTCACTTTTTCTTCTTTACTTCTTCCCCTTCAGTCACCTTACTATCATCCCCTGTGATATCCCTAATTCCCTCCTTTTAAACCAAAATAACCTTGGGTGCAATGAGAGGGAATAGAGGGACAAGAAATAAACTGTGAGCTCTTTGGAGTTTATACCTCAAACTTCCAAATATCAGAATGAATTCTCAGAGCAGGAAAAAAAATACTTTTTAAAAAGGGAACTTATTATTTTTCAAATATTAACACCATGGCTGGGCACTCTTTTACTTGTTGAAAAAATAGAAACAAACAAAAAAAAATCTCACAATGAAAATCAGTGTAAGACTTGTCCCATCATAAAAAAATCAACTTGAAACAGAGAAAAGAACTGAAAGAGGGTAAAGCTAACCTTTCCCCTTCTTTTTTATAAATTTTGTTCCACAATCAAAACAAAACAATTATTTAGCTATACCCCCCCAAATGTTTTCATATTATAATGCTGGATAATGGCATATTTTAGACCAGTATCAATTCAAGTTTTAAATGAAAAAAGACCCACAAAATTTGCATGTAATGGAAATAGCTTTAATCATCAATAATTCTAAAATCTAAATCTTTCAAACCCTGAAAAAATAGTTTTGAAAAAATATACATTTTTATGATAGACTATGCTTCATTTTTTTAAAGGGCTACATAACAGATCTGCACTATAAAGGCAAACTATGCTAGTACGTATAAAACATTAAATGGGCATAAACTAGGGGCATCTGGGTTGGATCATGATTGCACAGGTCAGAACTTGTTAGCAACTCTGCCCATCCTTATATCAAAACACCTATGGGGCAGGAAACAGTACATAAAATCATTTTTCCCTCAATTATTTATTTTACCTTTTAGCCTAAATAGAAACATACACACGGCAGGTCTAATGTCCCTATAATAGTCAAGTTCACATTTTTTTTTTTGTAATGAAAAATCAGGATATCATCAATAAACATACATTTCAATTAGTAATAATTTGTGAAATGAGGCTTAGCAAATATATATTTTGAGATTAAAAGCCAAAATAAAAAATCATTAAAAAAAACCAAATAAAAAAATGTATAAAGCGTTTTCCCAAAATGGTGAAGAATGATGACAAGATGACTGTGCATTCTAAAGATACGCCCATGAGGTGATGTGATTTTCACCACAGTGGCCATTTTAGGAAAAGTTGTTGTTCCAAGTTTGAGACTCTTACAGCTCTGAAGACTAAAGTGTTACTTATATTTTAGTTGTAATCTATAAATAGGAAAAAAAATAATATGAAAAACATCTTCTAAAATCCCCCCTCACTATCCTAGGGTGCTCCTCTCTTTATAAAGGGATATACATTTCTGAGAAAATATTTCACATTAACAAAAAAGTTTTACAGTTTGTTGTTTTTTATAAAAGCAGGAGAGATGACCAAACTCACTGTTTCAGAGGAAACCAAGTTAAAACCTTTGAAACAGATATCACTGTGGTATCTTCTGAATAAAGACACTGAGCGAAGGTCAAGCTATTTTTGTTAAACACTAAAAGTGTTTTCTTTTAGGAAATATGGTTTTCCACCCCACATACCTTTCAGGTGAAGTGGAAAATAGGCGTCAGTTTTTTTCAGTCATGCCTTTTTTATCCCCAAATGCAGGAGGGAACCATTACATTCTTAGAAATTCAAGTGTAACTGTAATGTTGTGTAATAAGTTTTGTTTGTCCTGAAAAATTTTGAATTGTGCACACCACAATTCATTATCAGTGCAGATACAGCAGAAACTGCTAGAGATGGCTCAGTGGATTTAAATGCTTTCCCCCAAAATGAAACCTGTACACTTATTAGATACGTAAAACTGTGTCCTTCGTCGACCCTATTCACAAGATAGACCCTTGTATCTACAAGATAGTGTTGGCAGTTAAAAACAAACAAAAACAACAACAAACCACGCACAAACACACAAAACCCCTGAAGTCTGTCCCTATTTGTACTCTGTTTTTCTCCGCCAACACCTTCTTTTCTTTCTCTTGGGCTTCAACTTGGTTGGTTCTGGGAAGGGTTTCTCAGTCTTTGGGTTTCTAATAGATTCCACTCCAAACTCATGTTCAGAGCAGCATAACCGTCCATCTTGTGTGGTGCTGAAGACTGTCCCATCTTGGTGGTCCTTGCAAAAGGAATTTGGGCAGAAATGACAAAAAGAAACTGATGGTTTGCCGCATACATCACAATGATGCCAAGGGCATTCCCATTTCCCTGCAACCAAAAATGAAATATTAATATTCATAAATGTTAGAATTTTTTAAAATCCCCAAACAAAACGTCAGCAGTTTAGACTTTTGCCACCATCTGGGGTAGAACAAGATTCAAAAGAAGCCCGAGATTAGCTCTTATCACACCAATGGCATATTCATTAAATTCCATAGATATAGCAGCCTTCCCATGTGTCAGACAAATTAAAAACAAGCTGTAACAATTAGAATAACTTTGGCATAGCAATCAGTAACAACTAGTTGATTTTTAAAAGAATCATGAGTTAACGGAGATGTGTGAAAAAGGCCACAATCATAGCAATAAGTATTGGGGCAAAAAAAAAAATCCCACCAAGGAGTCACTGGTTCTTTCTGGTTTCTTTTAAAAAGATATATATTTTTTTAGTTTTGGACTAGAGCTGATTTCACTGATATAAGGAACTCCCTTCTACCAATGTAGATTAATACTAGATCTGCCACTTAATTTTGGAGTTGCCTAAGGGAACGGAACAAAAGCTTACAAGATTTGACCAGGGTAAAAACCCAGTACATGCTACTTGATCTCGAATCCTCCCAAAAGCTCTTTATCCATGATGAAAAGTTGCCTCATGGTTACTCGTATTTTCATGTGCTCCACAACCACAAGTACTTCAGAGACTCCAGTAGAATAACATTTCTTAATATAGAGCTGTCTGTGACTCAGACTGATGAAGTCTAGTCACTTCTTATGAGTTAAAAATGTATGACATGCACACCTGATCATCTGCGTCTTCACAAAATTGATCCATCTACTGCTCTCACTGAGGACTAGCATTAAGTATGGAATGTATGTTAAACCAGTATGATGGTTTTAAATAGTGATTTTTCTTGAAAATATTTCTAGAAAGCAGAATTTTCTTAAACCACAGTTTTGGGTAAAGCACTACTTACCTACCTAAAAGAAAAAAAACTAGTTTACAAAAATTACGGATTTGCAATTTAAGATGGCTCTGGGATCAAGTTAAAATATTCTAACAAATGGCTATGTTTATAACTAATTTTGTTATAAAGACATTTTTTAAGAGATTGATATCTGTTATAGCACCTTATTTTTTCCCCAAAATTTTATTTTTGACACAAATGTCAGAACACAAATATAGAATAGAGAAAAGAAACAAAAACATATCATAAACTTAAATATTGGAACTTAAATACAAAGTTAGAAAGAAAAAAAGCATGTTGTGTACATTGCAGAACATGAGAGGATTCAAAATATGTAACAGTAAATTTTCATTTCAAGAAAGTCTATATGATAAATAATACTCATCATGTGAGAGCTGCCCATCTTTGCTTCCTTGTGAGTTTTCTTTTGTTCTCTGCTGTGTACTTTTTTACTTTGTTCTTTTTTCTCCCTCTTCCCAACCCCTCCCCAGAAGGTCACAATAAAGTTTAGGTGTTTCTCTATAGCTACAGATATATACCTACACATATACATATACAGACATACACTTTCCCAAACCTATTTTACTCCTGACCTTTATTTTTTATGTATGATTATCTCTCGTTTCCTATCCCTCCTGCCTCCTCTACTCTACTCCTACTGACTACCTTGCTTTCCTATGACTTGCCTACCCCCTCCAAGGGTCCCTCCCATCCCCATTAATCTAGACACCCTTCTATACCCCTATTTCACCCATTCCCTCCCCCTCCCCTCTAAAGATCTGTCCCTTGTCCTCTCCCTCCCTATGTGCCCACCATTTTGTTTCTTCTGAATTTAGCAGACTTTTATATTCTTCTAAATATACTGTTCCCTCTTAAACCCATTCTCGATGAAAGTAGGTCACCAGCACTACCAGCCCTCCTCCCCTATCTAATTCCTCCCAGCATCTTATTATTTTAACTAGTTAATTGAATGATAACATCATTTTAACAGAAAAAAAACCCAAAACGAATGGCAAGATAGTCAGTTCCTTATAACTGGAACTCTTCAAGCAGCGACTAAAGGAGCACTGATCCAAAGAATCGTAGTAAGTGCTCCTGCTCAGGGCTGAACCGGGCAGTACAGACGAAGGCCTCTGTGCATCTCAGACGCTGCTATCGCTAAGGTACCTAAAACCATCTTGAAATAGAACTGAATGTACTGGAAAGACTGACTCTTTTTCACTATTCATAAAGCACATCTAGGCTCAAACACATAGTTTTATGCTGCCTTCCTAATCTACTTGTGCCAACGTTGTCTAAAAAAGACATTTCCATTTTCACACAGAAGTTTGCTGCTTTAAGTCAGGATTTTGCCTAAAGATTCAACAGTGCCATCTAGTGGGGGAAAGGGCACTTTTGAACCTGTATATAGCTAATAACCACATGATGCTGATTCCCAGGAAAGGATTTATTTTTCATTTTTCCCATTAAATTTAATCATACTTTTGCTAAGCACTTGTTATGAATAAGGCAGTGTGCTAAGTATATTGCGTGCTCTGAACAGGGAAACAGCAAGGCATATGGTAGGTATGAGAAGGCTATAACACAGGCCTGCACAACATTCAGCCCTCAAAAGGATTTCAGGCAGCTCGTTAAAAATGCAGAGGATGTAAAACAGGCTGCCCATAGGCCACATGTTGTGCAGGCCTGCTGTTAATATATAACCAACAAACTCCAAAGAACATGAGAGTAAAAAATGGCCTTTTTCATAACAAAAAGAGAAGATGTCCAATCTATGGCAACAATGAGGAAGGCCGCCAGCTCACTGGGTGGACCTTCTGGAATGAAATTTGGGGAGGACATAGAAGACTCACATAGGATGGGGGACATTCTTTATCATCGTAATGAGCCCCCAAATAATTAGCTATGATGAGTTGTCATTCTGGGTATTTATCAAAGTAGCTGTTTCTTACTGTTTAGAAAATGAGGCTATGATCCTTATGGAAGGCAGCATGGCAGAGATCAAACTGTTGGACCACAGACAAGTCACTTAACTCTGCAGAACTTGCCAAGCGGGTATGAAAAACCTACCTTCCAGGGTTTTGGTGAGAAAAGTACTTTTACCTTAAATTCCTGCACAAAACTGAGGTGTTATCATGTGGAGGAGGAAGGAAGAAGAATACTTGGGACCAGCTCTAGTCTTGGAAATGTTAGGAGTCTTGGAATCCAACTCTACCTTTTGATTGGTGAGGAAGTAGAGGCCTGGAGGCACAGCTTGGATTCAAACTTAGGTCTTAAGGCTTCACATGCAGGGCTTTCTCCCCTGCACCACAGGGTCTATGCCTGGCACACACTAAGGTCATGCTGAGTCAACCTTAAGATCGGGAGAATGAGTTTTCATCTAGGCTTTGGCCTTGTCTCTGGAAACATCCTCATGGACCAGGTGAAGAGATGAGGATCAGACAGTAACCCTGAGCAGATTCACAGAGTGTGGAATGCTACAAGGAATGTGACCTGATAAATGTCACCCTAAAGGAGGTTTTCCAGTGAAGTGTCACAGGACTCTGACCTCCACTTGCTCTGTTTACTATTTTTAGCAATGACTGAGATTCAGGAGAAGGTGAAATTCTTGTGAAATTGGGAATCTGACACAAAGGTAGGGGGGAAAATGTAATACAAAGGAGGACAAAAATCACAACGAAAACAGATCTCGACATGCAGACTGTAATATGATATCATTTGACAAGCCTATAAATTTCTGAACTCAGATTCAAATAATTATTTCTCCAAGAGAAGAAGGGAGAAGATACAGCTAGACAAAAGTTTACATGAAAAGAATGGGGGAAGATGGGGAGGCTCACTGGGTTGTGGCCTCTACAATGTGAGCAGAAGTCGAATGCCTGGAACCTAGGATGTAATAATCTGGCTGTTCTACATCCTGGTTAAATAACACCTGGCCTACTACATTCAGTTCTGGGAAAGTTGTATAGAATGAATCTGGACAAGAAAGAGTGTGGGCAAAGGGGCGAGAAAAGGGGATTCAACACTAAGCCACAGATGCACTGGATGAAAGACATCAGGATATCTAATAATTTGGGGCAGACTTCACCATGAGTGAGATGGGAAAAGACACAAGATATTCTTCTATCTGAAGGAATCTCAGGTAGAAAAAGGATTATTGTTATTTTCTGGGGCTTGGGAAGACAGAGCCAGGACCCACGAGTATAAATCACTAGGAAGTAGGCTTCAGCCAACATAAAGAATAAGTTCCAGAATAACAGTCAGAAATCTCCAAAATGGAATGGTTTGCCTTTAGGACTAGGATGGTCATCACTGCATGAAGTCTTTACATCATGAAGAGCCTTCTGAATGACCGGCTAGCTGGAAGATTATAGAGACAATTTATTGTCCTCAAAGGAAAAGCTGAACTAGACGATCTGGATCATTTCTTCAATTCATGAGATTCTATAATTAGAAAGAATCACCGTTTAACTGTACAGACACTATAAACCAAAGGAGTAATAACCGAAACTACTCAAAGTGTTTGACAAAGAAAAGATAGACAAAATTAAGTATTTAGAATATGATTGAAACTGAAAGCAAATAAATGTTTAACTGGTTAAAAGCAATGACTTGAGAGTCAAGGAGTCTTTGTAATTCAATATCATTTTCTTCATCCTGTCTATAAATAATGATGTATTTGCGATATGATGAAATGAAGATGAAACATGTCAAGTCAAAGTAGTATCTCAAAGTATACAAATATGTTCATTTAAAAAACATTCTAGAAAGATAATATGTGTGTAAATGCAGTTATAATGTAACTTACCAAACGGTCGTTTAACCAGATCCAGACAGGAGAGATGATAAGCTTTAGTACAACATTTCCGATCACACAGTACCAGCTGACCCCCATCACCACAACGGAAACAATCATCTTCAGATTCTTTCTTTCCTTCACCTTTTGTTCTACGTCTTCTTGTCTTTTTCTTGGTCTTTTTGCCCTTTTCCTCTGAAGAAAGAGCAGCTGAGTTCTAGAGTAAACAATAAGTTATGTTCACTTTAAAAAAAATTCTCTAAACTGAAAAAACCACCCCACGTT
The DNA here is from genome assembly GCA_028646575.1 of Pseudocheirus occidentalis. Taxonomy (NCBI): domain Eukaryota; kingdom Metazoa; phylum Chordata; class Mammalia; order Diprotodontia; family Pseudocheiridae; genus Pseudocheirus; species Pseudocheirus occidentalis. The sequence continues at coordinate 141,855,343 of CM053601.1, forward strand.
AGCAGGTTAGAGGAAATGCTGATAATTCAAGAGATTCAAAGTTAGAAGAAGAAATTTTAGAAAATTCCCTACTGGGACATGAAAGTAACTAGGATAAATTCCATGGTGGGAGGGATTTTTTAAAATGACTGTTATTAAATCAGTTTGAATAAATAAAAAAGTATCTCATGTAAAACATTTATCTTAGGCTTAATTGACTTTAATACACTAAAAAGAACAGTGAAATTGAAAAGTAAATGTAAGAACTAATGAGATAGCCCTTGTACAACAAAGGTGTTAACAGATTACAGAAAGGGTGAATAATTTTTCCCCTCTCATTTAGGATAACTAATGACAACAAATTCATGTTTTATTGCTCACAAAGTGCTTTTCTCTCAACCACATAAAGGAAATTGAGGAACAGAAAGTTTATATGACTTGCATTCATTGTCAGAGTTGGAGCCTAGATTCAAAGCCAGACCTCCCAACTGACACATAGAAAGAATCAATGAAGGTTACATATAAATACAATTCACGTTACTGCTTTACTTTTCCATTATCAATCCCACTATCCTTCCTATGAGAAATAAAAATATGACATGTTATACTCATCAACTTCTAAAATTAAGAACACAGAACATAATTTGAAAATATCAGCTCTAGGTTACAGGACAAATAATTTGAGTAACAATACTCTGAAAACCAGGTGACATTATGTAAAGAGCTGAAAATGAAAACTTCTGGTCAGAGAGTCCTTAACCTTGCCTTAGAGATGGTCTTGCAGAGTAAGAGTAGCTCTGGCTCAGACAATGTTTTTTGTTTTTTTAAACTTTGCCAGACCCAATGATAATACATATTCTTGAACAAGGAAGTAAATAACAATGTTAAATGATTAACTATATGTAACCTTTAGTTAAGCACAAGAAATATTATACCTCCAAAAATCGATAGAGAAAAATTAGGTGTCTTCCATTGCTTCTTCTCAACCACTTTTGCCTGTATTTTCCAAATAAATATTAAGAACTGTATGCCCTTCCTATTCTAGTCACGTAAATTATTAAATGAGGAAACTGCCAATTTTTAGGAGTTCTCTCTCTTTAGGACTGACCAATGACCAACTTTCTAAATGCCACCATTTATTAAGGCATATTTATTTGAAGCAAATAAAGTTCAAGGGGGAAGGGGGGAAAATAAATTGTACTACCTTCTTGTATGCAGCAAGGAAATTTATCTTGCCATGCATCTTGGTATGCAATGTAATTGCCCTTGCTGGGAAAGGGAAAGGGAAAGGAAAAGGGAAAGGGGAAGGGAAAGGGAGAGGAAGGGAGGGGAGGAGAGGGGAGGGGAAGGGAGGAAGAAAGTTTTTAATTAAAGTATTGGCATACCTTTGGTCTATCACCAAGGAATCCACTACAGTTAGAAGCACCACATCGACAGACAGTTTTTTCATTGCCCAGACAATCAAGGTTGTAATTAAAAGTCAGTTCTGTCCCTGGGAAAAGAAACTCATTAGCATGAAAATGTTTATCTGCTTTCAGCAATAATTATGACCACAAATTATATTCTATGAGTTTTAATATGTATATTTAAATATACTTAATACATGAATCTCCAGATTTATTTATTGAAACTATTTTTAAAAGACCAAGAAAAATAAAATCTTTCACAACAAAGTAACTTAAATGCTGAAACAAAACTATGGACACGGTGGGGAGTACACTATCCTATTTTTTTTTAATCCTGTTGTAGAAACTACACAAATTCTCTTATCAGGAAGGAGAAAGGAAAGCAATTTATTGTATGCTCAAATCCCTTTGCTGGGCATTCAATACAATCCACAATTTGGTATGTCCCACTTTTCGAGGTTATATTAGCTTACCATACAATCTATATTCATGGTACTTCCATTCATATTCGGTGAACTGGTTCTCGCTGTCTTCCTAAGTCTCTTCACATGTCATCCTAGGCTACCTCTCTTTAAATCACAACTCAAATGTCATATCCTCCAAGAAGTCTCTGATTTTTCCTATTGGTAAATGATTTTGGCTGATACTCCCGCACTGGGTTTCATGTAACATTGTTTTTAAATCCTATTAGTGAACTTTTGTATTACTGGGTTCTACACATTTAACGTCTTATCCCTTTACTAAACAATCAGCTCCATGGGAACAGGAACCAAGACTAATTAAAACTGTGTAATTAATAATAATAGCTAACATTTAGATAGTGCTTTAAGGTTTGCAGAGTGCTTTACACATGTTATCTCATTTGATAGAAAGACTCCGTTTTACAGATGAGGAAACTAGGGCTGACAGAGGTCAGGGGAAACTGCCCAAGGATAGCTGGTGCTTTAAAAATAGTGTTAGAATTGATTGAATTTCCTTGGGCCTGTTCACAAATGTTGGCAATGAGGTATTTACCCTAATCCCAACATACCTGCAGGAATATCGCATACAGCAAACAATCCCACACGAGTATCTCCATTTACTGTCCATTTCAGAGTTTCACAATTTGGCTGGCAGCTGTGATTCATGAAGCGGGAATAGTTTCCTTTGGGACCAGCATCAATTATCCGGTCCTAAAAGTGAGAATATCAATGTTAAGACATGTGTTAGGTAAAACTTTGAAAAGTTGTTTTAAAGGAAATTAAAACTGCAGGTAAATTTTATTTGTTGTACTGAAAACTGTGGTATATCATATGAGCTGGTATATGATACCCCCAATCCAGTACTAATTATCTAGCTCACTTATTGGCTGTCCCAACCACATGGAAGGAACTAAGTTTTAGTGAGCAGCGTTAAAAATAACAGAATGACTAAGGCATTTTAAAAACACATTTGGCATCGACCTTGTACATAAGATACATTATCATTGGTCTACATAAGAGTTATTTATGAATAGAAGAGATATGAAAAATCAGTATCAAATTATGAGGTAGAATGAGAGACAATATGCCACCAAATTAAAAGGGAAACCAATTTAATTCATTTCAACAAGACAGTAATACCAAAACCTTAAGTGAACTCTGCTGGTTTTATCTTTTGCGGGGTTAAGAACTCTCCACCATACTGTATTCCTCCATACTATACAAGGTAGACATCTGATTTGAATCTCTTCTCATTTTTTTTGTGGTATGACTTTTAATATATTCAAGTCACCTATCTATTTGGAACTTTGCAGTATATAAATCGGTACCAACCTCATTTCTGACAAGCTATCAAGTTATTAAGTAGGTAGTTTCTCTAAGTTATTAATGTCCTGTAGTTTATCAAGTCCAATTAATTCTGATTCTGCTTTCTACCTGCTAGTCTAGTCTACTTTAACATTTTTTTATACCAGAACCGAACTGATATGAATATTGCTTGGTGGTATAATTTGAGGTCTAGGAAGTACTATTCCCATTTGGTTCCTACTTTTCTTCATTATTTCCCTTAAAATTCTAAATATTTTGCTCCTCCAAATTAATTTTGTCTATAGTATCATCTGGTAGCTTCACTGATATAGCATTTGGTTTGTAATTAATTTAGGCATTGTCATTTTTATTATATTGGCATGTTCCAACCATAAGCATTGATCATCCCTCTAAGTTAAATTGTTCCTTATATCTATACAAGTTTGATAGTACTCTTGTTAAATTAAGTCCCAGACATTTAATGCATTTTGTAGTTTTTTGGAATAAGATTTCCCTTCCTGTTATGTTCTTCTGAATTTTGTAATTGCTAAATAGAAATGTAAATATTTTTGTGTGGTTTTATTTTGTATCTTGATCCATTATTGAGGGCTACTGTCTCAGTTTCTTTCTTGATTCTTTAGGATTTTCTAAATAAACCATCATGTTGACAGGTTGTCTCTTTTTTGTGTCTTTTTCTCATCTTTCTGCTATTGCTCATTTCTAAAATATGTACATTTAAACAACCCCTGAGGTACTACCTCACACCTCTCTGATTGGCTAATATGACAAAAAAGGAAAATGATAAATGTTGGAGGGGATGTGGGAAAATTGGGACACTAAAGCACTGTTGGTGGAGCTGTGAAGTGATCCAACCATTCTGGAGAGCAATGTGGAACTATGCCCAAAAACCCATTAAACTGTGCATACCCTTTGATTCAGCAATACCACTGCTAGGTCTGTAGCCCAAATAGACTTTTTTTAAAAAAGAGGGAAAAGGACCTATTTGTACAAAAATATTTATAGCAGCTCTTTTTTTTTTAAGTTTATTTTTAGTTTTCAACAATCACTTCCCTAAGTTTTAAATTTTCTCTCCCCCCCTCCCCAAGACAGCATGCAATCTGATATGGGCTCTACATATACACTTCCATTAAACATATTTTCACATTAGTCATATTATATAGAAGAATTAGAACAGATGGAAGGAACCATGAGAAATTAGCAAAAAAAAAAAAAAGTCTGCTTTGCTCTACATTCAGACTCCACAGTTCTTTCTCTGGATGTGGATGGCATTTCATGAATCATTATTGGCGTTATTTTAGGGCCTTGCATTGTATAGCAGCTCTTTTTGTGGTGGTTAAGAACCGGAAATTGAAGGGATGCCCATCAACTGAGGAATGGCTGAACAAGCTGTGGTATATGATTGTGATGGAATACCATTATGCTGCAAGAAATGACAAGCAGGATGATTTCAGAAAAACCTGGACTTACAATGAACTAATATAAAGTGCAGTGAGCAGAACCAGAATGTTGTACACAGTAACAGCAATATTGTATGATAAAGAACTGTGAATGACTTAGTGATTCTAAGCTATACAATGATCCAAGGCACTCCCAAAAGACTCATGATGAAATATGCTATCTGTGCCCAAAGAAAGGACTGATATTGTCTGAATATAGACTGAAACATACTATTTTTTGTTTCATTCTTTTTGTTGTTCGAGTCTTCTTGTACAAAATCACTAATATGAAAATGTTTTACACGACTAGACATATGTGATCTGTACCAAATTGTTTATTGTCTCAAGGAGGGAGTAGAAGAGAGGAGGGAGGGATAGAACTTGGAACTCAAAAGTTTAAAAAAAATGATAAAAAATTGTTTTAATATGTAATTGGGGGAAAATTTTAAAATATGCGTTTTTAGTTTACTCCTATGTTTATTAGGAAATTTTCTAGCATTTTACCTTTGCATATATAATTATAATTAGATGGTCTTAATTTACTGGTCTTCCACATTTTACTCCACTGCTGGTCCCACAATCCAGGCACAACGGCTTCCTACCTGTTCTTCAAACAGATGTTCCTGGCTGTTCCCCATTCCTAAAGTATTATTCCTCCCTCCTCATCTCCCAACTTCTGGCTTCCATGAAATCCCAAGCTGAAATCCCACCTTCCCCAGGAAGGCCTTCACAATCCCTCTTAGTTATAAAACTTTCCCTTTGTTGATTAATTCCTACTGATCCTATACAAGCTTGTTTGTGCACAGCTGTCTACTCCATCCGATTGAGCTCTTTGAGTCAATCTCATTTGCTTTTGTATCTTTAGTGCGCAGCATACATTATTAGGCTATTAATGGCATTGGCTTGACTTCCAAAAGCCTTTCCTGATCCCCCAAGCATCTTCTCTCTACTGATAACCTCCAATTTTTCCTGTGTACATCTTCTTTGTACATGTCGTCTCCTTCATTAGACTGTAGGTGCCTTGAAAGCATGGACTTTATTTTTTTTAATCTTTCTTTGTATCCTCAGTGATTAGCACAAAGACTAGTAGCAGGCAATAAATGATGACTGACTACTTACTGACTAATATGATTAACTGGCTAACAAGTAAACAACAAGGGGCACCAATGTGGCCCAATGGCTTTGGAGTCAGGAAGACCTGAGTTGAAATTCAGCCTCAGACACTTACTAGCTGTGTGACCCTGGGTTAAGTCACTTTATTTGCCTAAATTTCCTCATCTGTAAAAAGAGCTGGAGGGGGCGGAGCCAAGATGGCAGCATAGAAGCAGCAAAGTCCCGCAGCTCCCACACCGCCACCCTAAACACCCAGAAAATATGAGCCCAGAGAAAGTCTAGGACTCTCAGACTCACAAAAATACAGAGATCACATCTCTCACCGCAGGCAGCTCGGCAGCAGGGACTCATCAAGGCAGCCAGAACAGAGGTTGGAACAGCCTGAAGCCGAGACCATGGCCAGGCCCAGGGCGGTGGGAAGGAGCCTGGCTAAGCTGAGCCGAGCCCCGCAGCCAGCCTGCAGTGGTTCTACAGCCTCCAGCACCTCCACATCTGCCAAGGCATGAGCCGCAGAGCCCAAAACCGCAGGCCAGGCCAGGCTAGCAGCAGAGCCTCCCAAACAGCAGCGTGAGTCTGCTTCAAAGAAAATCTAAAGCACCTGCCTGAGGGGAGCTTCGGTCAGAGAGGGTTAGTGAAAGTTGAAACTTTGAAAATTAATTTGGGGTTGATAAAGCAGTTCGGCCATTCTGCCCCCGGGGCAAAGAAGCAGTGGGGGAAGGGAACTGCTGGATTCGACATCGGCTCCTACCAGGCTGCTTCAGAGCCCCTGGCCTGAGGACTCCGCAGGGGGGCTGAATCAATTGATCAGGGCCAAGTGCTCTTGCATTGAGCGGCCTGGATCCGGATTGTGGTCTTGGGTGGTGGTCCTGGGGTGAGCTTTCAGCAAGCCAAAGCTGGGGGCACTTGCAACACCCCCCTAATAGCTCAGGCAGTTGGGAAAAACCCAGTGATTTGGAACAGAGCTTCCCCCCTTGGAAGCAGAGTTTCACAGACCTAAAAAACCCAACCAATTAATTG
>CM053601.1:141862580-141894858 GCA_028646575.1 Pseudocheirus occidentalis
ATTCCAGGCCCTGCGATCCCTCAGTGTAGAAACTGCCAGATCCTGGGTTATCCTGATAGCGCTTCCACAGTATTCAAATGATTTTCTCTTGGAAGCCTGTAGTATTTTCTCCTTTAACTGGGTATTCTGGAACCTGGCAATAGGTTATCATTCCAAGTAAAAAATAAAGATAATAGAAAAAGCAAGAACAAGATGGGAAAAATAAATTCTTGAAAAAAACAGGAGGGTGGAGGCAAGAAGGCAGAACAGAAGCAGGAACTTTTCTAAGCTCCTCTAAGAATTCCATCACTGGACTTTAAAAAGTGAATTCTGAATGGATTTTAGGGTGACAGAATCCAATGGGAGACAAAGTGTGGCAGATTCCCAGCCCAGGAAAGTACCCATGTAGGTTTGGGCAGGGGGAGTGAAGAGCACATGAGGTCTATACCAGTACAGTCCTGAGAGTAGACTACAGTGGAGTGAGAAGGAGTCCAAGCCAGCGGACTCACCCACTCCAAAGGCGATTTGCAGCCATCGCACCACAGGATGTAGGATGGGTCAGAGCTATACAAGAGAAAGCACAGGGTCCACAGCAGTGACAGCAGCTTCTCCTGGGGCTATCAGCCACAGCCTGGACATTTAAAAATCACCAACTTGAACTTCTAGGAGCAAAGATGGCAGAGCACACCCTAGCTGTTCCAATTCCTCATCCCAGATTCAGAAAACCCAGAAATAAATGTCCCACCCAAAGTAAAATCCTGAAGTAATGGAAAAAGCCTCAGGCTTGGGAGTCACTGAGTAAGGGTGTACCTGAGGCAGTACAAAGTCTGAAATGAAGGGTAGGAGGCATCCCAACAAGCCCCACCTCAGCTGACCAGCAGGAGCTCCCTAAGCCCAGGGGTAAAGCCAGCAAGCACTAACATCACAAGCCCAGGTGTGCCTTATAACCACCAGGGGAATCTGCAAACACCAGTGCTACTTACTGGCCGCCAGCTGCTGAGCCTGCCTGAGCTGTATAACCCAGGAGAACAGAGGTGAAACCTGAAGTGACCAGACCATCCCTCCCCCATGGTTACTCTGTGAGCCTTGGGGTAACTCAGAGGAAACACTGAGAGTCCTGGCCTTGGCCTCAGTCTAGACACACAAAGACTACAGCACACAAAGTCAGCAACCATGCCCTTAGCTCCCAACCTGAGAAGCAAAGTCAGGTAATAGGTAGTCACAATGGGTAAGAAGGAAGCTGAAAAATCAAAAGCAAGAAAAATGATCTGATCTTATTATAGCGAGCAAGAACAAGCAAATACACGGACCCTATACTCACACCTGAGACCACAGAAGGAAATATGAACTGATCTCAAGCCCCAAAAGCATTCTTAGAGGAGCTTAAGAAAGATTTTAAAAGCCAAATTAGAGAGGTAGAAGATAAATTTAAATCTACAATGATGAAACTGGAAAAAAAATCTCACTGAAGAAAGCAAATCCTTAAAAAGTAAAAATTTGTAAACTGGGACAGGAAGTTCAAAATCTAACTGGAGAAAATGCCTACCTAAAAATTAAAACTGAAGATATGGAAAAGGAGCTTCAAAAATTGAGGAAAATGATTCACTAAAAATTAGAATCAGTCAAATTGAAGCTAAGGACCCCATCATGCATCAAGAGTTAGTCAAACAAAACATGAAGATGGAAAAATTAGAAGAAAGTATAAAATATCTCACTGTAAAAACAACTGACCTGGAGAACAGATTCAGGAGAGATAACCTAAGAACTATCAGTCTACTGGAAAGCCATGATGAAAAAAGATGCCTGGACAACATCCTCCAAGATATTCTCAAAGAAAACTGTCCTGAGGTCCTAGAATCAGAGGGTTAAATAGTTATCAAAATAATTGACTGATCTCCCCCCTGAAAGAGATCCCAAATTGAAAACTCCAAGAAACACAGGAATCAAATTCCAGAATCACAAGGTCAAGGAGAAAATATTGCAAGCAGACAAAAAGAAAAAATTCAAATATCGTGGAACTACAGTAAGGATTACACAGGACCTAGCAGCTTCTACATTAAAAGACTGGAGGGATTGGAATCTGCTATTTCAAAAGGCCAAAGAACTAGGACTGCAAGCAACTGCAACCAACTCCCTGGCAAAACTGAACATAATCTTTCAGGCAAGGAAATGGTCATTTAATGAAATAAAGGACTTCCAGACTTTCCTGATGAAAAAGCCAGAGCTCAATGGAAAATTTTATCTCCAATGACAATACTCAAGAAAGATATAAAAAAAGTAAACAGGGAAAATACACACACACACACACACACAACCTGGGATTCAATAAGAGCAAACTGTTTACATCCCTATATGAGAAGCTGATACCTGTCAATACTGAAATTTATATAGTTATTGCAACATTTAAAAGGGATATACATTGATAGAGGGCATGGGTATAAATGAACTAATCTGATTATAAAAAAAACTTATTAAGGGACACAAAGGGATTGCGATGGGAGAAAAGGAAGGGATGAGGCAGAAAAAGGTAAATTATGCCACACAAAGAGGCATAAAAACAAACTATAATAGAGGGAGATAAACATCATATAAACTTTATTCTCATTGGTTCTGGTTCAAATAGGGATCAACATAATCAGTTAAGTTTAAGATTCTAACATGAAGAGACACAAAAACTCATTATAATAGAAGAAAAGGAGGGAGGGAGAGGAGCACCATATGAAATTTACTCTCCTTGGTTTGGGTTCAAGGAGGGAATAACATATGCCATTAAGTATAGAAAACCATTGGGCCTTACAGGCAGTAAGAGGGGGGGGCAAAAATGGGGGAATGGTTAGAAGGGAGGGAAATAGTAATAAGGGGAAACGGTAGGTAAATAGGGGGAGCACAGGGAAGAAATACTGAAGGGGGCAATGGTCAAAAGGAAAACTCTTAAGGAGGAAAAGGGAGAAGGAAGAAACAAAAACATAAACAAGAGAGGGAACAGGATGGAGGGAAAGACACAAATAGTAATCATAACTGTGAATGTGAGGGATGAACTCTCCCATAAAACAGAGACTGATAACAGAACAGATTAAAAACCACAATTCTACAAATGCTGTCTACAAGAAACACATTTGAAACAAGGGGATACACGTAGGGTAAAGGTAAAAGGCTGAAGTAGAATATATTATGCTTCATCTAAAATTTAAAAAGCAGGGGTAGCAATCCTTATCTCAGATAAAGCAAAAGCAAAAATAGATCTAATTAAAAGAGATAGGGAAGGAAATTATACCCTGTTAAAAGGCACAATTGAGAATGAAGCAATATCATTACTTAACATATATTCACCAAATGGTATAGCATCCAAATTCCTAGAGCAGAAGTTAAGGGAATGAGAGAAAGAAATAGATAGCAAAACTATACTAGTAGGGGACCTCAATCTCCCCCTCTCTGAACTTAAGAAATATAACATCAAAATAAACAAGAAAGAAGTTAAGGAGGTGAATAGAATCTTAGAGATGCTAGATATGATAGATCTCTGGAGAAAACTGAACGGGGATAAAAAAGGAATATACTTTCTTCTCAGCATTACATGGCACATACACAAAAATCAACCATGTACTATGGCATAAAACCTCACAATTCAGTGCAGAAAGGCGGAAATATTAAATGCATCATTCTAAATCACGATGCAATAAAAATGATAAGAAATAAAGGGCCGTGGAAAGACAGACTAAAAACTAATTGGAAACTAAATAATTCAATCCTAAAGAATGAGTGGATCAAACAAGAAATTACAGAAACAATCAGTAACTTCATTAAGAGAATGACAATAATGAGACAACACCCCAAAACTTGTGGGATGCAGCAAAGGCGGTTCTTAGGGGAAGTTTTATATCCCTGAATGCAAACATGACTAAATTAGAGAAAACAGAGTTCAATGAATTGGGCATGCAATTGAAAAAGCTAGAAAAAGAACAAACTGAAAATCTCCAATTAAATACTTAATTAGAAATAATGAAAACCAAAGGAGAGATTAATAAAATTGAAATAAAAAAACCATTGAATTAATAAATAAAACTAAGAGCTGGTTTTATGAAAAAAAAAACCAATAAAATTGATAGACCTTTAGTCAGTATGATAAAAAAAAAAAGAAAGAACACCAAATTACAAATATAAAAAATGAACAGGGTGGATCTACCTCTAATGAAGAGGAAATTAAAACAATAATTAGGAATTATTTAGCCCAGTTGTATGCACATAAATTTGACAATCTTAGTGAAATGGATGGATATTTACAAAAATATAAATTGCCCAGATTAACTGAAGAAGAAGTAAATTACTTAAATAACCCCATCTCAGAAAAAGAAATCAAACAAGCCATCAGTGAACTTCCTAGGAAAAAACCTCCAGGGCCAGACAGATTAACTAGGGAATTCTATCAAACGTTTAAAGAACAATTGATTCTAATACTCTACAAACTATTTGGGAAAATTGGTGAAGAAGGAGTCTACCAAATTCTTTTTATGACACAAATATGGTATTGAGACAATTTCTCTCACAAATATATATGCAAAATTTTTAATTAAATATTGTAAAAAGACTACAGCTACTTATTACAAGAATAATACACTTAGATCAAGTAGGATTTATTCCAGGAATGCAAGGATGGTTCAATATTAGGAAAACCATCAGTATAACTGATCATATCAACAATAAAACTAGCAGGAACCATATGATTATATCAATAGATGCAGAAAAGACTTTAGACAAAATACAACATCCATTCCTATTTTTTTAAAAAACACTAGAAAGCATAGGGAAAGCAAGGAACAGTTTATCTGTCAGATTTATGGAGAATGGAAGACTTTATGACCAAACAAGAATTAGAGAGCATTATAAAATGCAAAATGGATACTCTTGATTACATTAAATTGAAAATTTCTGTACAAACAAAGCCAATGTAACCAAGATTAAGAGGAAAGTAGGAAATTTGGAAAGAAATTTCATACCAGTGTCTCTGATAAAGGCCTCATTTCTAAAATATACAGAGAATAGAGTCGAATCTGTAAGAATACAAGTCATTCCCCAATTGATAAACGGTCAAAGGATATGAATAGGTAGTTTTCAGAGGAAGAAATTAAAGATATCTATAAGCATATGAAAAAATGCTCTAAATCACTACTGATTAGAGAAATGCAAATCAAAACAACTCTGAGGTATCGCATCTTACTGGCCAGACTGGCTAAGATGACAAAACAGGAAAATGACAAATGCTGGAGAGGATGTGGAAAAATTGGAACAGTAATGCATTTTTTGTTGGTGGAGTTCTGAACTGATTCAACCATTCTGGAGAGCAATCTGGAACTATGCCCAAAGGGCTATAAATAATTGCATACCCTCTGACCCAGTAATACCACTTCTAGGGTTGTATCCCAAAGAGATCATAGAAGTGAGAAGAAGACCCATATGTACAAAAATATTTATTGCAGCTCTTCTGGTGGTGACAAAGAATTGGAAATCAAGGGGATGTCCGTCAATTGGGGAATGGCTAAACAAGTTGTTTATGAATGGAATACTATTGTGCTATAAGAAATGAGGAGCAAACAGACTTCATATTTACCTGGAGAAATTTATACAAACTGATGCTGAGTGAGAAGAGCAGAACCAGGAAAAAGTTGTACACAATTACAGACACAATGTATGTGTGATGACCAACTTTGATAGACTGGACTCTTCTCAGCAATGCAGGCTTATAAAACAACTCCAAAAGACTCATGATGGAGACAGATGTCTACATTCAGAGAAAGAACTAGAAAGAATAGAATTTGAATGCAGATTGAAGCAAACTGCCTGCTCTCATTCTTTTTCTTGTTTGGTTCTAATTCCTCTTTCCCATTGTTCATTCCATCTGTTAAAATCATTCTTTATAATCTTACTAATGTCTAATGTGAAAGTATTTGCAGATCTTATACTGGATTGCATGCTGTAATGGTAAAGGGAGGGGGAGAAAATTTGAAACTCAAAATTTGAATCTTGTAAACTAAAAGTAAACAAACAAATTAATAAAGACAAAAAAGGAATAAGATTGAACTTTAAAAAATAAAAAATAAAGTTCACATCACCAGACTGCTCTTGGCACTTCCAGAGTGCCTTGTCCCTCAGCCCATTTCCAGTCTACAACTCCTCCTCCCTTAGAGCTGTTGGAGAGTTAGGTATCAGCTCTTATAGTTAACCTCTTGGCAATGTCCCAGCTGGATTTATGTCCTCTTGGTGAAGTGAGATCCATGAACTGGCCCAAACCTGAGGCTCTGGCTGGAGAAAAGATAATGGCTACAAAGGAGGATGGGGCTCAGATATAGAACAGGCCTAGTTACAAAAGCCTCTTCAAGTTTCCCTTCCTTAGGGTTCTGACCAAACCCTCCTCATACGCCTCCAAATTACTGATGTTCACAAATCTGATCAACGCCAGTGTGAAGGAAAGATGAAAGAAACTTTTGGTTGTGAAGAAGGAAGGGGTCCAGTAGTACAAAGCTTATTACAAGTACCTAACAGAGACAGAAGGTATAGGGCAGCTAACAAGAAGACTCAAAAAAAGATGAAGAGTCCCAACTACACAGGCTTCTTGGCACAGGACTATCACTTTCATATTCTTGGAAACTGTGTCCAACTTAATGTAGCCCAAGATCACATTGGTATTTTTGGCTGTCATGTAAATTGTCATTGACTGTATTAACTATCCCTCTCAGCTTTATGTCATTGGCCAGTCTGATGACCATACCACCTATGCCTCAGTCCTTTGTCCCACTCATTGATAAAAATGTTCAACAGCAAGGAACCCACCACAGATCCCTGGGGTTCCCTACTGGAGACCTCCTACCATGGTGACATTAAACTAGTGCTAAAATGAGCTGAGGTTGAGCAAGAAGAGTTGAGGACAACAAAAGGGGTGGGTATTTAAAATCTATACTGAAAAAAGAGGAGAATCAAGAGCAGCTGATAGCCAAGATAAATAAGACAGTATCTAACAAGAGAGAACACTTCAACGAATTCAAGTCACCTGGCCCAGAAGAACCCATTTGTAGGTGTTGAAAGAATTGATAGATGTGTTTGCTAAGCTACTTACTATCAGTGCTATTGGAAAGTTCACTGAGAAATTGGGGAGACACCAAAGAACTACAAAAGATCAAATGTAATCTTAATTTTTTTTAAAAAAAGGAAGAGAATAAAATCAGCGAATTTCACTTCGGTTCCTGGGGAAATACAATATATGTATTCTAATCTATTCTATTCTATTCTACATATAATAAATGTAATACTGAAGAAATGATAAGAGAGCATCAATCCATCAAGGAATCAATTAACAAGCATTTATTAAAAAGATAGTGCCATGCAATATACCAGATGCCAGGGATATCAATGTAAAAAAAAAATCCCTACTCTTGGGGAGTTTGCATTCTAAGAGAAGAAACATGTATATACAGTGTAAATATATACAAGAAGATTATTAAATATAGTAAATATAATATAGCTAGGTAATGAAAGCAGTATAAGTTGAAGTGGAATAAAGAAAAAGTTTGTGTACAAGATGATGCTCATGTTGCACCTTGAAAGAATAGAGAACCGGAAAGTCAGAGGGGTGATGGGGGAGGATATAGGAGAGAGCTGATTAGGGGAGAGGGTATACAGTGGGATCACTGTTTTCTGGTGGTGAGTAGGGGAAAGATGGGAAGAAAATTTGTAAATCAAAATCTCAAGGAAATGAATGATGTAAACTAAAAATAAACAAAAGTTTAGAAAATAAAAAAAGAACAGCTCTACAAGTCTCAGGATGGAAGGAGATGTCTACATTCAGAGAAAGATCCAAAAAGACCAGAGGTTAAATGGAGACTGAAGCAATACATGCTATCGCTCTTTTCTATGTTTGGTTTTTGTTTCTCTTTTCTCATTGTTCACTCCATTGGCTACAACACCTATACAACCAGACTACTGTAAAATGTGAAAGAGTGCAGATCCTATACATGATTGTATGCCACCATGGCGGGGGTGGGGGTGGGGAGGAAGAGGAGAAAAATCTGAAACTCAAGTGATTCTGGAACTGAATATTGTAAACTAAAAGTAAACAAATAAGTCAATAAAAAAGAAAAGGAAAAGATACTACAAAAAAAAGAAAAGAAAAAAAGAAAGAAGAGAGAGATTCTGTGAGACAGATATGCATTCCAGGTATAAGGGGTATAAGAAAAACAAGGCCATTTGGAAGATACATGTGAGGCTGTAAGAATAAGTTAGGGTCAGATAGTCAAGTTGCTTTCAAAGTCAGGGGAGTTTATGTTTTCACAAAGAGTAATATGGAACCAACTAGAGTTTACTGAATAACAGAAGGATATGGTCTGATCTGTGCTTGAAAAAAATCACTTTGGCAGTTGTGTGGAGGGGGCCTGGAGTGAGGAGATAATTGAATCTCAGAGACCAATTAGGAAACCAGTTCAACCATCTAGGCAAGAGGTGATAAGGAAGTGGTAGTCATGTGAGTAAAGAGAAGGAAAAGGATGCAAAAGATGTTGCAGAGTAGAAAAAGCAATATCTGAAAAATGACTGGTTATTAGGGGAAAGGGAGAATAAATAGTTGAGGATAGCACTGGGGTTACAAACATGGGAGAGTACAAAGATGGTGGTAACTTCAACAGAAATAGCAAATATGAATATGAATATGAATGTGAATGTGAATATGAAGAATTCAGGAGCAGGAAAAGACACATACGCTAATACAAAATGAAATAAGAACAACCAGCAAAGAAAAAACCTCTCTCTTCACTCTCTATCGCATTCTCTCTCTCTCTCAATGATTATAACCATGTAAATGGAAAATAAGACCAAATCAAAATTGAATGCTATGAAAGTATGACCAAGCTTTGCCCCAAAGAAGAGTTTCTGTAGAAATGGACAACTATAGGTACAGAGTACTAAAGTAACAGTAGATCTGGTTGATGTGTCTGATATTTTGCTCAATTACTTTTTCTCTTTTAATTTTTTTTATTTAAAAAATACAGCTCTCTAGGAAGGGTGGGGGGAAGAAACCTATTTAAAAATAAAGATGATATAAAAGCAAACAATATTATTTAAAATTTATATTAACAAGAAAATTATAGAAGTGATGAACGAAATTAAGATCTATTTTTATAGACTAACAAAATCAACAATTTGCTAATCTGACTTTAAGAATAGAAAAATCAAATTACCAAAATAAAAAGGTAAAAGGGTGAGTTCATAAGTGAATAAACAGAATGATCAGAATATATTATACTCAAAGTGCATGCCAGCACAACTGAGACATACATGATTATCTACAAAATTATAAAAAATCCAAATTAATAAAACAAGAAACAGAGATACTGAATACCTCAACCTCAGAAAAATTAAACTGAGTAAACTATAGAGAAAAAGGTCCTTGGTCAAATGAATTTACAAGTGAATTCAATTATATGTTTAAAGAGGAATTAATATCTATGTTACAAAAATTATTCTAAAAATTGTGGCAGAAGTCATACAACCAAACTCCATTTATGAGACAAACAAAGTCTTTATAAACTAAACCTGGGAGGAATAAATGAAAGAAAGAGAACCAGACACAAATTTCAATAATGGATAATGATGCAAAAACTTCAAATAAAAGCCTAAATAGATCACAGAAATAATAATTATTGGAATCCACTCCTACTTTTACCAAGATAACCAGTACAGTAGATTCCTTCATCTGTCTTTATGTTATATTATGTCTCCTAGGAAAAAGTGTCCTTTCTCCTCCCAAGGTTAACACTTCTACTTCTCCCTTTGATGCTGTCCCCTACCTACTCCTTACCAAGCTTTCCCCAGTGATCATTCCTTTTCTCCCTCATCTTCAATTATTTTTCTACTAGCGCTTTTCTTGTTTCATACAAGAATGACTATGCCTTCCACCTTGTCTTTAAAAATCCTTTATTTCAGGACGACTAAGTGGCACAATGAATAGAGTACCAGCCCTGGAGTCAGGAGGACCTGAGTTCAAATCTTGCCTGAGAGACTTTAACACTTACTAGTTGTGTGACCTTGGGCAAGTCACTTAACCCCAATTTCCCCCTGCAAAAAAAATCCTTTATTTGAACCTACCATTTACCTTCATGGTATTCTATTCTACTTTCTCTCTATCTTACTGTTGTGTCTCTAGAAAAAAGTTTTCTCATCTTAGTCTTACTCTCTAACCTTATACATTCTTTTTACCCATGTAATTCTCGACCCCTTTAATACCCTACCACTACTAAAACTATTCTCTCCCTGGGTATCTCATGGACTTCAAAAAGTTAAATTATCTTTACAACGTAACCAACTCCCAAATCTACACAGTCAACCCTAACTTCCTGAACTCTAGTCTTACATTACCAACTTTCCGCTAGACATTGTTACCTGGATGTCCTTTTGGTATCTCAAATTGAATATGTTAAAATGAAACTGATTATGTTCCTCCCTAAACTTGCCCCTCCTCAAAACTTTCCTGTTTCTATCAAAGGCACTACTATTCCAGTGCCCTAAATACAAGTGAATACAAGTGGACCAGGATGAAAATCTCTGAATTCTCCCTAGCTCATTCCCTTCACCACTCACAATCAATCAGTACCCAAGTATTACCAAGTCTGTCCTTACATCTCTTTAATCCACCCTCTTCTTATATAGCCAATATCCTGTTTCTCAACTTTATCATTTCAAAGATGGAAAAATAGTCTAATTGGGCTCCATGGTGGAGTACAAGCCCTGGGAAGCCCCTCCTTCTCCAACTCTCCTTGAATTTTCCTATATGGTCAAGTCTCTGGCTATCAGACATCAACCCATACCAGTAATCCTCTTAACTGGTCTTTCATTGTAGCCTACACCCAGTCTCCCAATTCTACCTCTAACCTAGCTTAGCCCTTCATTGTCTGTTACCTCTAGATAACCTGGGCTACTTCTCACCCTTCATCCCATCTAGACCCCATTCTCCCCTGGCCAAGAGGTCCAGGTCCCTGGCATTTACATAGGGCACCTGGTCCTTCTTTGTTACCTCCTAATCACTCCTAGAGTATTTGGCCACTCCTAGATCCTTCCCACAGTAATCTTTCTGTATATAAGATCCATCTCGCCTCCATTAAGGTGCTTAGATTCCTTAAGAGCTTGGCCAATGTGGCAGATTTTTAGAATCACACTCATCCTGACTGGTATTCTAATAAACCTTGCCTTTCACTGAAAGAAGGCTTGGATTAAGTTAATTCAAGGCAGGCCCCATGCATCACTATTTTGAGTTCCCAGCACCCCTAAACATCAACAGTCATACTTCCAATATCTCCTCTCTCCTTTTCCTCCCACAAAGCTACAAAATAATCATTTTTATTCCCCTTTTCAAAAACTTTCAATAGTTTCCTTTTTCCTTGAGGATAAATTGTACAAACTCTCCAGCATTGCATTTAAGGACCTCCACAATCTATTTAACTTTGCAATCTTATTTCACATATCACCCTTTCACCACTCCATGTTCCAGTTCAATTGGGCTACCAACTATATTCTTCCATACAATTACACAAGATTTTTCCCCATGCCTAGAAAGTATTTCTTCCTTAACTCTACCTCTCAGAATCCTTACCTTCCTTAAAGATTCATCTTAGATGTCACCTTCTCTTTGAAACCTTTCCTAATCCTACATGATATGTCCTTATCCAAATTATTTTATTTTACTTAAGTGTATTATATGTTGTATCCCCTCAGAAGAATGTCAAATCTTTGAAGGCAAGAGGTGTTTGTTTTTGGTTTTGCGTCCCTTACATGACAGCTAGGCAGCTAGGTCACAATGGATAGCACTAGGTTTGGAATCAGAAAGATTCATCTTTCTCAGTTCAAATCCAGGCTCAGATACTTGCTAGCTGGGTGACCCTGGGCAAGTCTTTTAACCCTGTTTGCATCAGTTCTTCATCTGTAAAATGGGCTGGGAAAGGAAATGGCAAATCACTCCAATATCTTTGCCAAGAAAACCCCCAAATGGAGTCATATATGATGAGGTGCAAGCTCTAGGAGCTCCCTTGAGCTCTCCTTGAATCTTTGAGGTAAAGGCTCTGGGAAACCCCTTGAAGTCTGATTAAATCTTCCCACTTGATGAGGTATTTGCAGAGGCCATATAAGTTTTTCATTGTGGCTGGGCCCAAACCTCTGTTACTAGCCTAGCCCTCCATTGTCCATCTACTTCCACCCCTGAGCCTATCAAAGTATCAATCCACCCTTGCATTGACTTAACTCCTTCTGAAGACCCTCCCCAAACTCATTACTGGAGTCTGACCTCGTTGACTCCTCCTGAAGACCCTCCCCAAACTCCTCCTCTAGACCACCCCTAGATTCCTCAGTACATAAGACCCCATCTTCCCTGGTGGTGTGAAAGCACCACAGAATGACCTAGCACAGACTTACTCTGTGTTAGACTTAACTCTGGCCTGCTTGCCCAATGCAAGCATCACAGATACCTAGGCTCCCTAAGAATCTACCCCATATGGCAAACTTTTTTTTTCCATTGATTTGTTTATTTACTTTTAGTTTACAAGATTCAGTTCCACAATCCCTTGAGTTTCAAATTTTCTCCCCTTCCTTACCACTCCCCCCTATGGTGGCATGCAATCACGTATAGGATCTGCAAATACTTTCACATTATACAATAGTCTGGTTGTATAGAAGGGTTGTAACCAATGGAGTGAACAATGGAAAAAAAAGAAACAAAACAAACATGAAAAAGAACAATAGCATGCATTGCTTCAGTCTCCATTCAAACTCTGGTCCCTTTAGATCTTTCTCTGAATGTAGACCTTCCATCTTGAGACTTGTAGAGTTGTCTTATAGCTAGCTGTGTGTTGCTGAGAATAGTCCAGTTTATCAAGGTTAGTCATCACGCATACAATGTGTCTGTGATTGTGTACAAATTTTTCCTGGTTCTGCTCTTCTCACTTAGCATCAATTTGTATAATCCCCTCCAGGTAATTATGAAGTCCATCTCCTTCCCATTTCTTATAGCACAATAGTATTCCATTACATTCATATACCACAACTTGTTTAGCCATTCCCCAATTGATGGGCATCCCTAAATTTCCAGTTTTTCATATGGCAAACTTTTAATGAACTATTAATAAGCTTTTCTTTGGCTGAGAAGACCTGAGTCAAATTCATTTGGCATATTGGTGTTTTGGGGTTTCCAGAGCAACTTTATTTATTGATAACCTCTTCATAAAGACTCTAAATACCAACACAACTAAAAAGACTAAACAATCACACAACCACAACCCTTATGGGACAAGTGTGTTATGTCCTTATTTCCCATCAATAGCATTTCTTTTGGACTTCACCAAGCCCCCACCTTGGGTACTTTCTCCACCTAACCTTACCCCCTTTGGGTGTTATCTTCCTATATTAGATTACAAAGTCCTTGAAGGCAGAGGCTTTCTTTTTATTTGTATCCTCAAGGTTTAGAATCTGGGAGGGAGACAGAAGAAGTAGTAGGTGCTTAGAAATGTTTATCAACTAACCGGTGTTTGATGATAAGTGTTTGATAATTATAAGTGTTGATAATAAGTGTTTGATGACCTGATTGTCAAAAGTTCCTTCTAAAATGTACCCAGAAAGGAAACTAATACTGGAGACTGGGACCAACAAGGAGAAAATAAAATGAGATTATTATTTCCTTTGTTCTGAATCCTAGACTTCTACTAAAGAAGTTTGAAACCCCAGTAGTGAAGGCTATCTTGTCACATTTACAAATCATATGGAGGCTACAGTCAACTAAAACCCTCAACATACATACATATACCCCACTTTTATGGTTGTACAATTCATTTCTTGAACCTAAATGCAGCACATTACATTTATCCATGTTAAATTCCATTTTTTTTAGATTCAGTCTGCCTGGAACAAAAAAGCCAAAAAACAAAATAACAATTTTTCACTCCTCACCGTGGTTTCTGATGTTGATGGATGTTTCTGTAGCTCAGTTTTGGGGACAGTCTTACTTTTACACAGCAAGTGCAGCTTTAACTTGTCAAATAATATCTGCATAAAAGTAATATTTCAGATGATGAAGATCTTTCAAAATTAAATAAACTAAACATTACTACAATAGTAACTAATTTATACCGGTTACAAGAGGTGTAAATAATGAAAAATAAACTAACAAAAAGAGAATGATGGTTGAGAAATTATAAAAATAATTAAGTTCTACATTTTAAAAAAGCTTTGAAATAAATGAATTTTAATACAAAAATTAATAATGGATAAAAATTTTATAACATTAATGTGACAAAGATAATGTTTAAAACTTGACAAAAATCTAATTTTTAAATAAGAAATGTACTTCCCAACAGATACTATTCTGTATAAAGCATCAAGATATAGATTTACCTCTCGAAGTTGATTATTACTAGTAACAAGAAACTGTTCTCCAGCAGCAATATGGGCTTCTTTTTCCAATTCCTTTAAACGAAACTGCAAAAATAATGTGACAAATTAATTTCATTAATAACTTTCTCAGTTTTAAAGGATTTCATAAGATGACAAGAATCTTAATAATATAAAATAATCTCCAATCAAAATTCATATTTTAAAATCTTTAATTCTTATAATTCCTTACTTATTTGGATTTCTCTCTTAAACAACAACATAGGCTAGAGAAAAACTATGTAGTTGGTTCTTGTGTCCCCCTCACCTATGTAAACCACAAACTCTGCATGCCTTAGTGAATTAAGTTGGGAATTTAAAAAATCACTTAGTAGCTAATCTTATGGGTCTCCCAGAACTTACCTACTCTGGGCCTTGAAAAAGAAACGCAAAATACAATGAGAGATCAGTATTCAAAGCTTTTCAAGCTTACTAGAATATATCAGATGTAGAATTCCACTGGAATAGTCATCAATAACCTAGAGCTCCTTTCAGTGCCATAATGAGGCATTACCTTATACACAGATAAATAGAGCCAAGACAAATTTTAGATGTTATGAAGAATTTTTACTACCATATTACTCAAAAGACCTGAGTTTAAGTCCTAGTTCTCCTACTTATAGTCCATGCAACCTTAAACAAGTTACTTTCCTTGGTATAAAATGAGAAGATTGGTCCAGATGATGGCTAAAGTCATTTTTGAACTGACATTCCATAATTCTGCAAATGTCACTTAATAAAAGAATTTCTCACTACAATAAAGTTAGAAATGCCAATGTAGCAAGTAAAGTCATCAACATAATTTTCAAGGACGTTTGAAAATTTGAATAACAATAATAATAACAGTTAGTGATTGTTATCCTTCATTCTTGAAGAGGACCAAAACAACATCATTGGAGTAAAGGTGCACTGTGTCTGACTGTGACTAATCAGATCAATACAATCTCGGAAGGCTCTACCACAGGGTGGGCATAAATACTTCATATAAACATTTGAATGGGAGATATCTCCAAATCTGCATATCTCATGTTCCTTTTGAGCTAATGCAACACCATTTTTGATGTAGGCACACCATGCTCGGTAGTCCTTTACCAGCATCTCCCATGTGAAGCAATCATTTCCAAAGTTCTTCAGAGAGAGATTATAAGAGATGTTGTACTTCTTCTGACCTCCATCTGAGCACTTGCCTTGTGTGAGTTCTCCATAAAATGGTCTTTTAGGAAAACATGCATTTGACATTTGAACTATGTGGACAGTCCATCACACTTGTTGCTCTCTGCAGCAGAGTTTGAATGTCTGGCAGTTTAGCTAACGAAAAGACCTCAGTGTTCAGTACCTTACCTGGCCAGGTGATCTTCAGAATCTTACTAAGACAATTCAAATGGAAGCAATTCAGTTTGTTGCTGGAATACTGTCCATACAGCCTGGAACATTTCAGTCAGTTTTTGTATGAGCAGCAGATCCCTTTGCCTTGTAAGCCTGAGCTTTGCCACATGAAAGGAGATGAATGGCATTCAAAACCTCTTCTTCAGTTGGAAGTGTGATTAGAGAGGGGCTGATTTCAACCTGGGGTATATGTTCAATGGCTTCAGCATTGATTGATGATGGTCTGTTGAGAACACCATGGAAGTGTTCACCCCATCTCTCTAGAATCATGTCCTTATCACTAATTAGTGTAGTTCATATTTTTACCTCTCTTGCTATCCCAAGCACTTGGCATAGTGCCCCAGCATATAAATGTTGACTGATTGATTGAAGAAAGATTATTATCAAGAGGAATGGGTAATGGGAATAAGGGAAGGTTTCATTTAGATGATATTTGACTTGGGTTTTAAAGATAGGAAGAAACGTGATAAACAGAGGGAAGAAGGAGAAAATGAAAGGTTTAGGGTTTTTTTAAGACTTTAATTTATTTGTAAGCTGATAGAAATTATTCTCAAATACACTCCACAGATCTCTTTGTTTCACTTTCTTCGTTTCACCGTTTCCTGCCTTCTTCCTTCCCTCTCCTTGAGGCATACAGGGCATAACCTAATTCTGTACCACACTGGCCATCATTCTCCTATCAACAACAGCAGTAGGTGGACGTGCAAGATTCTAGTCTAGTCCTTGCTATTAGGTTCAAAGTGCTTTGTTCCAAGTGAATAGAGGGAAACTCTAGCTCTTGCCTTACTGGGCTACATGGACCTTCTAAGTGTCTAGAATGGAAGGAGATAGTCAAAGTTACCCTGAAGAGAGTGGGGATGAGAAGGCAGAAAATCATCCAAGTTCTTTTCTTTTTATTTTAAACCTAAGGAAAAACACAGTTTTAAATGAAAAAAAAAATGATCCTAACACCGAAAGTAACCACAAAAATCCTAACTTACTCCAAGAAGTTTTGATGTTTTCTTCATTTCTTCTTTGTTCACTTGAATTTTATGGGTTTCCATCACTGAAATTCACAGAACAAAATAGATATTAATATATATTAACAAATAACTCTTGAAGTAATCAGTTTAAACTCAATGTTATAGGCAGGAATGGATCTATTCATATTCCACATAACATTGAATTGGCCAAAATCTTACAATAATATCTATCCAAGTCCTTCATTTGACCAAATTGTACAGCTAGTCATAATCTGAGCTAGTGTTTGTGTCCCACTGTTGTTAATTCCCCTGAACATTAAGTTGCTAATTAGAATGATCCTTAGACTGATATCACTGAGAAATTGTTGATTAACTTAACAAAATGTCTTCTTCCAACCTAGTGGCCTAAAACAGGATGGGTGTTTTGTATAAGCATACATCTTTACAGTCAGTATGAGTGGCCAATAAGGAATCAGTGGTTAAAAAACCTTTCACCCACCCCCAAAGGCATAGTTGCTGAAGTTCAGTTCCAGACTATGCTCCGCTATACACACACACACACACACACACACACACACACACACACACACGTAGTGTGAACAAGAGTAAAGCAAATGAAGGTTAAGGACATGGAGAGAAAAAATGAAGTCTTGCAATAATTCTGTAAGAAATAAAGACAGTTCCATTGTGCTCCCTAGTGGAAAAGAGGGGCATAAACAGTTGGGGAATAAGGAAAGAGAAACTAGACTACTGGAGTTAAAGATATATGTTTAAGAGATAGTTTTAGGATGTGAAATGAGGAATTCTGATTCTGATTCAACACATATGAAACACCAACCACATCATACTTTCTCTGAATCTCAGTTTCCTCATATATACAATGAGAATAAACAATACTTATGCTACTAATCTTACAAGGTAGTTGCAAAGAAAGCATTTTGTAAACTTTAAAGTGCTATTAAAATTAAACTATTCTTATTGCAAATATAGGAAGATGTCTCTTTTCCTGGCCACAATATAGCAGGATAGTCATAGATCAAGTATAGGGGTGGAGAACCTGTGGGCTCAAGGCCACATGTGGTTTTCTAGGTCCTCAAGTGTCGCCCTTTGACTGAAGCCAAACTTCATAGAACAAATCCCCTTAATAAAGGGATTTGTTCTGTAAAACTTGAATTCAGTCAAAAGGCTGCACCCAAGGACCCAGAAGGCCACATGTAGCCTTG
Source organism: Pseudocheirus occidentalis (assembly GCA_028646575.1). Taxonomy (NCBI): domain Eukaryota; kingdom Metazoa; phylum Chordata; class Mammalia; order Diprotodontia; family Pseudocheiridae; genus Pseudocheirus; species Pseudocheirus occidentalis. The sequence goes on from CM053601.1 coordinate 141,880,582, forward strand.
AGGACACAGGTTACCCACCCCTGGACAAAGATCAACATATTGGGGTGTTTTTTTTCATTTCCATCAGCTGTCCAAACAAATCAGAGGCTATAAAAGAGAATTATGGATCATAGAATACCAGAACATGAAGAGATATTTTTAACACAGAATGTCAAAGTAGGAAGAGAACTTAATGGGGAGGGACTTCAGGAGAGTGGATCACCAGCAGCTGTGCTGGTTTTCAGTTTTGTGTGGTTTTGTGCAGTTTTCAGAAATATCAACCCATAAATGCCAAAGACAAAGTAAAAAGGTCAGTGTGGACTTTGGGAACAGGGGGATCAAGAGTGCAGTCTGGCTTCTGGCCCTGGAAGAAGAAACAGCTGAGCCATGGCTGCTTCCGAGCTCCTGGTCTGCAGATCATAGGTGGACCACATAACCATTCTGAGGGGTAATCCCTCTTGCTTTAACCTGCTTGGATCTGGATCACTGTCTTGGGTGGAGATCCTGGAGTGTGTGACCAGGTGTCAAAGACTGTGGAAGCTTCAGAGAGGGCATCTAACTAATAGCTCCAGCAGCTGCAAAAAGCCCAGTGATTTGGGACAAAGCTCTCCTCTCTGGAAGAAGAGTTCTACTATGGCAAAAGGCTCAAAAGTCAAGTAATTGAGTGGCAACATGAGCAAGCAAAGCAAGCACAGCAATCCAATTTTAGATTCTTTTTGGGGGGACAAAAAGGATCAAAGCATGGAATGGGAGGAAGACAACAAAGTCAGAACTCCTATATCAAAAACTTCCAAGAAAAACATGAACTGGTTACAGGCCACAGAGGAGCTTAAGAAGAATTTAGAAAACCAAGTAAGAGAAGTGGGAGAAAAAATGGGAGGAGAAATGAGAACGATGCAAGAAAATCATGAAAAGAGAGTCAACAACCTGACTGAAGAAAATAACACCTGAAAAAAACAGACTAACTCAAAATGCAAAAGAGGCTCAAAAAGCCAATGAGGAGAAGAATGCCTTAAAAAGCTGAATTTGCCAGATGGAAAAAGAATCTCAAAAGCTCACTGAAGAGAATAATTCCTTTAGAATTAGACTGGAGCTTATGGAAACTAATCATCTTATGAGAAATCAAGATACTACTAAACAGATTCAAACAAAGGAAAAAATAGAAGGCAATATCTCCTTGGAAAAACCACTGACATGGAAAATAGATCTGGGAGAGATAATTTAAAAATTATTGGACTACCTGAAAGCCATGATCAAAAAAAGAACCTAGAAATCATCCTTCAAGAAATTCTCAAGGAAAACTGCCCTGACGTTTTAGAACTAGAAGGCAAAATAGAACTTGAAAGAATTCACCAATCCCCTCTTGAAAAAGATCCCAAAAAGAAAACTCTTAGGAATATTATAGCCAGGTTTCTGAGTTCCCACATTAAGGAGAAAATATTACAAGCAGCCAAGAAGAAACAATTTGAATATTGTGGAAACACAATCAGGATAACACAAGACCTAGCAGCTTCTACATTAAGGGATCGAAGGGCCTGGAATATGATATTCTGGAGATAAAGGGAGCTAGGATTAAAACCGAGAATCACTTACCCAGCAAAACTGAGTATAAAGTTTCAGGGGAAAATATGGTTAGTTAACGAGGTGGACAACTTCCAAGCATTCTTGATGAAAAAACCAGAGTTGAATAGAAAATCTGACATTCAAATACAAGAGGCAAGAGAAGCATGTGAAGGTAAACAGAGAAAAGAAATCATAAGGAACTTTTCAAAGTTGAACTATTTACATGTCAACATGGAAAAACAATAACTGTAACTTATGAAACTTTTCTCAGTATGAGGATAGCTGATGGGAACATAAATGTGTCTCTATTTATACATACATATATATGTCTATATAAGAGGGTATATGGGCATATGAATACATATGTGAATATGCGTATATATGTGTACAGGCATACATAGACAGAGGGCACAGGATCAATTGAATAGGAAGGGAAGATACTTAAAAGGTGAAATTGAGAGGTGAGAGAGGACTATAATGAGAGGAGATGGGGAAAGACAGAATGAGGTAAATTATCTCATATAGAAGAGGCAAGAGAAAACTGTTACAATGGAGAGGAAGAACAAGAAGCCAAAAGGGAATGGGTCAACCTAACTCTCATTGAATTTGGCTTAAGGAGGGAATGACATACACACTAAATAGGATATCTTGCCCTACAGGAGAGTAGAGGGGAAGGGGGTGAGAGGGAGGGCAGGTTGGAGGAGGAGGGTAGTTAGAAGGACATACTTTTGAAAAGGGACAGGGTCAAAGTAGAGAATAGAACAAGTGGGGGGTGGGATAGGATGGAGAGAAATATAGTCAGTCTTTCACAATATACCCATGATGGAAATGTTTTGCGTAGCTACACAAGTACAACCTATATTGAATTGCTTATCTTCCCAGTAGGGGTGGGTGCTGAGGGAGGAAGGAAAGGAATCTGCAATTCAGAGTTTTAAAATCAAATGTTTAAAAAATATATTGTTATTATTATATTTTTACATGCAACTGGGAAAAAAGATATACAGGCACTGGGGTATGGAGAGCCATCTTGCCCTACTGGAAAGTCAAAGGGGGGTATGGGGGAGGATATAGGAGAGAACAGATTGGGGGAGGGGGTATACAGTGGAATACTGTTTTGGATTAGTGGGTAGGGGAAAGACGAGGAGAAAATTTGAAATTCAAAATCTTGTGGAAATGAATGCTATAAACTAAAAATAAACATAAAATTTAATTTAAAAAAAAAGAAAACTTCAAGAATAGCTAGTCTCTATTATCTAACAGATAGGATAACTGAGGAACACAGGAAGGCTGTTTTCAGTTTCATTAGCACTTAAGATGACCTATTGCCATCATGCTTCCTAATCGAAAAGAGAATTAGACTTAGTAATTAGAATTAGTAGCTTCCATTCATTTCAATAAGCCCTTACTATGTGTCAGGTAATATGGCTAGGCATGAGGGATACAATAACAAAAAAAGCCCCCAAGGATCTCCCATTCTAACGGGAAAAAACACAAAGAGAAGTGCAAAATATAAAGAAATAAATACAAAAATATACAAAGCATTTGGGTAAGGGGCAATAATTAATATTTGGGAGACTCAGAAAAGAGCTCTTGTAGTTGGCAGCACTGGAGCTGAGCCATGAAGGGATCTAGAAATTCCAAGAGGTGGAACTGAGGAAGGAGAGAGTTTCAGGCATCAGGATAGGAACAGCAAGTAGTCTGGTTTGGCTAGAATGGAGAGAGGGAATGAAGTATAATTAATTATTCCTGGAAAGATAGGCTAGAGCCAGATTATGACAGATTTTAAACATCAAACAGAGAAGCTTTTATTTTAATCTGCAGGCAACAGAGAATCACTGACGCTTCTGAGCAAATGACCTAGTCAGATCTGTGTTTTAGGAATATCAATTTTGCCACAATGTGGATGATGAACTTTCTCAGAAAGGAGAGAAGCTGAACACAAGATCAGTTAAGCAATAATCACAGTATAAGTGAGATAGCTAGAGCTTCGGTTGTAAAACTTTTCTTTTTCAATTTTATCTTCTTACCTGCCAAGATAGGTATCAGAGGAAGTTCCAAAGTATAAAATAATTTCCACAGACCACAAACCTATATTATAGGAAAAATTCACAAAAACATTACTTGCTTTGTTTCTTATTAAGGCACTTTACAGTAAAATGCAGTAAACGTTAAGAGAGATACTGAGACAGCACTACAGTCATCATTATGAAGAGAAGGCACAGAGGGAATGGCACATTTTACTAACTGGGGCAAACAAGTCTAAATATTACGTAAGAAGTTTCAGCTAAAATGGAAATCAAATTTCAATGGTCTTGAGTTCTCCCAAAACAAAATCTCTAACTGTTCATTTTGGTTCTATTTTATTTCCATGTTTCTACTATCAGGATAAGCAAAAAGACATCAGGGGAAACTGCATCTAAGCAGAACCTTCAGGCAAGGGGTTCAGAAAGAGAGTTGTTTGTTTTTCAATCTACAGAATAAGGACAGGCTCTTTCTGAAATTTTTCCTTGGGGGCTACAGGATTTAAATTTATATCACTGTAGTCTAAGGTTTGGGGGGGGGCAATTAGGTGGCACAGTGGATAGAGCTTCAAGCCCAGAATCAGGAAAATCTGAGTGTGGACTTATTAGCTGTGTAACCCTGGGCAAGACACTTAATGAGGTCTGCCTCAGTTTCCTAATCTGTAAAATGAGTTGGAGAAGGAAATGGCAAACCACTTCAGTATCTTTGCCAAGAAAACTCCAAATGGGTTCATGAAGAATCAGAAATAACTGAACAACAACCAAGACCAAGGTTTTATCTACATTTCTTTTGTGTGTGTGTGTGCTTTTTTTGGAGAGGAGAAGGCAGGGCAGGGCAATTAGGGTTAAGTGATTTGCCCAAGGTCACATGGCTAGAAATGTTAAGTGTCTGAGGTCGCACTTGACCAGGCCACCTAGCCACCCCCAGTTTTATCTATATTTCAAAAGACAAAATTAGGAAATGTTAATTCTCACAATATCTGAAATGAAGCAACCTAGTAAAAAAAATTTCTTATATTTTAAGCACATAATAAAGAATAGATTCTATGCGGGGGGGCTAGGTGGCACAGTGAATAGAGCACCAGCCCTGGAGTCAGGAGGACCCGAGTTCAAATCCGGCCTCAGATACAAAACAAAACTAGCTGTGTGACATTGGGTAAGTCACTTAACTCCAATTGTCCTACCTTCCCTCCTTCAAAAAAAAAAATAGATTCTAATAGATTTTAGGGTATTAAGCATTACTGGGATTCTTTTCATAGAAACAGCAAAACTTACTTATCTTCTAATTTAATATCTTATTATCCCTGCTCCCTCCTTTGTAATAGAGGAGGGAAGTTACTGTATCTTTTATCTTACTATATTGTCATCCTTCACATTCAAAGATATTGCAGATGATATGGCTATTTCTTGTGTTAAAGGGGGAGTTGAAAAAACAAGCATTGTCCTCAATTTCAACTAAATTGTTTAAAGAAAAAATAATTAAATTCTTGCCTTCAATTTAGAACAAAGATCCACTGTAAGTCTGTAAAGGATCCGCAAGTCTGAACATAGGTTCTGATAAAAAAAATAATATAAAATAAATGGGTAAACTTGATGGCAGTAATTATTCCAATCTAAAAGGCTAAACAAACCAAGAAGATATACTAAAGAAAATATTTCCAATCCACAAAAAAAAAAATGGTACTAGCCTAAGAATTTTCTCCAGAATGTCTGCATCATAACAGCTGTCAAGAAAGGCCAGTAACAAAAACGGGAAAGGCAAGGCTCTTGCCAGTAACTACCCCAGAATGCAAACTCTATCAATGGGTATCTGCTGTAGCCCACAAGGTGATTGTGGGGAAAAGGGAATAGGAAACAGTCAAAATTTTCCCAATGGTCAATCAATAAATATTTATTAAACACTTACTATATGACTAAGTACTACGGATACAAAAAGGTAATAATATTTTTTTTTAAAAACAGTCTCTGCCCTCAAGGAGCTTACAATCTAATGGGAAAATAACAAGAAAATTAATACATACCAATAAGCTATATACAGGATAAATATAGGGAAAACAATTAAGAGGAAGAAGGCACCAGAATTTAAAGGGGTTAGAAAAGGCTTCAAGGAGATGAGATTTTAGCTGGGACTTTAAGGAAACCAGGGAAGCCAGGAGGCAGAGATGAGGAGGGAAAGCATAGTATGCATGGAGGATATAGTCAGAGAAAATTCCCAGTCTTGTTCACTGAACAAGGCCAGTGTCACTGCAACAAAAAGTACATAATGGGAGAGTAAGGTATAAGGAGAATGGAAAGGAAGATGGAGACTAGGTCATGAAGGAATTTGAACACCAAAAAGGGGATTTTGGATTGGATTCTGAAGGTGACAGGTAGCCACTGGAGTTTACTGGGTACTTGGTTTGCAATAGTTTAGGCATGACCTGATGTGGGCCTGTATCAGAATGGTGGCCGTATCAGAAAAGGAGGCATATTTAAGAGATATTGCAATGGCGAAATCAACAGGTCCTGGAAACAGATAGGAAATGAAATTCAAATCCTTTTATTAAGGGAATTTGTTCTATGAAGTTTAGATTCAGTCAAAGGACCACACTTGAGGACCTAGAGGGCTGCAGGTTCCCCACCCTTGAATTGGATATTGAAGTTGGAGGGGTGGAGGTGGGACGAGAGATAATGAGGCATCCAAAATGACTCTAGGTTGTAGACCTGAGGGACTGAGAGGATGGTGTTGCTTTCTATAGCAATAGGAAAGATAGATAGGTTGGGTTTAGGGAAAATATAATGAGTCCTCTTTAGGACATGATGAGTTTAAGATATCTAGAGAACATCCAGTCTAAGATGTCTAAAAGGCAGTTGGTATTGCAAGATTTGAGATCATGCAGAAAGGATAGACAAGGACAGGTAGATTTTGAGAAACATAGAGATGGCAATTAAATCCATGAAAGTTGATCAGATCACCAAGAAAAGAAGAGGGCCCAGCACAGAATCCTGTGGGACATTTGTGGGGGTATCATCTGGATGAAGATCCATCAAAGGAGACTGAGAAGCAGTAGATATGTAGGAGAGCCAGGGGAAACTGTTGTCCCAAAAACTTAAAAGAGATGATCAAAAAGAAGAGGGTAATCAACAGTGTCAAAGGCTGCAGAGAGGTCAAGGAAAATGAGGATGGAGAAAAGGCTATTGGATTTTGCAACTACAATCATTGTTAACTTTTGAGAGAGTAATTTTGGTGGAATAAGGTTGGAGGAAGCTGAATTGTAACGGGTTAAGGAGAGAGAGAGAGGAGAGAAAGTGAAGGTACCTAAAGTAGATGGTCTTTTCTTTTTTCCTCTCTCTTCAAAATTTTATTTTTTTTCCAATAACACGTAAAAACAATTTTTAACCTTCATTTTTTTACAATTTTGAGTTCCAGATTATCTCCCATTCTCCCTCCCCCTCTCATTGAGAAGGAAAGCAATTTCGTAAAGGCTATACATGTGCTGTCATGCAAAACATTTCCATAATACTCATGTTGTGAAAGAGAACAGACAAAAGAAAAGAAAAACAATTTTTTAAAAAAGTATGCTTTGATCTGCATTCAGATTCCATCAGTTCTTTCTATGGAAATGGACATTTTTCAATTTGAGTCTGTCAAAACTGTCTTGTATATTTGTATTGCTGAGAACAGCTAAGTCATTCACAATTGATCATTGTGCAATACTGCTGTTACTGTTCTGGTTCTGCTCATTTCACTTTGTAGCAGTTCATATAAGTCTTCCTATGTTTTTTTTTTTCAGAAATCATCCTGCTCATCATTTCTTATAGCATAATAGTATTCTAGCACAATCATATACCACAACTTTTTCAACTATTCTCCAATTGATAGGAGGCATCCCCTAAATTCCCATCTCTTTGCCACCACAAAAAGAGTTACTATAAATATTTTTGTACTTACAGGTTCTTTTCCCTTTTTGAAAAAATCTCCTTGGGATAAAGAACTAGTAGTACTATTACTGCATCAAAGGGTATGCACAGTTATATATCCCTTTGGGCACAGTTCCACATTGCTCTCCAAAATGATTGGATCAGTTCACAACTCCACTAACAGTGCATTAGCGTCCCAATGTTCCCACATCCCCTCCAACATGTTATTTTTCTGTCATATTAGCCAGTCTGATTGGTGTGAAGTGGCTTTAATTTGTAGAGTTGTTCTAATTTGCACTTCTCTAATCAACAATGATTTAGAGCATTTCTTCATATAACTACAGATAGCTTTCATATCTTTATCTGAAGACTGCCTGTTCATGTCCTTTGACAGCTTATCAATTAGAGAACGACTTGCATTCTTATAAATTTGAATAAGTTCCGTCTATATTTGAGAAAGAAGACTTTTATCTGAGAAACTTGCTGTAAATTTTTCCTCAATTTTCTGCTTTCCTTCTAATCTTGACTGTATTTGTTTTGTTTGTGCAAAACTTTTTTAATTTAATATAATCAAAGTTATCCATTTTCCAAACCATAATCCCATCTTGTCTCATAATAAATTCTTCCCTTATCCATACATCTGACAGGCAAACTATTCCATACTTCCCTAATTTGCTTATATCATCCTTTATAGATAATTCATGTACCCTATTGTGTGAACCACCATTATATTTCAAAGTCACCACCAGAATATCTCAATAACTACAACATTATAATACAATTTGAGGTGTGGTACTGCTAGGCCACTTTACTTCACATTGTTTTTTTATTAATTCCTTTGATATTCTTGACCTTTTCTTTTTTCATATGAATTTTACTATCATTTTTTCTAGCTCTATAAAATAATTTTTGGCAGCTTGATTGGTATGGCACTGAATAAGTGCATTAACTGAGGTAGAAATGTAATTTTTATTATATTGGCTTGGTCTACTCATGAGCAATGACTATTTTCTACTTGTTTAGGTCTGACTTTATTTACATGAAATGTTTTATAATTGTGATCATATAGCTCCTGGGTTTGTCTTGGCAGGTAGATTCCCAAGTATTTTGCAACGTATAGATGGTCTCTTCAAAGAGTGTAGGCACAAAGGGCAGAGGAAATACAACTGTTAGAGGAGATCAAATAAAGAGTTGGGTTTTGGGAGGGTTTTGAGGATGGGGGAGATATGTGCATTTTTTTAGGCCGGAGGAAAAGAGCCAGTAGACAGGAAGAGATTAAAAATAGGCAGAAAAGTGGGGTTAACAGAGGAGACTATTGGAGATAGGGTAGAACAGAATTGCTTGAATAGATCAAAGGTTAGCGATGGTAAGACGTAAGGTCACCTCATCATTTGAGATTGGGATGAAGGAGGATACAGTGGCAGATGGCATATGAGTGATAAAGAAAAAAGATAGAGGGGAGAAAATGGAGCTCACAGTGGATGGCTTAATTTTTTTCTGTAAAATAAGACGCAAGATTCTCAGCTAGCTAAGAAGAGGGGGGACGTAAAAACCACTGTATGGAATATGCAGTTGAAAATGGAGGTACAGTAGGATTGCCTAGTAGTAGTAAGGGCTCAATTGAGGTTGTGAGGTATAAATTTGTAGCAGACCCAGTCAGAATGGCTGCATGATTTTCTTCACTTTTGTTCAGAAGCACATGTATAGGAGTGAAAGCAGCAAATAAACCTCCAACACTGACGTTTAGAAGGGCACAATCAGAAAAATGACAAGGACTTAAGAGACAAGGACAGAGTAGAGTTGAATTGGTTCACCAAGGGATCAAGATGGAGAAATGATCTGGGAAAGAATTAAGGAGTAGAAGGCTATAATACAAAGAGTGGGGTTTGGTAAAGGAAGGCAGAGGGAGAAATGGAAAGCCAAAAGCCAGTAGATTATGGTTATCCTTATCCTTATCTCGGATATAGACATTTCAGAATTCTTGAGCATGAAAGTGGTACATTCATGGGTAATGGCAAAATCAAAGGCATTGACCTTTGAGGTATTTGGACTCTGTGAGGCTGAGATGGAGTGGAGGTGAGAAGGTTGAGGAAGTGAGTGTTTAGGATTTGAGGGAGAATCAATACGCATTGTTGAAGTCCGCTAGCATAAGGGGAAGAGAGACAAATTAAATGTCAGATTACTAAACTCTTTGAGGAAGGAAGCAGAGTAACTGAAGGTCTGTAGACAACAGCTACAAGGATCTTGTTTGGGTAGCTGTAATGGTAATGGTACTTTGAAGATCTTCACTGCCCCTTATCAGGCCAAATGTAATCACATGGAGCCCATGAGGGGAGGAGTTTGCTGAAAGGGTGGGACAGGAAGGGTAAAGCAGGAAGGAGCCACAGAGAGCCAGAACAGAGCTGGGAGCAAGCAGTATGAAGGCAGAGCAGCTAGCATGAGTGAGAGAAGGGCATTTTTTGCTTAAGGGGGCTTGTTTTGTTTTGAAGGCCTGATAAAGAAAAGGCTTGGGAATGTTGGTGCTTGCTGCTTTGGTTATGTGTACCAACTTCTTGGTTGCTTTGATGGACTTGGCTTTCTAGTGTTAGGATTTGGCTTTCTGGTGTTTGAATAAATGTTTTAGTTCTGTCTTCCATATGGAAACTCTGTTACATTTTGTGGTTCATAATACACAAGCATATTCATAGCCACAGTAGGCACTGTCAATATCATATTGATATTATAGTGGTATATATGAATAACATGAACCTCAAAGGAAGGGAGATTACTGAGTGATGGAAGAAGAGGAAGAATCTGGAAATGGCAATGGGGAGCAAAAAGTATTCCAACTCCTCTGTTTTGACCAGTGGACTAAAAAAAAATGAGTAAAGGTTCATTCTATAGCAGAAAGGGTAGCCAGGAAGGCTGTGTCATAAAGGAGGGGTCAAGTTTCAGTAACAGCTAGAAGATGGAAGGAGTGGGGGAATTAAAGACTAAGTATGAAGGGAAGTGTGTTGCCTATGAAATAGGCATTCCAGAGGGCACAGTGGAAGGGAAGAATGTTTCTCTCAAACTTTAGGGTAGCAGGATTGAGGGAGATAAAAATAAGGAAATGAGTAGTGGGAGGTGGGGGATGGAGTCTGGATGATAAACTATAGAGATTCATAATCACTGGAATGTTGTAGGATATGATCAGGTACAAGAATGTTCATCATTGAGTGCATAGCTCTATATCTCTTCCCAAAGGAAGCTGGAGATTGGGCTGTAGACAAGTATAGTATGAAATGAAAGGCATTCAGTCAAATGGGAAGACCTGTTTCATTGCTTCTCTTCCTGCTAAAAGCTGGAGATTAGGAGAAACAGTACAGCAGAAGATTTGAGTTGAACTTCAGCTGATGATGTTTGTGTACAATATACCTTCCTTTCTCACCACATCTTCATAGATCATAGAAAAGAACAGCATCAGGCAATGGTGGAAGAGAACTAAGGTATCTATGTACTTTCACCCAGAGATCCCAATGCTAAGCATACAACCCAAGGAAATTAGTTAATTTATCCATTTGTGGAATTATACTCAGAATTTTAAACAGTAAAGAATTATAAAACAGTGACTTGTCCTCAGTTAATTTTTAACAATACCCCCTGAAAAAGACTCCAAAAAAGATAACAAAAATGACAATAATAAAAATAGCAGTTCACATTCACATATAACTCTTTAAAGTTTACAAAGCACTTTCCTCATAACAACCCTCTGACATAGGTAATAAATATTATTCCTACTTTACAGATGAGGAACCTTCATAAAGTCCCACTCTAATTCCTCATTATGGCATGGAGATGACCAAGTTCCAAAGGCTATGCTAGTACACTGTAAATTCTACAAGGTTCTGTCATGCTGGAAAGTCTTTGAGCATGCTGCTCATAGATGAGTGAATCTGCCTTCCGGTTTTCTCAGTCTCACAGAAAGTAGCTGAAATGCTAGCTAGTGCCATCCTCTCTTCAAAACTCTCTTGTAATTAACAATAGTATATGTAATCTCCTTACATTGATTCTATACACACATACACATGTACTTATTTTCTCCCACATCAGACCATAAGATCATGGTGTGAGGAGTTATTTAATTTATTGTATTTGCATCCCCAGCACTTAGCTTGTGACTGGCAGGCACATGGATGGTACTGATGACTTCACTCTGCATTTGGTTATGTCTGCCTGTGTTTCTCTGTATTCTTCATATTCATTGTTTCTTAGGGTACAATAATATTCTACTATATTCATATATGACAATATATTTAGGCATTTAGGCATTCCCCAATCAATGAACCTCTAATATTTCCACAGTTTTTTGTTACTACAAGTGCTGCTGTAGATATTTTGGTGAATATGTGATTTTTGTTTTGATCTTTCATTTCCCTGGGGCATATGCCTACCAGTGGGATCTTTGGGTCAAAGTACATAGACAACATAGCCCTTTTCCATAATTTCATATTTCTTTCCAGAATGGCTGAAACAATATATAGCTCCACTGTCAGTATATTACTGTTTACAGATTCACAAATCTAACAATGTGAACAATTTCCATCTTAATATGGTTAACAACTTGAGATTCTTATTTTGACAACAGTTTGTTCTTATTCTTTGACCACTTATGTATTAGAATATGGCTCTTGGTCTTATATATTTGTATTAGTTCCCTAAATATTATGGATTTCAAATCCTTATCAGAGATATTTGATGGAAGATTTTTTCCTAAATTGACCACTTCCCTTCTTATTCTAGTTACACTGATTTTGCTTGTCCAAAAGTTTTTCAATTTCACATAATCAAAATTATTGATTTTATGTTTTATCTCTATCTTTTTCTGGTTAAGAATCCTTCCCCTAGAGATAGCTGTGAAAAGCATATGATAGTTTATTTCCAATATTTTGTGGCACAAATTTAACATTTTGGTGTTTGTGATTTTTAAAGTTTTTTATATTCTAGATTTTCTTAAGTTATATGACCAATTCGTTGATTTATTCTTTCCCTCTTTTATTGATAAAAGTGTTTATAGAGATGTAAAATCTTCCCTAAGGACTGCTTTGGTTGCATCCTAAGTTTTGATACATGGTCTCATTGTTGTCATTTTCTTTAATTTTCTATTTTTTTCTGTGATTTCTACTTTGATCCACCAATTCTCTGGGATTAAATTTATGACACTACCATCTCATGACAAACAGTGTCATTCTCAACTCCCCAATCTCACTCCACAAATCTAATCTGTTGCCATATCTTGTCCTACCTTCACTGCATCTCTTGTATACACCCTCTACTCTACTCAGCTACCACCCAAGTTCAGGCATTCGTTAATTTTCATTGGACTACTATAATATAGTATTAATATAGTCTAGTATAATACACATAGTAAAATATAGTATTCCTGCCTCAAATCTCTTCCCACTTCAATTTATGCTCCACTCAGCTGCCAAAGTGATTTTCCTAAAATATAGATCTGTCCAAGTCACCTCTCTATTAAATAAACTCCAGTGGCTCCCTGTTACCCATAGGAACTAATATAAAGTACTCTACCTGGCATTTAAAGATCTTCACAATGTGGTCCTTTCCTACTTTTCCAATCTTGTTATACTTCCCTTCTTCTAAATACTCTATGACCCAGCTTCAGTGAGCTACTATCATTCCTTGCAAAGGATACTCCATCTTTTTCTGTGATTTTCACTACCTAGAATATTCTCCCTCTTTACCTCCACCAATTAAATTTCCCTGGCTTTTTCAAGACTTCATAGAAATCTCTTTTTCTGTAGGATGTCTCTGTCCCAAGACTGTCTTACATCTTCCAGTGGACAAATAATAAAACACACTATACACCTCCTGGCAAAGAGGGGATGGAGTCAGGAAAAAGAATAAAACATTTTTTGGACATATTCAACATGGGAATTTGTTTTACTTGACCACACATATGTGTTACATGGGTTTGGTTTGTTTTTTCCAATAAAAGAGAGAGGGAAAATATTTTAATAAAAAATTTAATTTTTTAAGAGATTGCCTTACATCTGCTCTGTATGTATCTCATATATAACTAGTTTTCTGCTGTATCCCCATTAGAACATGAGTTCCTCAAAAGTAAAGACTGTTTTTTGTCTTCCTTTTTATCATTTTGTTTGATGAATTTTTCTATTATTCCTGCAATTTATTCTCTGACCCCCTACTTCCTTATAATTAGATTATTTAGTCTCTAAGTAATTTTAAATTCTTTCTTGAATATAATTGTTATCACACTGCGGTCAGTTAAGGATGTGTTTAATATTTCTGTTTATCTGCATTGCTTTGTGAGGTTTTTAAGGCTTAATACATGGTAAATTTTTATAAAGGTTCCATGTGTAGCTGAGAAATAGGTATACTCCTGTTATCACCAGAGATCTAAAATAGCTAACATATCTAAAAGTCTATCCAGGTCCTTAATTTCTTGTTTATTGCCTTGTTAAATATTTCTAGACATAAAAGAGGTACACTGAGATCCTCCAAGTATTGCTCCCTATTTCTCCCCATAACTTATTTGATTTTTGCTTTCAACATTTAGATGTTATGCCATTCAGTATCTATACATTATATATTGACATGAATTCATTGTTTTGTTTTTTTTTATGTTGGAGAAATAGTATTTATTGATATTTCTAGAAAAACTTATGAGATTTAATTTTTTTTTAAATTTTAATTTATTTTCTTGGTTACATCATTCATTTCCACAAGGTTTTGAGTTACAAATTTTCTCCCCTTTTTGTCCCTACCCCCCAGCCCAGAACATTGATCACACTGTAAGACCCCTCCCACAATC
>CM053601.1:141895358-141971383 GCA_028646575.1 Pseudocheirus occidentalis
AGTTAAAGGAGAAAATATTACAGGCCGCAAAGAGAAAACTATTTGAATACTGTGGAAGCACTATCAGGATAACCCAAGATCTGGCAGCTTCTACACTGAGGGATCAAAGGGCCTGGAATATGATATTTGGAAGATTAAGGGAGCTGGGATTAAAACCAAGAATCACCTACCCAGCAAAATTGAGTATAATGCACCAGGGGAAATTATGGTCATTCAGTGAGGTGGAGGACTTTCAAGCATTCTTGCTGAAAAAAACAGAACTGAACAGAAAATTTGACACTCAAACACAAGAAGCATGAGAAGGTAAACATCGGAAAATCATAAGGAACTTATCCCAGTTGAACTATTTACATGCCAATATGGAAAAAAAGATAATAGTAACTTATGAAACTTTTCTTAGTTTGGGGATAGGAGAAGGGAATACAAACGTGTATGTATGTATATATGTATGTATGTATGTATGTATGTATACTTACACATATGTCTATATAGGAGGCTATATATGAGTATGAATACATATCTGAGCATATGTGTCTTTGTGTATATAGAGGGTACAGGATCAATTGAATACAAAGGAATGATATTTTAAAAGGTGAAATTCTGAGGTGGAAGAGGACTAGAATGAGAGGAGACAGGGAGAGACAAAATGGGATTAATCATCCAATATAGAAGAGGCAAGGCATAACTTACAACTTTACTCTCATTGCATTTGGCTTAGGGAAGGAACGACATAAACTCTAAACTGGGCATCATGCCACACAGGAGAGTAGGGGGGATGGGGATGAGAGGCAGCATGACGGAGAGGAGGGCAGGGTCTGGGGGAGGGTTGCTGGAAGCACACACTTCAGTAAAGAGACAGGGACAGGGTAGAGAATAGAACAAGGGGGGGGGTGGGATAGGAAGGAGAGACATATAATCAGCCTCTCACAATATGTCCATTGTGGAGATGTCCTGCATAATTACACACATATAGCCTGTATTGAATTGCTTGTCCTTCCAGTGGGGATGGTTTGACAAGGGAGGAACCAAGGGAATCTAGAATTTAAAGCTCTACAACCAAATGTCAAGGAAAAAAAATGTATATATGTGTGTGTGTGTGTGTGTGTGTGTGTATACACACATATACATATATATAATAATTACTATTATTATTATCATTATTATTATTATCATTAACTACATGCAACTGGGAATTAAGATATATAGGTACGGGGATAGGGAGACCCTCCCTGCCCGACCACATAGTAAGAGGGGTGTTGGGGGAGGACATGGAAAAGAGCAGATTGGGGGAGGGGCTTTACAGAAGGATCGCTGTTTTAGGGATGGGGTGGGGGAAAGACAGGAAGAAAATTCTGTAACTCAAAATCTGGTGGAAATGAATGATGTAAACAAAAAATAAATGAAATAATTAATTTTTAAAAATTTAAAAAATTTAAAAGAATGTAAAAAAAGAAGAATGGAAAAAGTTTAAGCAGTCTTGGTTTATAATGTGCTTGGTTAATTGCTCCCATATTCCTTCTAGTACTCTTTTTAAAGTCTGTTGCACCAATTAATCTATGTTTAAAACTATGATCTTTAGGCTTCTAAGTTCTTCGCCATTTGTTTTGTTAGTATGACTTTGTTTTCATCCCTTTCTCCTTTAAAATAAGTCCTTTATCCCTAAGATTAGTTCTATTGATACTAGTTTGAAGCTATCTATAACCAAAGGGGCCCCCACCTCCCCGCCTCGGTTTTTTATTTTACTTCAATGATTTAATTTTTTTTTCACATATGTATCCATTTCTCCTCTTCTATGCACACCCTTTCCTACTCAATCAAGTGGTTATTTCAAAATCCTTTCCTTCTCCTTTCAAACTTACTTTTATTTTCTTCATTTTCTTTTACTGATTTTTTTTCTAATTAGTTTTTCTTTAAAGAGTTCTCTTAATTATTTACTTTCCATTCCAGTCTATTACTACTTTATTCTTTCTCAGTTCTTCATGGAGTTAAAACTTCTGAAATCCCAATTTTGAGCTTTCTCTTCCAACCAATTTCTATATTATTGTCTTAGTACAACTTTTTCCAACCTCCTTTCTTTTTCTGCTATACCACAATCTCAGAAATATTAGTTTGTGGGGGAAAATGGAAGCAATGCTATCTAGTAATTACCATTTGGCCCAGAGTATGCAGTCCAGCCCCAACCCTTGCTTTCATCACGTTCCTCCTTCCCAAAGACTATACTATCTCATTTCTGGCTCTGTGTCCTCCCTGCCCACCCCACCTCCCCATTCTGGGAGCCAGCTGTTCCTACAAACTCACTTATCCCTTTCTCTTTGGGGCAAGGTGCTCCCAATAGAAACATACACTCTCCCAGGGAAGATGGTCTCCAATGCACATGCTCCCACTTCTCCCACAAATCCAACCCTGAGGTCCCTCCCACAAGAATACATCCCTCTGCTCCCTTATTATACCTCCTCTTCATCTGATTCCCCATTTCAATCTTCCTGGGCAACCTCACTTATTCTCCTATAGCTCCTCTCTTGCTGAAATTATAGAAATCACTATCCCTTCACAATTCCCCTGTGGATGTGGGAGTACCATTTGTTTTCCTTTACAGATACTGGTTCAGTCAATTTAGTCAAATCATAATATGGCCTATTTAGTGACTTGATAATAGCCAGCATTTATATAGACTTTGTAAAGATCTCATTTTATCTTCACAATAACCCTGACAAGGAGATGCTATTATCATTCTACAGATGCAGAGCTGGGAGAAGAAGTTAAGAGACTTGACCACAAAGTGAGTAAGTGTCTGAAGCTTACTTTGAACTCAAGTCTTACTCCAAATCCCACACTCACTTTTAGACACCAATAGATGTTATTCTAGAAGGGACCAAATTCTTAAAAAAACAAACAAAACTACACAGACAATTTATAATGCATCTTAAGTTTAGCTCACATTCTAATAACTCCATCAACTACAACAAAGGCAAGGGGCCCTCTAAGGCCCTAGCATGGCTTGGATTTTTTTCCTCTAAAAACAGCATATGTTCAGAGCTCTCTCTTAACCATAAAGCCCTTTAAATAAGAAGGCTATGGATTTTCTTCAATGTCTGTCCACTAATGGGTAACACTACTAAGATATCTTACTTTATACAAAATGTACAGTGTTAATGAAACCCAGAAGGTTATCTTTTAAAGATATTTATTTAACCTCTCTTTAAGCAAGCCTCTAAACACTTTAAGGAATGTGACAAAAATCATTATCATCCTTTTTTCAAATGTGTAAATAAAAAAGTCATCTGCAGACGGAATATAAGCTGCATGAGAGCAGCAACTATTTTCTTTTCATTTCTCAGTACCTGGCACGGAACCTGGCACAGAGCATACATGCTTCTTGATTCACTGTCAAAAGGTCGGTAACTTGCTTCAGCATCACCCTCTGCAGACACGTTTGGTGACTGGTCAGAATTCTTAAGTCTTTCAAAGTTGCTTTTCATTACAGGGTTGCTGTCCTTGTGGAAATTGTTCTCCTGGTTCTGCTCACTTTACTCTGCATCATTTTATACTCCCTAGGATTCTCTGACATAATCCCTTTTGTAATTTCACATGAATAATAAGAATACCCCGCTATATCCACAATTTCTTCAGTCACTCTCCAAACGTCTGGGACAAGCACATCCTTAAATTAAATTTTTTTTAACTTTTCTTTTTCTTTCCTTTTTTACTTTAGCCTTTAGGACCAGGAAGTTAGTTTTGCTTATAACTACTCCTTTCCTATTTTTATCCTTTCTTAAGTGTCTTATCTCCCTCTCTCTCTCCATTCCTGCTTGTTTTCTTGTTGTCATGTGATAGTATTTCTACACCAAACTGTGTAAATGTGGTCAATCATCCTCTGTCCATTTCAGATATGAGGTTCATCTGATGCTCAGTCTTCCCATTCTTTCCATGTCTGTAGATCCCAATCGTGAGAAATAGCAAGACCCCCACTTTGTCCTCCTTTCTACACTAGTATGTTTTTCCTTTTCACTTTCCTTCTTAGAACTCTCAAAACAGAATCAGTATAGGCCTCTCCCCAAATTTTTTTCTTTAATTACCTTAATATTAACCAAAGATAATTAGGTTTTGAAAGGACACTTGTTTCTTCTCCCCCACTGGAATGCTAGTGTTACATCATCATCAAGTTCCAAATACTCAAATAAGTTTCTCTAGGCTCTTGTGTTTGTATTTCTAAGTTCCTACTCAGTTCTGGTCTACTGATCAGAAATATTTGAAAGTCCTCTAATCCATTAAAGGTCCATTTATTCCTCCCTTTCCTCAACACCCACCAGTATGAAAATATTCAACTTTGCAGGGTAAGTTGTTCTTGGTTGCATAACTATCTCTTTTGCCTTTTGGAATTTCAAGATTTCCTTTTCTTTTTTAATGGGAGAAGCTGATGCTTTCTTGTATGATTCTAGGTACTTTAAATGTTTCGTTCTAGAAATTAATGGAATTTTTTCTTTGATGCTTTGAGTTGTGGCTATGATATGCCTAGGATTGCTCCTTTTGGAATTTCTTTCCAGAGGTGATTAGTAGATTCTTTCTATCTTTACTTTGCTTTCTGGTTCTAATATATCTGGGCAATTTTCATTTATGATTACTTGAATTATAGTGTTCAGGATTATTTTTTTAATCATGATTTCCAGAGAGTCTGAGAGATTCCTCCTTGATCTGTTTTCCAGGTCAGTTGTTTCTGACATCAAGTATCTTACATTTTCTTCTATTTTTTTCAATCTTTTGATTTTTAAAAAACTATTTCTTGCTGTCCCATGTAACTGATTTGTTTGGTCTAGTTTTTAAGGGCTCTATTTCTTGGGTAAGGTTTAATCACTTTCTTTTCTTAAGATATTATAAAAAAAAATATTTATTCTCCTAATTCTTCCATTCAAAGTGTTTATCTTTTCATTCTTCCAGGTATTTATGTAATCCTTGTGGAAAACTCCTTGTTTTCTTGTCAATCTCTGTTTGTTACATAGTTACTATGTCTTTTTGGGAGATCTCTAAGTCTGTAATAATTTTTTGTACTGGCTGATATATTCTTTAGTTTACTCATCTTGTTGTCAGTTCGGTAGGAAGCTCTGGCTATATACTCTCTTGCTGACCTTTTAGGTTGAGCGCGTCACCTTGCCTGGTCACCTGATTCCCCTGCTGACCTATGATTAGCCCCGTCGGAATGCTGACATTCAGAAAGTGAGATTGTCAGGGCTCACTCTGGCATTTGAGCATAGAGTACTATGGACCTCAATACCATCAAGTGGGTGCCCTAGGCTGAATACTTCCTGCTGCTGTAAACAACTTGTGATTCTTATACTTGCATTACTAATCCATTTCAATCTCTTAATCATTAAAGAGGTTACTGTCCATCTCTAAGGAAGTCTTCATGTTAGGGACAGTTTTATTTTGTCTTTGTATCCATAACATTCTGGACGCAGTAGGAACTTAACAAATATTTGTTGGATTAAATGGTTAAATATTCTGTTTCAAAACAGGATAAATTCAAGGCTCTTATTTATGCTGCTGCACTGCGCTAGTCACCCTAGAGTAAGAAAAAAAAAACTAAAGAAACATGATGTTAATAGGATAGGACTGGACCTGTGATTTAAATTGATATAGAGTACTACTCCTGGAGGAAGATTTCCTCTCCCAATGCAAGGTGGCATTGGCTTTGCAGCTCACAGCCTCAGAGAGTATCCTAGAACACAGAATGCCTAGGTGACCTGTCAAGGGTCCCTCACGTAGAAGGTGGCAGAAGTGAGATCTGAATGCAATGCTTTTTAATTCTGAGGATGATGTTAATAAAAAGAAGAAAATCAATAATCATTTATACAGTGCCTACTGTGTAATGGGCACTGTGCCACGTGCTTTACCAGTATGATATCACTATATCCTCGTAACCTGGAGAGGTAGGTGTTGTTATTATCCCCATCGTACACTTGAGGGTCTGAGGGAGATGGAAGTGACCTGCTTAGAGTCACACAGCTGCTAAGTATCTGAGGCCAGATTTGAACTAGGGTCTTCATGCATTCTATTCACCAGATCCAGGGCTTTATCTGCTATACTACCTAGACTTTAAAGGTAAAGATTTACCTTTACCCTTAAAAAGACTAAGTAAAGAAGGAAGAGAGGAGGCTATTATTTCATAAAAGAAAGGAAAAGTATTATTTATTATTATTTAACTGTGTTAAAAATACTATTATGGCATAAAACATTAAGAAGCCTCAAATTGACCATGTAAATTCATCTGGAATTACCTTATCAATAGTAAGCATATAGAAATGTGTGATGTCATTTTCATGTGCATATTTGATTCTTGCCATACATTCTTCTTCATCAATTAATTCACCAACATACTCATTCACAAACTCTCCCTGTAGGATAGAAGGATATAGCAATAATAAGTGATATACCACGCACAAAGAGAACATTTTATATCCTGCATTAATATCAATTAGGACAGGAACAGGGTCTCATCTTAATATTAAAGTACTGATCAAAAGATACTCTGTGAGCTAATTCTCTCCCTAGATGGGTCATAGAAGGCCAAGGGCTTAGAATACACTTGATTGAAGCACAAAAACTCACATACTTAACCTTTTCTCAGACTACCAAACAGTACAGGAATTGCTTGATCGTATGAATGAAGAGCTGAAATAGGGGTTGACTTCGAAGGACATGCCACTTAGGCTTTAAAGAATTTCTAACCCAAGTCACCTCTCTAAGCAATTATTGCCTCTGTAAGAAAACTTCCTTCTAGTTCTGCTGTTCATTAAAACAGAGGATAACCACAGAAGATTATCAGAGACTTCTACTGAGCCCTGAACACTTTAGTGATATGCAATCTGCCTTTTGGCTCTAGACACAGAGGATAACCACAGAAGATTATCAGAGACTTCTACTGAGCCCTGAACACTTTAGTGATATGCAATCTGCCTTTTGGCTCTAGACCTCCCAGACCAAGTAACTTCTCTAAGGGCTAGAAAACTTTAGGGGCTTCAGGAATGTCGCAGCAATCTCTCTAGGCATTATTTCTGATTAATTCAACAAGACTAGACTTCTAACTTCGAACTCTGATGGAGAAAACTCCCTTACCAGGATGGATTTGCACCTACTTATATAGTCTTAGAGAGTTAACAGGACATTGAGAAGTGATTTGATCAGTCACATAGTCAGTATATATCAAAAGTAGATCTTCCTATGAATCATGCCTGTATCCCTTACCCTCACCACATATATCATCAGCCATTCAGGATATCCAATGGTAGTGCCTCTCCTCCCCCTAAATACCCAGAAGGAAACTTGATACCAAGAAAATAAGAAAAGAACGGTCTTTTAAAACTGTATTAGAATGACAACTTCTTTTAAATATGACCATTACATTTCCTGTGGGGAAGGCTTCTTATATAGTCTGTCAAAAGACACAGCACAATGGACTAGATGAAACAGAAATTTAGAGAGGTAAGGAAAGCATTCTATTACAATTGGTCATTCTTATAAAAATGAGGCTGCTATTTAATCTATCACTATCTTCAGACTAGATATTCATTTAGTACTTGTTGAACTAAAGCATCTATGCCAGCAGATTTCTTTGGACTCTGGAATCACAGCAACAAAAATAAAAAGGGATTTTAAAAAACATTTGTAGACACATGTTTAAAGTAGTAGAATAAAGAAGAATGTAAATGCATTATCTGAATCTTGGGATTGTATAGAACTAAAGTAGCACTCTTTGCCGTTCTGACCCTCCCAACAGCACAATTCTTCATAATTAGTGACTACTTGCTGTAATACCAAACTGGTACTCCCATCTTTGCTTCAGGACAGAAATTTTAAAGGTAAGTAGTTTAATCATATTTTGAGAACTTTCCCAATTTTAGATCAAGTGACCATTTTAAATAAAGTTCTGAAAGATCATTGTTTTCTGATTCTCTTACAGGGAAAAAATATTACATACCTTTTTAATGTCCCTCTTGGCAACCAGGCCCCAGCCTTTGCCATCAGTCTTGATGATCTTTGTTTCTGGGTACTGCCGTTTGGTAAAGCACTGGTTTTGGCACTGTTCTCCTGCTGGACAAACTTGAGGGTGGCACTCATACATTAACATCCGATTTAAACACTCTGAGTCGAAACCACAGGGATTTTCATCTGTGGGCTTGCAGTTGCATTTGGGAATTTCGGAAATATCAGCTGTATATATCTGAACTTTTCCACAAGGTTTATTCACCTGAGTGTAGAAATTAAACTATTTTAAAGGAAGGCAGGACACCTGAATCCCTCCTATGCCTTCACTTTCAATGAGGTTCCTTAAATCTTACATATTATAGCTGAAATGAGAAATCTGGCTAACATTTTATTAATGGTAATTATTTGCCTTCTTTTCTGAGACTAAAGAACAGGACCTCAGACATCATTAGGGTACAACAGTTTACCAAAAATATAGGTAGATGGGTAATTCCAAATTTTCTAAATTCAGTTAATACTAGTATGGAGAAGGCAACAGAGGGAGAATCAGAAAAAAACTGAAAAGTATTCAATGAAAATGATTCTTCCTCTACTTTCATTCAATTGTATACTCAACCCCATGATATAATGGAGGGTAGCCAAAAGAATCTAGATCAGCAGTTCTCAACCTGTGGGTCATGACCCCTTTGGGAGTCGAACAACTTTTTCACAGGGGTCTCCTAAGACCATCAGAAAACACATATGAGTATTAAAGGGTCGCAGAATTAGGAAGGTTGAGAACCACTGATCTAGAGGTATGGCATAATCAAATATGAGGGGGGAAAGCCTTGATAGATCCTTCTTCATTAAAAATCAGAGAACATGCTTATAGAATATGTGTGTATGTGTATACACATGGATATACATTATACATGTATGTATATATTTACTAATTTTAAGAAGAATCACAGACCTCACAAAACAAAAAGTAAAAGACCATATCAGTAGTAGAGAAAAGTGACAAGGAGACAAGGTATCAAGTTGAGTTCCTGTCAATGGGTCACTGAAACTAAGAAGAAAAAAAAATCAATACACAAAGCGGGCAGAGAGATCACTTTTTGCTCTTTCTGGTCCTGATCTCTAGATTGTGATCACAACATTGAGCTATTTGAGAACAGAAAGCACATGTTTTTTATGCATCATTAACTGGTGCTGAACAAAAATATCCAATTAGTTAAATCCAATTACCAGGTTCTTTCATTTCCAATACTATCCCTCATAATTTAGGTCTCTTTTTTCTTACCCTCAGAATACTACAACTTACCTTCAATCTCAAACTCTGATGATCGAAGCTACACAAAGCTACTTTCACCATGTCAGACACCACGCTTAAAAGAAGAGTCCTCCACATTCTGGCTATAATCTACTTTATGCATACATTAACTCCTGTTACTTTCCTTTACTCTAGTGGAATTATCTGCTTACTTCCCTTACAAGAAGATGCTTTTTGTTCATCCCTGTAACTCTTGAAATCCTACCTAACCATGTCAAGTAAAGCTTAAAACCTATCCCTGCTATGCAATAACCTTAATCTTATAAGGAATATTCCCACACATTTAAGTCTAAAATGACACCATTTTGCTGTTCATCTGGGTGATCTTTCAATGAATTCTTATAAAAATTATCACCCACACATTCATATTGTACTTTTCACATACTACTTGGCGTTGAAGTTCTTTTATATTTGTCTTGGACTTAAGTCCAGTGTCTTCCACAGCATTACATGGCAGTGTTTACTGAAAATAATGGCACCATAATAAATGTGTGCTTGCCCATATGAACTATCCATTCTTGAGAATCATATCTATTGCACAAATGTTTAACAATTTAAACTTCATTAATACCAAATTACCTAATTAATCAATTTCAAATTCAAGAGTTATGCTCTAATGATTTCTTCAAATATTTATATTTAAAAGTCTCACCTTAATGTGTTTGTAAGGTGGAGGTTTACGTTCATTTTCCTGGGTTTCTCTAGCTTCTCGCTGAAGTTTGATTTCTCGAAAACGAGCTTCAGCTTCTTGCAGTGCTAAAAAGTTCATGAAATATGGGTAAGAAATTTTGTTAATACAAATAACTCATCTCTGTTTTATTCCATAATCCTGACAATTTCTCTTGTTCAAATGTCATTTTATGGCTAAATTGATCCAATACACTGGCTTATTATTACAAAATGAAAAGGGCACTAAGAATTTACAGCTTAAATATACATTAAGATATTTTGGGGCAGTATTTTTTATGGTGATAAAGAATTGGGAGGAAACAACGCAAATGCCATCAACTAAGGAATGGCTAAACTAACTGCAATACATGAATGTAATGGAATATTACTGTGCACTAAGAAAAGACGAAAATGATGAATACAAGGAAGCATGTAAAATTTTATATAAACTGATGCAAAATGAAACTAAGTCAAGAAAATGATATATACATCGACAGCAATATAAATGGAAAGAAAAATAAAACCCAAACTAAATGTTGTCAAATTTTAACAACAATGCTTGGGCCCAAGGAAGACAGATGAGAAGATAACTTCTCCTACTTCTTTGGAGTGATAGAAAACATGGGTGGGGGTGGCTAGGTGGTACAGTGAAAGAGCACTGGCCCTGGAGTCAGGAGGACTTGAGTTCAAATCTGGCCTCAGACGCTTAACACTTAGTAGCCAAGTGACCTTGGGCAAGTCACTTAACCTTAGTTAGCCTTGCCTTCCAGCCTCCAAAAAATAGCAAGGAATAAGAAAATATGGGTGAAGAACAGAGCATAAAACATTAGATGTTTTCAGTGTGTTCATTGGTTTTGCTGAATTTTGGTTTTGTCCTCTTTTTCTTAAAAAATTCTTTGTTATAAGGGCTCTCTGAGATCAGGGAATGGTAATACTAGGAGAAGTGTAAGTTTTGTAAAAACAAAAGATACCAATAAAAACCAATTTTTATACATTTATAATTTATACTCTTAATAAAGAATACTTTCTAGTTTCTTATTCTGCATAAGGTTGACACAGCATGTCTAAGACTGAAAATACATTTTCTTCTCAATCTAATATGCAGATATTATCATTAATTTTAAAAGTATTAATGTTTTAAATGTCATCAACAAGTACAAATATTCGAAGCTATGAGAAAAGAGAACATTTAAAAAAAAATAAACACAAAAGCCTACTATGTGCCAGACATAGTGCTAAGCACTGGGAATACCTAAAAAAAAATTAAAAAAAAAGCCAAAAGGAATCCCTGTTTTCAAGGAGCTCAGTCTAATGGAAGAATCAACATGAAAACAGCTGTGCACAAATAAGACATATATAGGATAACTGGAGATAAACTCAGAGAAGGCATTAGCATGAAGGGGAAATGGGAAAGGCTTTTGTACAGAAGACAGGATTTTAGCTGAGACTTGACAGCCAGAAAAGCCAGGAGGCGGAGACAAGAAGGGAGAGAATTCTAGGCCTGGGGAACAAACAGCCAGTGACAGTCAAGAGATGAGTGTGTTATTTGAGGAACAGCAAAGAGCTTAGTTAGTGTATTATAGAAAATGTAGAGGAGAATTAAGATGTAAGAAAAATGGAAAGGTAGAAAGGGGCCAGGTTAGGAAGAGTTTTAAAAGCCAAATATGGCTAATGTTGACCCCCTTCTTCATTTGGATACTCTTCTTTCTAGGTTTTCACAACACTACTTTCTGGGTTCTCCTTCTACCTATCTGACCCCTCTTTCTCAATCTCCTTTGCTAGATCTTCATCTAGGTCATGCCCACTAAGCATGTGTGTTCCACAGGACTCTGTCCTAAAACCTCTTCTCCCTCTAGGCTGCTTCACTTGATGATCTCATCAGTTCCCATGGATTCAATTACCATTTCTATTCTGATGATTCCCAGTTCTACTTACCTAGCCCTAACCTTTCTGCTGACCTCCATTCTTGGATCTCCAACTGACTATCAGACTTTCAACTCAATGTCCTATAGATATATGCAATTGAACACGTTAAAAACTGACACATTATTTCCTCCCCCAAAAATTCCCTATTACTTTTGAGGGTATCACCATCCTCTCAGTCACCCAGCCTTGCAAATTAGATGTCGTCTTTGACTCCTCACTATCTTTTGCCTTCCATATCTAATCTGGTGCCAAAGCTTGTTGATTTCACCTTAGCAACCTCTCTTGAATATGCCCCCTTCTTTCCTCTGACACTGCTTCCTCACCTCCCGCCTGTCCTACTGCAATAGCCTGCTGCTGGGTTGGCCTGCCTCAAGTCTTTTCCCTCTCCAAACCATCTTCTGTTCAGACACCAAAGTGATTTTCCTAAGGTGCATGTCTGATCATGTCACTCTTCTTCCCTATACTAAGTGAATCCCTGTCACTTCCTAGACAAAATGTTAAATCTTCTGTTTAGTGTTCAAATCTCTTCATAATTTATCCCTCATGCTTCCCCCTCTTTCCAGTCTTTTTATACCTTACTCACCCCACAATACTCTGACAATGACCTTCTTGCTGTTTTTCCTACAAGACATCCCATATCTTCTAGCTGTATTAGTATTTCCACTTGTCGTCCCACATGAGGAATACCCTCCTTCCTCATTTCTGCCCCTTGGCTTCCTAGCTAAAAATCTCACCTCCTATAGGAAGCCTTAATACCTCTTCCTTTTAGTCCCTGCCCTCTGTGATCATCTCCCATTTATCCCATCCACAGCTTGTTTGTAGATAATTGTTTGCATATTGTCTCACCATTAGACTGTGAGCTTCTTGAGGGTAAGGGACTGTCTTTTGTCTTTGGATTCCCAGCACTTAACACCCTGCCTGACAGAGTAGGCACTTTAACTGCTTATTGATTGAAAAGCTATATATTAACTTTATTAATACAGAGCAAAATTATCTTATATATATAACATAGACTTTATTGCTCCTTAAGTTGTCTGTATTTATATAGATAGCTATGATATTAGTACATTTTCCTTTAATTCTTCCTTCTCTACTTTAAGTCATAGCATTTTCCTATGAACTTTTCCTATTTCTGCTTTGTTTCATAATAATATTCAATTACACTCACACTATAATTTAGTTTTCAACCATTTCCAAGTTGTTAGGGTACTGTTTATTTCTAGGTTTTGTTTAGCTATACAAATACTGCAACTAGGACTGTCTTTATATATGCTGATCTTTTTTTCTTGTCAGCAACATCTTTAGGGTATAAAATATGAAGTAGGATTTCTGGGATGAAGTCTACAAACACTTTTATAACTCTTATTATGTAATTCTATATTTATTCCCAAAAAGATCGAAACAATTCACAGCACCACAAATCAATAAGTATGTCAATTTTTCCATAGTCACACAAGCACTGAATTATCTAATAGTATAACTAGTATCTATCTAATAGTATCTAATCTTATCTAATAGTATCTTTGCTAATTTAATGGTTATAAGATTATATTTCAGAGTTATTTTAATTTTCACTTCTCAAATCAGAATTCTCAAATTCACTTTTCAAAATAGTGATTTGGACCTCTTTTTCAAGTAATTGCTCATATTTGTTTTTTTCTTTTGAGAACTTCTTGTTTATATTCTGTGAACATTTACTTACTGGAGAATGACTCTTACATCAAATTTCTTATAGATTTTAAATGCCAGAATTTTATCAAATGTGTTTACTACAAAGATTTTTTTCCCCTAGTCTGTATCTTTCTTATTCTGCATATATTGTTTGTAGTTGTGCATCTTTCCCATAACCAAATAGATCTACTTTGTTTAAATTCCTTTTTTGAGTATGCTTTGGGTTTATTATTGATTTTCTACTTTTTAAAACTGCTCTTTTTAGTAACATCAGTATTTAGTTACATCTGACAACTCAGTAGTAGCTCATAAATTTGGACAAATATTAAAATCTAATTCTGATGTCACATCATGGTTTGGCAGACAAAGGGCTGGGCCTTGAAGCAAGAGACCTGCTTATAACACATACTGAGTGTGTGACCCTGGGAAAGTCTCTGTCTCTCAGAGGTTTAGGTCATTCTCCAAGACTATAAATTATAGAGAAAGTGACCATCTGCATTTTCTTCTTTTAGAACTTCCCAGTACTTATGAAATCATAAGTCTCATCCCTATTTATAGGCTTAATTTTAAAACAAATTTAATTCAACAAGAATTATTAAGTATCTATTATGTGCCAGGCACTGTGCAAGGTGTTAGGAATGCAAAAGTCAAAAAAGACAGTATCCTTAAGGAGTATACTAATTTTACTTATGTAAAAGATAAAAATACAGACAGAAAAATATAAATCTATACAAAGTCTGGAGGGGTTTTTGCTCTTTTTTGACAGGGGAGGAAGAGAATATTAACAACTGGAGATATTTGGAAAGATTTATGAATTAGAAAGAGCTAGATATTATAATTAAGCTAAGGAGAAAAAGCATTCAAGGCCCTCAAACTGGGCTGTGTAAAGTCACTGAGTCAGGAGATGTAATGTTATATTTGAGGAGGAACAAATTGGTCAGTTTAATTTGAGAAGGTAGAATGTAGTGTGTGTGTAGCAATAAAATGTTTATAGGAGATTCAAACTGATATGTCCAGCAAGCAATCAGCAACATGGAAAGGGAACTCAGGAGATGGACAAAGGCTAGATATTTAGATACAGGAGTCATCTGTATAGAAATGACGACTGAACCCATGAGGGGTTATGAAGGATATTTCTGTACTCATCCTAAAAATGAATCTAAACATTTGAACAAAGGAAAATCATAAGTTTTTATGACAGATGTAGAGAATGCTATAGACTTAGTTCTGTAATAGATTTTGAATGTGTAATTATAAGAATAGAACATGTAAGGTAGTGTGATACAGTGGAAAAGAGCCCTCACTGAAGCCACAGGACAGGAATTTGAATAGTGTCACTGACTCGATTTCCCAGGCAAAGTCCTATCACCTCTCTCGTGAGGTGACAGGACTCATCATTCCTCTCATGAGGAACTTAGTTTTCCCATCTGTAAAATGAAGGGGTTGGGCTTAATGACATCTAAGGTCTCTTTCAAGCTCTAAATCTATGATCCTACTGAGGTGGATAACGATCAAAGCTCACTACACCCAATCAAACCTTAAAGAAAAAACAAGTGCAATAAAACCTTATAATAAAGGATCTTACCAAATTATGAATTTCATTATATTGCAGTTTAAATTATATTATTTATAGGCACAGAGATGTATAATAACAATATCTCTTTTTTCCTTTACAGTAAAACCAGACTAACATAAAAATGTATTTTATTGACCCCAAATTCTCGAGTGTCAAAAAAAGGATAAATATGAAACTTATATGTAAGATAAAAGCATCCAGAAAATAACTTGAAAATAATGATCATGTATACACAGAGTACCACAGGACATAACTTTATACAAACTGTTAACTCTACTAAAAATTTGTCAGTAATACTTTTCTAATCACACCATGGTATTTACAAACTAGTTTCTCTTATTTGTCTTAAAATGCAAATGCAACATGTTTGGTCTATTTCTTTTTTCTGTATACTCTCAAAGAAAAAAAAGATTAATAGGGTGAACATAAGACACTTGAGAAAAAATCTAAACAACATATTTTATATCTTGATACCATTTTTGAAGACTTTTCCAATTCCTTTAATTCCTTGATATTTGCTTCCCTGATCTCCTTCCATATAGGGAAAGACTCGTGCCTGATGTGTCCAGTAATAATCTTTAGACCCAAAGAAAAACACAGGAAACTCTCCAATCTCATGCTTCATTTTCTGAATATTTGGAGGAACATTTTTTGGATGGCAAACTTCTGCAGGCCACCATCTATATGACAAATTTTTAAAATTACATATTTAAAAACCTTTCATGGATAAGGGTGACAATTTTTTTTAAACTTTTGTTTATTTTTAGTTTACATCATTCATTTTTCCATGAGATTTTGATTTACAAATTTTCTCCCTGTCTTTCCCCTACCCATCATCCCAAAACAGCGATCCCACTCACTGTATACCCCCTCCCCCAATCAATTCTCTCTTATATATCCTCCCCCATCACCCCTCTGACTTTCTGATAGGGCAAGATGGATCTCCCTACCCCAGTACCTGTATATTTCCCTCCTTCCTATTCCACCCCCCACTTGTTCTATTCTCTACTTTGTCCCTGTCCCTTTACAAAAGTGTGTGCTTCTAACAACCCTCCCCCCAAGGAATGACAATTTTAAATATTTTTCACAATATAATCTAATTTAACAAAAATAGACTGAAAAGGGGGGGGAGGAACACACAGACATAATCAGCATGAATTTTTGCTTATCAGACAGACCTGTAGTTTCCAAGTTTGACCCAAATGATGTCTTGAAAATGAAGCTTTTTTCCAGCTCTGCAGTCATTGCAATACCAACTGCCATCTGGCATTTCAATATTTAAACAGTCTGGATGAAATGCTGCTGGACATGACTCACAGCATAACAGACTTCCCCCTATGTGAAATGGAAAACTTTAGTTAGCTTTTGTTTACTCCAATTCAGGTCTTGATTTAACTTCTCATAAAGTATAATAAAATTAATTGTGACACATTTGACTTTGAAATACTAATTCAAGAAAAATGACACTGTAAATTCTGACATCTTGATACATTAAAGTGTGTCACCACTACTACATTTTACTCTAATTTTAGTTTGAAATATTCTCTTACATGGTACCAACAATTGCAAAAATGTTAGTACGTTGTGTTTGCCTGTTGTTAATTGGGAATAGTCACCATCAAAGGATTTTAATGTGCTATTGCTGCATATTTTAGCACTTTAAAAATGTGACAGTCATAAAGTGACTACACTGAAAAACTACTTTCAGTAGAGTGAAGGTATCCAAACAATAGATTAAATCTAAATGAAACAAAAAAAATGCCTTACCTTTCGAGCAAACAAAGCACCAGCTCACATTTACATGGGCATGATGACTTTTTCCTTTCCGAGCAGTGAAATGATTAGTGCAAACAATGTTGTTGGAAGCAATCACTGAACACCCTGCAGCCAAGCAACCATCTCCTCCATGATAAGCAACAGGACAGCGAACACATCGCATCATTTTACCTATCA
Organism: Pseudocheirus occidentalis; assembly: GCA_028646575.1. Lineage (NCBI taxonomy): Eukaryota > Metazoa > Chordata > Mammalia > Diprotodontia > Pseudocheiridae > Pseudocheirus > Pseudocheirus occidentalis. The sequence goes on from CM053601.1 coordinate 141,912,446, forward strand.
AGTATACAAATGTTTAAATGTGCCAATAATTTAAATATCTCTGATTCGATTCATGCAGGCGCTCCCTTCCCTCCCCCAATGCAGACTATAACCTTTCCATGTCTTAGAACAAGCCTGCACAACCTTCGGCCCTCAGGCCACTTACTGTCAAAGGACACCCCAACAGATTTTGCAGGAGCCCTCAAAAAATAGAGGAATGTAGATGTTTTCTTCTACATTTTTTGGACGCTGCCCAAAATCCTTTGGCATGCTGCAAGTGGCCCACAGGCCATAAGTAGCCTTTGGGCCACAGGTTGTACAGGCCTGCCTTAGAACATGGTCATCATGGATTCATGTGGCTACAATCATCCATTATCTGATACAGCCAACTTTCTAAGTGATAAGCCTGTGCTGATTCAGCTAGGAGGATCCTCCAACAAATAAAAAAAGTCTGTTCCCAGGACTGTACTTAAATGTAAGAAAGCCAGGTAGGAGTAACTGGACCTCGTGATATCTATTAATACAATCCTGAAATACCCAGAATAATCTTTATGCCATAATCCAATACAAGAGTAGAACTTTATGAAGGGTATTTATATAATAACTTAAAAAATATAAGGGTCATCTAAACTAGCTCCAATTATTTAAAATAAATATAGGTAAGTTCTCAGAGACTGGGGCCAAAGGTCAGGAAGAGGTGTTAAAACTACACTGGGACATTTTAAACAAGTATTAATAATACTTAATATAGCTAGGTCATTTCTCTCATTAAAAAAATGACAAGCTGTACATTATCAAGGAGATAAAACACTGAATTATGCTGAGAAGAGTACTACCCTTTACTTTGTTAATCATTCATGAAATATCACATACACTTTTTTTAAAAGGTCTTCAGGTAGGGAAAAAAATTTTCATTGGAGAAAAATCAGCAGTAACTTTTAAGGGGAAAGCAATCAATTAAAACTTTAAACCTTCTTTCAAGAACGTTTAACCATAAATTTTTCTCTCATTTAAGATTAAGAGAATAGAAAACAAGGTGAAAAGATTTAGGCTTTTTTGGGAGTGAGGAGGTTATCAACTGCAGCTGTCTAGGGTTGCATATTCAAAACGAAAAAGAAAAAGCCCATGAGGGGCAGCTAGGTGGAGCAGTGTCTAGAGTACCAGCCCTGTAGTCAAGAGGACCTGAATCCGGCCTCAGACACTTAACACAAAACCTAGCTGTGTGACCTTGGGCAAGTCACTTAACCCCAATTGCTCTCCAAAAAAAAAGCAAAAAAAAAAAAAAAGTGAAACTGGAAAAGTCCTATTCTATATATCTAAAATTGATTTTTTTCAGTTTTTTTAAACAAAAAAAATCTTATTAATCTTATTTGAAGAAAAATTAATTTTACCCTTTAAAGGGTAGCTAGATGATTCAATGGATGGAATTAGGAAGACTCATCACCATGAGTTCAAATCTGGCCTGAGACACTTACTAGTTGTGTGACCTGGGCAAGTCATTTAACTCTGTTTGCTTCAGTTCCCCATCTGTAAAATGAGCCAAAGAAGGAAATGGCAAACTACTCCGGTATCTTTGCCAAACCCAAATAGAGTCAGACACAACTGAAACAACTGAACAACAACAAAATACCTTTGGATGATCTTGGATTTGAAGGATTTGTTACATGACAGCTTACACAGCTGTGGAGGGGACAACGAAATCCTCGGCTCTCAAATACAGTAAGATGGTATTTTTTCACACATGCTTCATGGTAAAATTTTCCACATTGGGATACAACACAGCGTTTCACTTCTGTTTTTTTCTCCTTACAAACAAAACACGAGTGAATCCCTAATAATGATTAAAGGGAAAGTTAGGTATAGAGAAGTATTAGTGTTAAATTAAATTATAGTTAAGTACTTAAAAATCAACAAAGTCTAGCAATGTTCCCTTTCCAAAGGGGTTATGTTTTCAAATGAGTGTGGGGAAGCAGAGGGGAGAGGGGAAAAAACTAGCTGCTACTTTAAACCCTTGTAATAGGGAAGCATTCTTTAAAGTTTTAGCCTGAACACACAGACATAGCTGGAAAAACACAAAACATAATAATGCAGCTCATTTTCTCATACAATAGAATATTTGAGTTGGAAGGGATCAAAAAAGCCACCTAATTCCAGCCCAAACGTTAATAATAATCTACTCTAAAATAAATTCAATCTGCAGTCATTCTGAATTTGATTGAAGGTCTCTAGTGAAGGGAAAACTAAAACTTCTTGAGAAAGCCTTTTGTACTTTTGAAGAGATGTAGTTATGATTTAGGGAAAAGTGTTATGAATTATTATGCATATTGTGAAATCTGACAGGATAATTAAGGGAGAAACTTAACTAAATAAGTGTAAAGTCTGAATGATAGAATATTATGGAAGAAATGTAATTTTATACCTCTTAAGAGCATAGAGTAAAACCATTAATAGTACTATGGGAAAAGTACTATCTAATAATAAGAATCTTATGGAACAAGTAGAATTTATAGCTTATAAAAACAAATGTTTCTCAAAGGAATTATAACACTTCTGCATCTATTCTTCTTTTAACCCTATTACATAATTTGCTTAACAAAACCTTTTCTTTAAATAAGCTTTTGAGGGGGAGGAGGGGGGGTAAGTATGACTTGCTTGTGATTTGGGGTTGCTGTGATTTCATCAGTAGAGTGATCTCCTGGTGAAGAAATTCCTTCCACTAATAGAGAACAACTACTGTTCTACAACTCATTTCTTAGAAAACTGCCTGAGAGGCTCCATGATCTGTTCTGGGTCACATAATCAGTATGTCTATGGCAAGGACAGAAGCCAACCACTATATTCCACTATGCCAGATTACCTCACCAAACCCTTTCTTCATAGAGAAAATAGAACCAAGGTGAAATATACTAATCAAAAATCCCAAGACCATACAGTTAGAACTAATGTGATTTCACTACAGTTAAAAAGAATTCTCTGAAATCCTCAAAAATCAAATATGGATCACATCTCACCAAATTCTCTGGTAGCATTATAATTCTTGGATATTCTAATATGAAAAGAGTGGCTCACAAATCTGAACTGCGATAATCATTTATGGATGTTTTTGATTATCATGATTCTTGCAATGGGTACTGACATTTATAATGAAACATTTCCAAGTTTCAAATAATGTCCTACTGATGAGAATGTCTATCAAAATTCCAGCACAGCCAGATGGTTAATATTCTTTACAACAAGTTAACTTTATTTGTACAAAATTTTGGCTCTAATTTTAATTTTTTTAAAGTCCTCCCAAGATGATGTAAGCCAAGAAAGCACACTTTATAGTATTCTAATTTTTAAACTGACAAATGAGTAAAAGTTAATCTGCAAAAAATTAAAGACTCTAAAGTTAAGAGTGACATGAATCAATTTTATTTCAACAATTAAAAAATATCACGGGGCGGCTACGTGGCACAGTGAAATAGAACACTGGCCCTGGAGTCAGGAGGACCTGAGTTCAAATTTGACCTCAGACACTTAGCACAAAAAACTAGCTGTGTGACCTTGGGCAAGTCACTTAACCCCAACTGCCCTGCATTCCCCTCCTCCAAAAAAGCAAAAAACAAAAACAATTTTAAAATATCATGTCAAACAAACATCTTTTTTAAAGAAACCATTTTTTAAAATATAAGATTATTTATTGCTCAATGTTATAATCCAGAGATGAAAAGAGCACAAAAAGCAATCACTCAATTTGCAATAAGGTGAAAATGCTATGAAGTTACCAGAGATTAGAGTATTTTGATAGACAATTCTTGGGATTAAAGAAAAGGAACAGGTAGCACTAACATCAAAGGGAAAGGGCATTACTTGTTTCTATTAATTTCTTAGGAATAACAATTTCAGAAACAGTTCAAACACACACACATACATACATACATACATACATACATGTGTGTATATATGTGAAATCTAGAATATTATCGCCAGAGAAATTCTATCAATTTCTGTTTTTAAAAATAAAAACTTTTTTTTAAAGCTCTGAACAAAAAACTTGCCTGAAGTACATTCACTGCAAATGAATTTTCCTTCTGGTCTTCTAGAAAGCCCAAGGCAGGATAAATGAAAGGCTCCATAACAGGGTCCTTCACAAAATAGTAGATTGCCAGATTTCTCACAAAGCTTTTAAACAGAAAGCAGGAATGTTGAATATGTACAAAGATCTCTCCCCTCTCCCCATTTTTCTCTTCCTAAGCCCACTTTGCTATTTAGGGGGGAAAGTACACATGCAAAATACTATAGATTGCAAAATATTCATAAATAAATGAATTATAAACACTGCCACTGACTAGGCAATCTCAACTTGAACTAAAATGATACAGGCTTTATTAAGAAATTTCAAGTCAGACTTATGAACAAAATAGTCATAGAAAATGTTGCATTGTAAATTTATGGCTTAAAGCCACCGATGTCTAAAATTCATAAGACATTTCTATGGGTAAAGGCTACTTCTGACCAAATCATTATTTTATAATTGGGCCATAATAGTTCTATTTTTCACCTCTCACAATCAGAGTTCCCACTCAGCAAGATTCAAGCATAAATCAATGATCACAACTAGTTAGGGCAACAATTGCCTGTTTTACAGTAGACTGTATCTTCAGTAATAATCAAGAGTGAACAAGGGTTCACTCACAATAGGCAAAATAAGGACATTTTAAGCTTGACCAAAAGCCCATTATCACTGAACAATTACTAACTGATGAATGAAAGCTTTCAGCTTACCTGACAAACATATTCCTTTTTAGCTGTAGTTCCTCGCTCAGACTTTTTGGAAGATATAGATATTTCAGTTTGAGTCTCATCTGCACTTTCATATGGGGACTCTGAAGGTTCATCTCCTTGACCATCTGAGATCTGAAGATGAAGCGTATGGATTATATTTCACTATAGCCACAGAAAGAAACAAGGGATCGTATTCTGCTTTAAAAAAGGCACTAGTTATTGTTAAATGATTTAATATACAAACAATACCTTATAAACATTTCCCTTTTTTACTGAACTTAAATGTGACAACTTTTATACATGCATGTATAGAAGTTGTATTATGCCTAAGATTTAGCAACATTCTTAAATAACCATATATTTAACTAACTATACTTAATAACAAAAATATCAGTGCTATTTAAGATTTGAAAACTATAACACGGTTTAAAAATCTGGGGCTTTGACCTTCCCCACTAAACCACTTTGGTCCCAAACAAAATCAATTGTATACAGTAAAAGATGTTAATACCAAGTATCTGGGGTTTTTTCTTAAGTAAAATTTGGAACACAAGTTTAAGCCCCACAAATGTATTCCTATTTGTTTTATTTCAGTGCCAAAACTCAGTTTTAAAGGGGATCAGAAAAATATTCAAAATGGGATATACTCCTTTTCTACTATTTCTTAAAAGTATTCACTAAACTTAGTTTTTGAGACTTATTATCAAGTTTGTGGATTATCCATGTCCTCTGTTTCTCTTCTTCTCCCCAATGCTTGTCTTTGGGACATTTCACAGCTCATTAGTACCTCCCCCAGAGGGTGGGTAGCTGAAGGGAGAGAAGGTGAAGAGAAGGTGAAGTCAAATCTGTCCATTTTACTTAACAGTTCTGGTTTAAAAAAAAAAAAGAAAGAAAGAAAAGTTTGGGAGGAAGAAATTCGAACTCTTGGCCGAATAATATGATTAATCTAGGAAGTTCTGTTTAGCCATACTATACCCTACCACCCTCTTATTATCAAACATAACCTAGTTTAGGCTAATACTTCCCCACCCACCACTGAATCTTTTCAGAAGTCAAGAGTTCCAATTAAATTCACACATGCTTAACTGAAAACAGGGAAACCTTTTGCCATTTAATTTTTCTGTTAAAAGATTTGTAATGATCTTTGTAAAAACAAGACTAGACACTGTGTGTGGAAGCTTTTACATGAGCCTGAATCATGACATTCATTTATCACTGTGCAAAGTAGTGGATCTATGAAAGCGAATACAAAAAACTATTATTTAGAATTAAGTGATGGCTCTACACCCCTGCTAATTTGGTCAGTTCCGCAGGCTTATGCATCAACGACTGACTTCCAAGCAAATCATTCAACTTGTATGTTTATGTAATTTAGTTATTTAATAGGACATGTTGGGAACAAATTCTGATATTATTAAGTGTTTTCCTGATTTTAAATCAGTATTAAAAAACATTTTCTAGCAAATTTTTTCCTCCTGACTCTGCCGATTATTTTCTGTTTGGGGGTTTTGGGCTTTTTTTGTTTTGTTTTGTTTTTTGAAGGGGAGAGGGCAGGGCAATTGGAGTTAAGTGACTTGCCCAAGGTCACACGGCTAGTTTTTTGTGTTGTGTCTGAGGCTGGATTTGAACTCAGGTCCTCCTGACTCCAGGGCCAGTGTTCTATTCACTTGCGCCACCTAGCCTCCCCTCTGCCAATTATTTTCTAGAAAAATGGGAACAGAACAAGAAATCTAACTCTAAATTTTAAAATAAGTGAATATAATTTTGATATTTGACATATTTAAATGTTTTGCTATTATCTAAGCTGTAGTTTTAACAAAAATGTGCTTTTGTTCAGTATTTTACACTAAGTTTTTCCCTATTATTCCATTAGTATTCCTTTTGTATTATGCAGATATGGAAAAAGCAGCAATTAAAAAATACTTTGAGTTTAAGTCCCAAATTTATATGATTAATAAAGTTCCAAATCAAGTTAATAGCATTCCTACATATAGGGACACAAAGTGTCCTGTTCATGTTGGTACAAGCTAATAATCCTTTGTTACTGGGGCTACCTTTCAAAACACAAACAGAATAAGGTGCTATTGTCACTTTATACACTATAGGTAGGTTTCAGGGTGGAAAAGGCCCTCAAAGCACTTTACAAACCAACAGAAATTGAAATACAATAAGGAATGGTAAGGGACTTTAACCCAAATTTCAACTCAAATAAACCAGTTGTGCTTTATCCACAAAACCACATTGATACTAGTTTCAAACAAATTTAGAAGCAGAAAAAAATGGGTGGGGATAGAGACAGAAAACACACATCAGTCCTGATACAGAGGAAGAAGCAGCACCTTTTATTTAAAATTTACAGAAAAAGTTAGCATGTTTCCACTTGGAGAAGATATTTCCTAAAATTAACAAAGTGTGTTTAAGGAAGAACAGTGAATACACTTTTAATGCATGTATAAACTTTAAAAGACAAAATATTAAGTTATTTTCTAATATTTGGAAGAGGATATACATACAGGATAATATATAAAAATGAAACCTTACAAAGTTACAATCAGTAAAAGTACAATTCTAGGATTTTCTGACTTGTACCATGTGTTCCACCCTCTTTTTCCATTCATTTTTATGGGAACTGTATTCCAATGACTATTTAGCAAGTAGTAGCAAATGTAGACAGATAAATAACAGGATATAGTTTCTTTACTAAAGAGTCAGACTTCACTTCTACTTTACCATATAACATTACTTACTCAGAGATGTCAATTGTGAAAACGATAAATTCACCTTTATGGATCCTATGAACACAGTCCCAAAATCCCAGTATACGATATATATGAACTATTCCATATCCAATATGATGCATTTGGAAAAAGAAAAATGTAGTAGTTGAATGGACACAAGACTATTTTAAAGACTATTCTAGTTGCTTTTCATATTTACCAAAGGTATTTTAAGTACTTAGATTTTGCAGTTCTTTCCATTTTTAAAAACTTTTTTTTAGCAGTTTTCTTCAAACAGGAAATATTTTTCCCAATAAATTCTCTAATGATGTCAACCAGTCAAATTAATTTTTAAAAATTTTAAAAACTTTCTTGGGGAGGGAAGAAGCGTTTTTTTAAATATATTCTTCAGAATGTTCTAAAATAACCTGACCAATCTGATAAAGAAAACAGTTAACACATTTAAATAGCTATCCAGAAGCAATAGAGCTACTTAAGACAGGAATAATTTTGCCTATAATAGTTTGGTATTAATGCAAAAACATTTTATCTAAGTTCTTAAAGAATTAAAATCCACTTAAATTTTTGACAAATCTCTACATGGTGAGGACTAAATCATTTTTTCAATCACAATTATTATATGATTTGCAAACAATGAACATATCAAAAAATTAGATTTCTTAAATCCCTGTATAAATTATAATTTTACAATGGAATTTGGGAAGATAAGTTTATTAAGTTTAATAATTTTAAGATGCTTAGGTTCAGTTAAGTGATTCACATTAACTTTATATTTAGTCTAAGACTCTTGCAGATTCAACATTTTTTAAATAAAGCTGGTTATTAGAATTGGCAAATGATTTTAGAGACACTGATAACATTTCATGATCTATCAAAAGGAACAGAGTGAAGAATAGGGATTGGACCTGTGGTTTAATTATTATAAGGAGCTCCCAGTGAGGAACTGTTTCTTCTACCAATTCAGATTGGCACTTTCTCACCAACAGCCGAGAGCACTGAGTGGTTAAATGACTTGCCTGGGGTCACACAGCCAGTATGTGTCAGAGGTGAGACCTGAACCCAGGTTTTCTGGGCCTTGAGGCTAGCTATTCATTACAATACACTGCTTCTAAGACCTAAAACAACATCTAGACAAGATTTTACTGGTCCAAATATACTCCTAAATGAAATCTTCCTGAAGGAAAAAGAAAAACACCAAAAAAAACCCTCCCTCAAACCCTGATTGTACTCTGGTATTATACAAGCTAGATTTGGTGGGAAAGTACAGGCTATATACTAAAAGAATGTCAGGGCAATACACAAATGAACCAGTTACCTCTTGATTCTATTCATAAGCAATAAAATTACAAGTAACATTTGAATAATTTGGACAAATGAGTAAATTGGACAAATGTGGATATTGTATTTGTGTTTCACTATCTTCTAAAAAACAAAAAATTCTAAAAATAAGTGGGAAATACTTTACACTGGTCACTAGTGACACTTTTAAGATTCAGAAAAAGACATGCTTATTTGGCTACTAACAAAAACCTCATTCCATATTATGCTTAAATGTAAAAAGAAAAATATTTAGAATTTCCTACAATAAGAAACTGTCCCCAAAAGGTCACTAACTTCACTAATGGAAAAAAAAAAGATGAAAAAATCATTCCAAAATGTACTACATGTCAGATTTGTAACTGTATTTCAAAATACAGCCTGCCTATCAAATTTTCTTCAAAAGTTTACTAAATCATTTAAAAAAATAAAGATGAAGATTAAATTTGAAATCTGACCATTCAAGATATGTATTGTGTGTGTGTATATGCACATACACACATATCAGTATAAATAGAAAGATATGGTAGTAATTATGAAGGAAGCTCTCAAACTCAACCTTGGGAAAGGATAAACAAAAAGTTTCATTAGCAAGACTGCAGGACAACTTTTTAAAAGACTTACCAGGGTGAAACTTTAAATAGATAGACAAAACCCTAAACCAATACACATCAGGCCCTCCTTTCCCTATCACATAAAAGATACATTAAGATAGTGAAACAAAAACAAAAGACATCTTTTCCATTTGCTAAAAATAAATCTTTTATCCTGGGCAAGTAGGAATAATATTTATTAGATTAAATCAAAGAGAGTAATACAATAATCAAAGGTTCCAAAAGAACATGCACTATTTTTTTTTCCTTTGAGAGGATGGGGGAAAAAAGAATGGTGCAGAAAAAGTTTTTTGGTGGAAACTTCATCTTGAAAATATTCAGACCCTCAGTATAACTATTGTTAGTAAATTTCTTCGACAATACATAGAAGACTGTATTAATGAAATTCAAGTATTTCAAGAGGCTGAGGTATGGAGGGGCTGAAAATCTGAAAGAATACCCATACTTATAAAATCATAAATCTAAATTATCAAAGCTTTTCAACTACTTTGAAAACACGGAAAAGAACTCTAGCTTTTTCCTCTGGTCCTCTAATTAAATGTAGATGGATAGAAGTATTAACCCACTAATTAGACTGCAATCATTTTTTTTGTACTGCTCTACTTGTTCTATCAATTTTCTAACAGGTAGGCATTTTTTTTCATTAGAGAATGATTTATACAGCTTTTCAGGTTCATTGCTACTCTGCACATTGTTCCTGAACACTTCCAATAATGATTTAGATAGAATCAAAATTCGGAGGGCAAAAAGTACAGCTATTAAGGAGAACCAAAAATGCTATTTCACTTTGTAACCCTTTAAACACTATACAAATGTAAACTCTATAAACTCTTACAGGATTTTCTAATAACCTTTAAGCCAACTCAAATCTTAATTTAGAATTAGAAAAGGCTAAACATATATAACAAAATGAATGCAACATCCAAATAACTTAAGTAAAAAAAGGCACTAGAAATTTTTCTACATCTACCATTATTATGCAGAAAAGAAGATATCTATGGAGACCTTTCTAATGTTAAAAAAAAAATCACTTCAAAGTTTCTTTTGAGGCACCCAATCTAGAATACAAAAAAAATATGAAATTACTGAAAATTTGTCTTACATTTTTAGAGAAAATGCTCCCTCAAATTGATCTTTCACAGTAAAGTCTTTAAAAGGTTTTTCTTATATTGATTATGAGGGAAGAAATGAAACTATCATTTACAAGACCACTGCAAAAAGGACATGGGGACCAGAATATGTGGCCACACAATCACCTTTTGGAATAGGACTTCTGTGACATTTGTAAAATTTTTCTAAAAAAATAATTAGATTTTCGAAGCTGTTGCTTTTGCCACAGTATTACCATTTTAGTAATAAATTACTATTACTATTGTTTTGGTAATTTACCATTTGTCATTCAAGAATTTTGCCTATTTTTGGCACCTGAAACTGAGTGAAGTAGTTGGTATAATACATAAGAACTTAGAGGCCCTAACGTCAGAATACTTGGGTTTGAATCCCACATCTGATGCATATGACCTGTATGGGCAAGTCACAACCTCCATGGTCCTCAGTTTCCTCATCCAGTATCATGAGGGGGTTGGACTAGAAAGGCTTCTTAGGTCTTCCAGCTTAAGACGTGATTTTTTGATATATGGCTGAAAAGTCTGGGTAATTAAGTGAGGATACAAGAATCCTTACATTTAAGAGTAACTTTTCATGGATGATTTTAGGGCAATCAATTTTATTGGTTTATGGAAGAGAATTTAGGTGGAATTAGTCACTTTTAAAAAAAGTTTTTTCAAGCTGTTGCTATAGCCATAATACCATCATTTTAGTAGTAAACTTTACTAACAAATATTATCAACATGTTTGCAGCAATGGTACAACAAACAATTTGAGTCAAATCTCCTAAGCAATTGAGGTTTCTCTCTCTGTAATCCTTTAGCTTGGCTAGTTGTTAAAGCCTCCCTGCTATCTCAAAATATTCGCCTATAAAATAAAGCTGCAATATACTATTACTATATCCATGAAGGGATTGTTTCTCTAATTCCCTGAAAAAAAAACAAACAACATTAAGGACTCATTTTTTTTTTCATGAAATTAAACTTCAGCACATTTAAGAGGCATGAATTAGAGGTTGAAGATATATTAGAAATGAAGAACAGACTTGATTTATCAGCATGTGGCAAGGGCAGAGTAATGATTATATTGCAGGTCTCTGGGCAACTGAATTTTCTATTGCACACTGCACTTGGTAGATGTGGTGTCTTTTGCTTATTTTTAGTGACTTAAAAGAAGTTCCTGGTTTTCTAGTATATTTTTCTCTAAACTAAATTAGATATAATGTAAACTAGCCTAAAAAAAATCTTAGGATGTAGACTGATAAGAAATATAGATGAACAGAATGAAATTTGTTAATTGTACACCATAATTTTAACTAATGCCATTTAAAAACTTTCAGAACAATATTCTAGAGATTAAATAGTTCCATAGGAACAAATGGATGATCATTCAAACAAGGTTATAGCACAGTTTAATAGTGTTAGGATGGTATTTAACTGTATTATGTAAAAAGACATTGGCTAGGACATTATATGGGGTATACTTATACCACTAATTAAGAATTCATGATACATCCAGACACGGTTGAAGTGTAACTTGTAATATTTATGAAGAAAGCTGAATTCCTTCATGAGACCTTCCTAGGGCTCCTTAGGAATCAAGAGCTAAACAATTAACTTTGCTTAACAACTCTCTAGAATACTTATTAACATATCACATGAGCATTTCAGGGTTTTTGTCTTATTTTTAATCAAATTGTAAGCTCTCAAAGGACAACTACTGTTTTCCCTAAACTCTGAATTTCCTCCAGTGCCTAGCATATATAAAATACATTAAAATGTTGTTTCTATTTGCTAGTAAGCAAAACTTCAGAACAAAATTTTAAAGCACATAAGGGCTACTAGAGAAAACTTATATACTAAATAACATCTATTCATAAAAGAAGGCCAGACACATGCTCTACTTGACATTACTCAAGTATGCAGGTTACTGTGTATTCAAAGTAATAAAATTACATTTCCTTTCTAAAAAAATCTAAAATTGGATTAAAAAAACACTTCTGACTTTTTAGCTTTAATCAGTGAGGTATCATTATACCTTTATCTAATATATTTATAGCCCTTCAAAGGACAAATATTTTATGATATATGTTTCTATGAAAATCAAATGGAGTCAATACTTCAGACACAGATTTTATAAGGTGAATCCACAGTACAAAAAGGATTCCATTTCTACAGAGAGTAATTAATTCGCACATAAGAGTAACACAATTTTTTTTTCCAGAATGACATATCACTTTGGCTGAATAGCATAATAAATCTTAAAAAAAAAATAACTGGAAATACAAACTATATCTCTGGTTCCTCCCGATGAAAACAAACTCACCTTCTTCAAAAACTTTTGGCTACTTCCCAACTGTACTATTCATAACTTTACTCATGGATGTTCCCTTTCCCACCATGCATAGTTATGTAGTCTATTCATAAAACTTTCACTTCAGGAGGTCTGGTACAGTAATTCTTTATGTTTTATGTGTGTAACCTCTTCAACCAGACAATATTTTCATTTTTTTAAACAGTCTTCATTGATACAATACTCTGCATATAGAAGGCAGTAAAGAGGGTGAAAGACACTATCCTACTTATTACTTAGCACATCCTCTATAAATAAAATTCATAGCTGTCATTTCAAATGACATCCTTAGTTTCCCTCCTGATTTTATTACTACGGTTTTCAACATTAAAAAGAACTTTCTCATATTAGTGATACTTGTTATTTGTCTCGGAGTTATGAATTTGTTCCTGAGCTTTTTGGAATGTCAGTGGGAGGTCAGGGTGTTTACGCCTTAGATTTTTTTTTACGTGATATGTTTATGGTATTGATTTTAATTTAGCCCAACATTACTTCTCATAAAATTGTTTTATTAAAGATGAACAAAAACCGCCATTGTTCAATAGATTTTGTTTTTCTTTTATCCTCAAGTATAACTGATTCAAATACAGAAATTTATATGCCAAAGTAATTTTTTTTTACTTTTCAATAAAAAAGAGGAAATGGTTTGGAAAACATATTCTACATATGTACCAGTTAAAGGCTTTTAGGAAAGTTAATATTTTTCTGATACAACTATGGTTTACAATATAAGCAATGAAATGTTTTCATATTCACAGCATGTAACATGTTAACATGTCTTAATAATACTCAGTTGAAGGGGCTAAGTAATTTTTCTCATCATGCAAACATGCTGAAATATCACAGCAAAGGATCAATACTTAAAACATTAGAATATAGTATCATTTTAAGTAAGTAATAAATGTATCAGGCAATGTAGCTAATGTAATTATGACACCATCTGGCTAGTTTTATAAATGAAATCAACAGGCTAAGGTAAAATAAATGTTCTTTAACATTTGACTAACTCAAAACATACTGCATTTAGTGTTTTATTGAAATTGTTCAGTAAAAAGATTAGGAACAAAATATTTCCTGCATATTAAATGTGGAGCACTAGTTTATGTCTAGAGTACTGAATATATCTCACTGGTTAAACTGGTATAAAGACTGACCACTTGAATAAAACTACTCATTTTGATATATGCTTTTAGAGAGAGGGGGCAAAAAACAGAATATACATGTGGATATTTTTCCAATACAAAATTCTCTAAGAACTAAGGAGAAGTTAACTCTAGTAAAATTAACTGTCTTTAATGTGGCATTGCATCCACATTTACAATTTAGACAGTTTCACAACCTAATGGTACCACTTCAATCAGTTTGAATGTTATGCTGATCATTGGAATGAATGCATTTTTATTATGAGATGAATGTGGTTGATTAAATGACCTTGATTAGGCATCTTACCTTGGTCTTAAAATTTGTGTATCTGTTTTCTTCATTGTGTGTGTTTATTAATACCAGTAAAAACAGAGTATCATACATCTTCCATACAATGATTGTGATAGAAATGTCATTTTAGTGTATACGATGACAGTACAACTTGCAGCAGACATCTTGGAATATTACATCATTTTATGTGCAGTACATTGCAGCAGAGCTCAAGTCCAACTTGACTGATGTTGGTTCCAATAAAAGCTGTTACCCGTGAAGGTGAAAAAAATAAGAATTTTCTCTAAGGGAAAAAGTATTAATGTTATGAAAACACTTAAATAACATTCATTCCTTCATAGGTCTTTGTCATGCAGGTGTGGAAATTTACCATTCTTTTTGTTCAAGTGGTAATTGTGCAAAAATAAAAACCAGGTAAACATGGAGCTTGCATATTCACCATTTGTTATTTTCTTTTTAATGTTAAAAAGTAAAACACACACACACACACACACACACACTCCTGGTGACACCTTCAATCATTTACTTCAACAAAATTTCCTACTGTGGCAGCTAGATGGCACAGTGGATAGAGCACTGGGCCTGAAGCAAAGAAGACCTGAGTTCAAATTCAGCCTCAGACATTTACCAGCTGTGTGACTCTGGGCAAGTCACTGTTTACCTCAGTTTCCCCATCTGTAAAATAGGATAATAACAGCACCTACTTGCCATGGTTGTTGTGAGGATCAAAGGAGATAATAAATGTGCTTAGCATAGTGCCTTGGCAAATAATAAGCACTATATATATGTTAGTTATTATCACTATTATTTCTCATTGTGTTTTCAGCTACAGAACATGAAAATACATAGCTAAATACCACAGATATCCTTAAATACAAGGAAGAAATGTTTCAAAGAAAAACTACAACTGAATATAGACTCTCTTTGAACTAAAACATTTAGAGGGATAGATGCATTTGAGACTAGAAGTGGGCCCACTTACTTTTTCTCCCATTTTTTTTCAAGGTGACGGGTGCAGACTACTTACTGCCTTATAAGCCAGAATATTAAGCACACAACAATTAACGCTTTTCACAAATATCATACTTTTATGACAGTACTAGATTATTAAACATAGTATACAAGACTTCTATTCCATTCAAGTTTTAACAGTGTTTAATTACAGCAATGTAATTCAGTAAAAAAGTATTTTAATGATGAATTTCCAAAACCCACACAAAAGTGACAATATAAAGGCCAAGTAAACAGGTTACTACACACTCAAAGATACTTGGATAAGCCTCAAAGTTATCTGTCAATTATTTTTTGTATTTTTTTCTACTAAGAGTTTAATATCAAGACTATCTGGTGGTTTTGCTTTCTATTCCTAAATATAAGTTCTTTATGAGTTAAAAGATAATTCCATAATATTTGATCCAGGAAAATAAGATTACTGTGAAAAACATCTCAAAATATTAGCAAGTTATTACCTAAAAAGTGTATGCTAATGTAGTAGGACTGCAAAAATTAGTGTATTTATAGTATATTAAAAGTCCTGACCTTTCTGTTATGTATGTTGTCTGTAGCATTCTTCATTAAGAGTAAATAAATGGCCAGGATGATTATTCTGTTTTCAACCTCTCAGTTTTATTGGAAGACATGAACAGTAGACTCAAATGTATAAAGTGACCAAAAATCATATGCAGTTTAATTAAGGAAATTATGTCTACTTAAAAAGGCTTTCCTTTTCCTTGATTAACTAATGATAGGGACAGGAAGGGAGTGCAGTAGCATTAAGAAAATCTATTAAATATTCTGTTGCAAATTGGAGGTGCTTTTCCCAGTAATTACCCTTGTCTAAAAGTCTAAACTCTAACAAAAAAATTAGAAAAAAGACTAAATAACATTATGCCACTAGGAAAGATTATATTTTAACATTGTTTTGTGGACTCAACACAGTATAGAAGGAAATTTCTACCATAATTCTCTTATAGTACCTAAATTTATATTTTTAGTGCTATTGTTAAGTACTTTTAAATTCCTAAGTTTAGAGTATACTCTTAGACTTGACATCTTAATCTTCTATATTTAGAAGAAGTACAATATAAGCTCCTAGAGGACAGAAACCTTTATTTTTTGTCTTTGTTTCCCCAGTACCTGGCACAGGGCCTTGGCACTAAATGTTTGTTAAGTTTTAAACTAAATTATATTTTCATAATTCCATTAGAAACTATAGGAGGAAAACCAGCATGTTTTCTTTACTAATATCACAAATGTCAATATTATATACACTATATGGGAGACCTTAACTAGATTTCTTATTTCCAAGAATTCCTTTCAGTTTATATTGAACACTGAAATGTCCCATTCAACAATAGCCATCACACCACCTAACCATCCCACCCCACCCCACAGCCCAATCAGACCTGTCTATATTTAAACATCTATTGTTGGACAATGAAAACATGGGAATGTTTTCTTTTTTCTTCACCCTCCTCCACCCCCATCCCCCAGG
This sequence comes from Pseudocheirus occidentalis, assembly GCA_028646575.1. Lineage (NCBI taxonomy): Eukaryota > Metazoa > Chordata > Mammalia > Diprotodontia > Pseudocheiridae > Pseudocheirus > Pseudocheirus occidentalis. The sequence goes on from CM053601.1 coordinate 141,929,248, forward strand.
GACCCCATAGAATACACTTTGAGTTAACAATTAGTTAACTATTTAGAACTAAGGAGAAAACCAATAGTAAATATTATAGCATAATGCCTTTTACGTAGAAAAAAAAAAAGGAAGGGTGTCCACCATGAAAGAACTGGGACTACAGTAAAAAATGGAAGACATTGGAAAGGGGAAAAAAAAGAGAGACAAGAGATCACTTTGCAAACTACGGACTCAACCTTTCTCTTTCTCAAGCAAGAAATATTTGTCATTCCTGAATTTTGAGCTTTTTCTTTTCCTGGAAAGGACAAAGACTTTTTGTCTATGTCTTATCTGAGAAAAACATGTCTATTTCAATCTCATGTAGTCATTATTATCTTCTGCCAAATATTTTAATAGTTTAAGGAATCCTATATTCACAATAAACTAAAATTTAAGTATATGGAACTTATAATTTGCCAAATTATGGTATGAAAAAGATACATTATTTGCTATTTGTGCACAGAAAACAGGAATCATAAAAAACAAAATGTTAAAAACCTGATTTTTTTCTATATTTATCTATATGTGTGTATGTACACACACACAAACACACCCACATATATCACCATTATGAGAGTACAGAGCTTGTGCTCAAGACCAAGAGACCATTCTACGTCACATAAAACAAAAAGCAAACTTGCTTCCATATGAAAAATTATGACAAGATGAATAAAACACAAAGTTTTAGAAGAAAATGCACACCATTAACACTTTACTTTGTTTCTGAAAATTACATCTCTACAAATGTGTGGTTTTAGTACAATTAAATTGCAGTGATATATAAATATGCATATATACTTGAATTACCCAACTCCATCTTCACTACAGTGAATGTATTGTCACAATGCATGTAATTCAACAGAGCTACAGAGACAAAAAGCTTTAACTCATATATAGAGTTAAAGGGAGCATTAATTTTAAAATTGAGTCTGATTGATTTTTCCTTAAAAATGGATTTTTAAATCACAGACTTTTGATAACTAAATGGCTTTCATGTAAATGCCACTTTTTTTTTTTACCTCATTCTCAGTTAAGGAAGTTGAAGGAGATGAACTTTTGCTAAACGCAAGAGCTGAAGATTCTGCTGCTGAAGCCCGATTTCGCTTCTTCAGTGGTTTACATGCATCAGACAGATTTTTCGTTGCTGTAAAATAATTTTGGTTTACAAAGTGAAGTTTGGAACATTCAAAGATGACTATCTTGTTTCTGCTTTAAAATAGTCCCTTTCTTAACAACTGAAGATGTTCTAAAGATGAATCTTCTCAGTTCCTGCGTAGTACTCAAAGCATATTTTATTTTTAAAGTTAATTTAGTAAAGTTAAGATTCAATGAAGATCCCATGAGATCTATTTCTCATTTTTTTTTTTGGCGTTTCACCACTAAAGTTAAAGAATTTCTATGCAGTGCTTTGATTAACTACATCACAATATTATACAATCTCCAATAAATTTATGTTTGCCCTCCTGGTCTTGCTTTAACTTAAAAAATATTTACATAAAATGTTGGAGATGGAGGTGGATTGGAGATGGAATTTGTCTTTTGTATTTTAATACTGAAATGTAATGATGCTAGAAACTTTCAATGCTAGAACTCTTTTGACTACCTTAGCTTTTCTAGAGAATATATTTAAACATTCTTTTTATCTTCTAAGTTCACAATCATTAAACAAATGGTAAATTAAGACACTGGATAATGCTTAAGATATTTAGGCAGCAATTGGCATCCTCAAAAGAGGAAAATAAAAGTAGCTGTTTTTGAAGTCTAACATGCTCCCATAATTTAACAACAAAAATATCCATTACTGGCCCTAAAATAAGAACTGATTTTAGAAAAAGCTTCAGCAATATTTAGCTGAGTACTTAAAATAAATTTATTAAATGTAAATGGTTTATTTAAATATTAGAATGTAAACCATTCTGACCATATTACCTGACTGGTTCTTTAGGGAGGAGGAGGTTTCTGTGACCTTAGAAGAGTTTGTTTTGGCTGTTTTGTCATTGCTTGTCTCCCTCTGTTACAGAAAGAAAAAAAAAAACTCCCACTGTAAGTGAATAGAAGTAGAAATTATTTCTGGAGAGTTACTGAAAAATACAATTTTCTTTGTCTGAAATTCCAAACATTCTGAGCAAAAGGGTTGCTTATAGATTTCCCACAAAATTAAGTTTGATTTAAACAAGCCAGAAGGGATGATTCAATACCTTCAAAGTAAACAAAACAACCTATCAACCAATACCTTCATATATACACAAATCTTAATGTCTGACAATAAATAAAGGGATTAAAGTCTCAACATATAAATCCTAAACATAAGGATTTTAATTTCAATAGTGGCTTGTAACTTGAAATTTAATGGATTTACATATATTTCCTATGAACTGTTCATGTTACTATTTCAGATACTAATACAAAAATTAAGAAAGGAACAAATTGGTAAAAGTATTTTTCTTTTTTTTTTAAAGTATTTTTCTACACCATCTGAGATGTCTAATTTAAATTCTGCCTTAAGAACATTTTTGTTTTGCTCTGGAAATTGGCAAGTTAGCGTCAACATTTTCATTGAAAGCAGGCTCTAGATTAACTTGTAGTTTATATTATTTGCCTAATAGCACTGTGGACTAGGGAACACATTTTTTTATATATCCTTCCAAATTTGTTAAGTACAACCACACTTAAGAGGGTCTGAAGCACTGTCTTAAAAACAGCAATTTTCATCTCAAATTCTTGATAACTGAACTACAGTAAGAGGTGCTATGCCCAACCTTTCTGCTAAGTTTATGCAAATGTTCTAAAATTTTAAAATAGGAATTATGCCATAAGAACAATATTGTCTTGATATTTTATATAAATGTTGATTTTTTAAAATGAAATGTCTTAAGGTAAGACATTTCTTAGGGACACTTTATACACAAAGATTTAGAAACAGTCTCATTTCAAGATAAAAATATTGAAAAGGACTATAAGTACATGCTCAGTAAACATCACTTTACCAGTAGTACTAATGTGCTTCCAAGTGGCGTTCATTCCAACCACCTAGTTTATCAATGAATCAAAAGCATCTAGAAAGGCACAGACGTTGGCTAAAATATTAGAATAAGCTATTCAATAAAAAGTAAGATTTCTTGTTCCTTGTGTTAAGATTAGTCTTAACTTTGGACTTTTGAGAATAAGTGTATATATATTCTGCTAATAAAAACAGAAAAATCAAATAAAAAGCTAGCTAATCAATTACTTTAGATCTGTAAGAAGAACAGAACTTCATCTAAAGTAATATACAGTCAACTCTTCTGTTAAAGGTCAAAGTCAAATATATTTCAGTGTAAGTTAAGGTATGATGCTATACCCCACGTTTATATGAAATAAAGTTATTCTTTTAAAATATGTTCATATTAAAACAAATTATATATAAACATACACACACATATATGGGAAATAAATAGAACTGGGGAATATGAAACAAAAACTTCAAGAGGTTAATAATATATATTTGCTAAACACATAAAATATATAAAATTCTAGGTTTATCAAAGAAATAATCCACCTATTTTAATGATTTATTCCTGGAATAAATGAAGGTAATTCTTTGTTTTTCATCTGAGGTATTATATAGTGAGGGAAAGAGTTTACTAATACAAAGTGCTTAAATATAATGTATATTTTACTGCCAATTTACCACGTTATTGGAGGTCACAGATAATAGATTATGGTCTATAGACGTTAAATAATTTGTTTAAAACTACAAAAAAACAACCGTTATGGATTTAAGATCTAACTCCAAATCTGTTGTACTATACTGACTCTCAAAAATCTATGAAAACTTATTAAAGAATAAGAAACTTAATTTTTGAGAAAGGAGATCCAACCAAATCTGTGATTTCACAGGGAAATCCCAGCAAGTTCCTTCCACCAATGCTGAATTCCAATTTTTCTGCAACCTCTAGTATTACAGTTGCCTAGGGCATTGGAAGTTAAGGGACTCATGCAAGGTCACAGAGTCAATATTTTTCAAAAACAGGTCTTCTTCACTTCAAAGTCAGTTCTCTATTTGCTCTTCCACTCTCTCTTAATGAACTCAGATTTCAAAAAAGCATTAGTTTCTTTGGATTTGTCTTCTATGTTTAATGGAAATCCATTTCAACCAACCATAAAGGATTGCCTTTTATAGAGCAAAAGTAATATATTATAAAATTATAGGGTATTAATCATGACTGATTCTCAGATCCCACTTACATGATTAATGTTCCTAGCAAAATTCTCACTTGTTAATCAGATTTCCCAGAGCCAAATGTTTAAATAGATATCTTCTGACTAGTTTATTATGTTGACAAATTCCGACTTCACAGAATAAGTCTTAAAAATGGAAGCACTAACAAATTTAACCATAGTCATGTGAGTGGTATTTTTATAAACAACTCAAACAATCCAATAATATAATTACCTTCCGATTATTGTGTTTATCCATCCTGAGTCTTTTCCTAGCTGGTTCCTGAACTTCAAAATCTTCTGTAGGGTGCTGTGTCCTCTTTGTATGGTTTCTTTTTTTTCCATGTAAGTTACCTTGGAATGGGGGATGGGGAAACTTACATGAAAAAATACTCTTAAAGCCCAATTGAAAGTATTGTGAACCTATCTAGGGCAGCAAATTTTTAAAACTTAAATGGTCCTTGTTGCTTTTAAAAGCTTCTTTAATTCTAACAGTATCTCTAGGGCCTAGTTACAGGTCAAATTCACTTACCAAAAATTTCAAGGAACTATCCAAGTTCTTATATAAGATATCAAGGATCACATCATGTCATTTATTGGAGCTTAAAAGGGTTTTTGTTATCTGAAATTTATTAATAATCATTTTTGTTATAATAGTATCTAACTTCTTGAATATAATACTAATTTTAATGAGACCCAATACAAAACTCAAAAAATCCTTTGTTCCTTAATAAGTAAACACTGTATTTCTCTTTGTATGTATGTGTACACACAAACACATGTATATAAATTCTTCACAATTCTCTTTGCATTTCAACTATCTACTAAAAGTAGCAAGTGCCCCCCCTCCTCTGTGTGTAGATTAAGGGCTTCTTAACATTTCCTCTCATTTAAGGAACATTATGTCCTCCCAGGATAAAAAAGAACTGAAGACATCAATTTAAGAATCACATAAAGGAATTAGACATTCAACTAGATAAACAACTGGCCTACCTGATGTGGAAATGTATATATTTCTTAAGTATAGAGCAAATGTTTTTACTATACAACTGCCTTATGGAAGCAGAAAGGGATAAGGAATTTTTTTTTTAATTTATACTTTCACAAGCAAATCTTTAGATTTTTAGAAGTAGGGGGAAAGAGGTCCACCTAGATATGCAGATACCCTATCCCCAATGATGTCAATGATAGAAATCCACTAACATGAAAAAAAAGCATTAGCTGAGTGCTATCTAAGCTTATTCAAAATCATCTCTAGGTTGGGGCTCTGCCCATGCACCAATTCTTTGTAGACAGCTGGTGTCTAGAGCTACAGAATTAGACCCCAGAGGGATCAGAAATATGTTCTTCAGATCCAAGTGTACATATCTATCTACCTATCGAACTAAAAAAAGACAGAAACAGCTACTATGCATAGAGCATAATGACTGATTCTCAGATCCCACATACATGAATTTAATATGTTCCTAGAGAAATCTTCATTTGGTTCATCAGATTTATTTCCCAAAGCCAAATATTTAAATAAATATCTTCTGACTAGTTTATTATATTGACAAATTCCAATTTCCTATCTGGTTCCTGAACATCTATGGGTACAACAGCAAATGGATCAACAAAGGCAAAATCTTGTCTACAAATCAAATATGGACACATTAGCTAAAAGGTAAAGTATGCCTGGTTAAATTAAATGTCCATTATTGTATGCTGTTTCCAGAAACCCACCAGCTGGATGGCAGGCAATACACAAAAAGTGGCCTCCAAACTCACGTCTGAATTATGCTTTCTAATATAAAAATCAATGTGTAGATACCAGCTTGCTCAGTTATGAAGAGTAATTCTTTTATGTACTTTTTTTGTTGACAAAGTTAAGCTAAAACAGACCCACACTCACCCCATCAGGCATTGGTTTACCTCAATACAATCACCAAACCATTATCAATTGCCGGCAACACAGTCTTTTCTCTACACGGTAGGAAACTATGTAATTTATTCATAAATCCCTTTCATAAAACACATTTTCTTTTAAATGCCTATAATTGTAATGCTTTTAAAGGTTAAAGTGGCTCAGACATAGATTCTCTGAATGCTTTTCAAAAACTAATACTCAAGGTAAAATACCATGAACATTCTACATCTTTATTAGCACCAGAGTAATTTTAAAATTAAGATTAAAAGACATCTGAAAACAAATACCTTAACTAGACACCATTTGCAGAAGAGGACTACATACAAATACTTAAATTCTACTAGCTTTCTAAGCACAAAATTTTTTTAACAACAAATTTGTGATAAATAGTCTTTGAAAAAGCAAAGATAAAAGCAAGGACTACTTTTATCTTTGGTTATCAAGCTAGTTATTTCAAATTCACAGCTTACTCTTCAGAGTTAAAATAACTGGGAGTAAAGGGGTAATCAACTTTTCTTCTATTAGTTTTAGTCAAACATGCCATGCTTTTAAATCCTAACACTTTCCTGAACTTAGTTGAAGAAGTCTAAGAGTGAATTATCTCCATGTATTAGCTACTCACTATTCTAATCACATTACTTGCAAAAGACACTGACCAAAGCAACAATTTCAAGACTACAATATATAGAAATTTAATCTGGGATCTATTAAAAATCCTAAAAGCAAGACAACAGCATCTGAGGGGAAAAAATGATGATGTTATGGGTATATGGATGATTACATAAAAGATACACTCAATTGCTACTTAAAATGATGAGCTAATTGTACACAATACAAATTTCAATTACTTCTGGATCTTGATCTCCTTTTAGGTGAATCTTGAAACACTTTACGTTTGGTCTCTCCAATGTTCTTCAATGATGAACCTTGAGAGACACAGAATTTTTTTGTTTTTTAAAATGATATCCAAATATTTGGCACTTATTCTTAAAATGTTGTCAGTCTGCCCACAAAATAGTTTTGCACACATAAATGATAAGAAATCTGATCATCTATATACATTTAAAAAACTCTGACAAGACACTCCCTCATTCTTGTCATTGCCCAAAGCAAAGTGTCACATGGCAATTTTTCAAATACTGAAAAAAATCTTTCTTAGAGTGCCTATCAAGAATGGGTCAAAGATCATTTGATTTTAAAGATCATGTCAGCTTACTATGGTATTTACAACTTTTTCCTCAAGTACCTTACTCAAAAGAGCAATAAATCAAACTGAATCAAAACCAAATGTCAATTAATAAAACTCCCAGGAAGTATATCTTATAACTGCTAATACTGTTGTATATAAAGCATCGGGTAAAAAAAAATTTTTTTTTAAGGGTTTTAGAATATGTTCCTTGGGATTAATGCTCCAGTTACTTGCAAAAGAGAGGGAATAACTACTGTTTATGTCTTTCTTAGACTAAATGATTCATGAATTTGTACTCATAGGAAACATCTTAATTGTCTCAATTCTTCACTTTCCAAATCTTTCTCACGTATCACTATAGATAAAAAAGGCTACAGTACAGCTGCTTTTAGGCAAAAGAAGAATGAGAAACTTGTAATTTCAAAACATCAGAGGGTATATGTACACATAACAGCTCTTTGTAACAATAATCAAGAAATGTAGACTTCAGAGAGTGCTTTTTTATTGTAATCATTTGTCATTTTTTTGCTACTGGCACAAATATCAAATATTAAAAGTTGAAAACAGCAAACCACTGCTTTCCCCACAGGTCTCAAATATATGTGCTTAGTTTGACATCACTATGCATATCAATTTTAATTAGAGTACACTAGCACAGTTTTACATTTACCAGAGTCTTCTTCAGATTTGGGAGAGGTCACTATGGCAAATTTTGTGTTATAACGCGCTTTCTGCTTTTCATTAAGCATATTCCACTGTGATTCAAGCAATTCTTCGATTTCTTCAGATGAAGCATCTGGATGCTCAGCAACTACCTATGAATACAAATATTAAAAAATTACTATGAGTATTTTTTTAAACTTTGCCTTTACTTAAAAGTAATATGTTTGTTCTATTAAATATTTATTCTAATGTATGGCAGTCTAATCTCAAGAAAGTTACAAGGTATAATTTTTTTAAATGACTAAACTGATGGGCCAGTAATATTGAGACAAAAAAATTTTTTGATCCATTGACACAACATAGAAATCTTTGAAAATAAGTGAAAATATCACCCTTCAATGTTTTCCAATTAAACTTATTTTTGTAAAAATGCAATTAATGTAAGTTTTCTCTGCTCTCCAACTCCCTTCACTATTTAAAAAAGGAAAGGAAAGAACTCTTTTAAACTAATATTTATGATCAAGAAAAGCAAATTTTCTCAATGGCTATATGCCTAAAAATTTATGTCTCATTCTGTATCTTGAGTATATTACTTCTCTGTTCAGAAGTGAGTTGCAAGCTCCATTACTGGTCCTCTGGATTCAGGGGAGGGTGGTAAAGAGAGTGGGGGGTGGAGGGGTGTCATTCAATTATTTTCATACAGGTTTTACCTTAATGAGGGGGGAAAAGGCTGAATTTTATCTTCTCACCAATCTTAGCATTATTTTTTAAGTATGGTTCTTAGGTATCCTTGATAGCTATGAACTAGACATTTTCACAGAATACAAGGAGTCACTATTTAAAATACTTAATTTTGATCACACTGTTGACTTCCTTGATAGCTAAAAATCCATCTGTGGGAGACCTCTAGTTACACTTCAGGAAGAGTTTCCACAAGATTAGAAGCAAGGAATTTTCAACAACATGTGGCGACCTTACTAATAAAAAATTCAATTAAACGAAATATTTGTTAAGCATATGTAACATTCAAGGCACCTGCAGTAGGCACAAGGAATGCAAAATGATAAAAACAAAAATAAGCCCTGCATAAAGGAACTTGCTTTCTATGTGGGTGAAACAACAGATAAAAAAGTAAATGCAAAGTATATACCAAGTAATTTTTTTTTAAAGGAGTGAAAATAACTGAAGAGAAACACAAAAGGCATGGAACTGAACTATGAAAGACACTAAAGTTTCTATCAGGCAGAAGTGAGGAGGGAGTATATTCTAGATATAGAGTCATTTGTGCAAACACATGAAAGTCTGAGAGAGAATACCATGTATGAGCAAGAGGCCAGTTCTGACTAAAAGAGAAAATTTAAGTAATATGATTGAAGAAGAATCCACTAGACTGGAAGTCTTTAAATACCAAACAGAAGTTTACATTTTAACCTAGAGGCATAGGGGAAAAGCAACTGAAAAAAAATTTATTAAGTGGTAACATGACCAGGTCTATATTTTTATAACATTGCTTTGGTGATCATGTGGAAGATGGATTGGAGATAGGTGAGAAGAAAGGTAGGGAAATATATTATAAAGTCATTTTAACAGTACATGTGAGAGGTGATAAGGGTTTAAATTAAAGAAACACGTGTAAGTAGAGACCTGAGTTTCTTGAACAAAGAATGACCTAATGTGCAGTAGATGATCGGTGACAAAGTATTGGACTGGATGATAAAGATGGATAGAGTGAACTTCAAAGAAAGGAATATTGCTAAGTAAGTAGCAAAAAGCCAGTCTAAAAGTAAAGGCGAGAAACAAATCTTCCTGCTTCTGGCTCAGTGCTTTGTGGTTATCATTCTCTACTCTCTCTTCCAATACTCTAACATATTTGTAATGTCAATTTTGTTAGTTCCTCCAACACAGAGATCACAATTCATCCTACTCAAGTTTTATCTATGCCTTCCCTTAAATCTGCCTCTGGAGGCCAACCCAATGTGCTGGGAAGCCTTCTTGGAGTCTCCTTGATATTGGGAAGAAACTAATAGAGGACATAAGTTGTCCATAACTTTTTATTCACTCCGTTGCCAAACAATTGGCCTCAGTCTCTTTTTTCAATCATACATTTCTTTGATGACATGCTTTTTCATAGTTTCTCCTTTTAATGTCTCACAACCTGTTCACACCTTCCATCACTAAAATAAAATTGGTATTAATTTATGGAGAAGGAAAAAATTTATGACCAAACAAGAGATAGAGAGTACTATGAAACAAAAAATGGATAATTTAGATTACATTACATTGAAAAGTTTTTGCACAAAAAAAGCCAATGTAAACAAGATTAGAAGGGAAGCAGAAAATTCAGAAAGAATTTTTATGACGTGTCTCTGATAAAGGCCTTATTTCTAAAATATACAGAGAACCAAGTCAAATTTACAAGAACACAATTCATTCCCCAATTGAAAAATGGTCAAAGGATATGAACAGGCAGTTTTCAGAGGAAATTAAATATATCTATAATCATATGAAAAAATGCTCTAAATTGCTATTGGTTAGAGAAATGCAAATCAAAACAACTCTGAGGTACCACATCTCAGAGACTGTCATATTGGCTAACGTGACAAAACAGGAAAATGATAAATGCTGGAGAAGATGTGTGAAAATTGGAACACTAATGCATTGTTGGTGGGGTTGTGATTTGATCCAACCATTCTGGAGAGCAATTTGGAACTATGCCCAAAGGGTTATAAAAATGTGCACATCCTTTGACCCAGCTATACTACTTCTAGGCTGTATCCCAAAGAGATCATAAAAGTGGGAGGAGGACCAGTACGGACAAAAATATTTATAGCAGCTTTTTGTGGTGGCAAAGAATTAGAAATCAAAGGGATACCCATCAACTGGGAAATGGCTGAACAAGTTGTGGTATATGAATGTAATGGAATATTATTGTGCTATAACAAATGAGAAGCAGACAGACGTCATAATAACCTGGAGAGACTTATATAAACTGATACTGAGTGAGGGGAGCAGAACCAGGAGAACACTGTACACAATTACAGACACGTTGTATCTGTGATGATTGACTTTGATAGACAGAAGGGGCTCCCTTCAGCAATGCGAGGTTATAAGACAACTCCAAAGGACTCAAGATGGAAAAGGCCATCCATATTCAGAGAAAGAATTATGGAGTCTGAATGCAGATTGAAGTAAACAACTTGCTCTCTTTTTCATTTTGTTTTCTTCTTCCTTGTTATTCATTCCATTGGTTATAATTCTTTTTTACAACTTGACTACTGTTTAATATGAAGGTATATACAGAACTTGTATTGGACTGCATGCTGCCATGGGGTCAGGGGGTGGGGAGAGAAGAAAGGAAGAGGTTGGTGAGAAAATTTGGAACTCAAAAACTTGTGGAACTGAATGTTGTAAACTAATAGTAAATGATTTTTAAAAATGAAATAAAATTGGTGTTAAAAATATGGGGTTTTACTTCTGGTGAACAATTTGGAACTTGTAAATTCAAAGGCCTTACAAACTATACACATTTTGCTCTAGCAACACTACTACTAGGTCTGTATACCCCAAAGATTTTTTTTAAAGGGGGAAAGGACTTCTATGCACAAAAATATTTATAGCAGCTCTTTTTGTGGTGGCAAAGAATTGCAAATTGAAGAAATGTCTATCAATTGGGGAATGGCTGAACAAGTTGTACTACTCTGCTATAAGAAATGACAAGCAAGATTGCTTTCAGAAAAACTTGGGAAAACTTATATAAACTAATACAAAGTGAACAGAACCAGGAGAACACTGTACACAGTAACAGCAATAATATACAACGATCAACTGTGAATGACTCTGCTATTCTAAGCAATATAATCCAAGACAATTCTGAAGGATATGATAAAAAAAAAATGTCATCCAGCTCCAGAGGAAAAAAAAACTGATGGAATCTGAATGCAAAGTGAAGCACACTCTTTAAAAACTTTATTTTGGGGGCAGCTAGGCGGCGCAGTGAATAGAGCACTGGCTCTGGAGTCAAGAGGACTTCGAGTTCAAATCCAGCCTCAGACACTTAACACAAAACTAGCCGTGTGAATGTAGGCAAGCCACTTAATCCCAATTGCCCTACCTTCCCCCTCCAGAAAGCAAAAATGAAAAAAAAAACTTTATTTTTCTTATTATTTTTAGGGGGTTATGTTTTCTTTTGCAACATGGCTAATACAGAAATGTTTTGTATGACTGCATGTGTACAACCTATATCAAATTGCTTGCCTTCTAAAGGGGTGACACAGAGGAGGAAAGGAAAATAAAAATCTGGAACTCAAAAAAAACTTAAAAGAATGTTAAAAATTGTTTTTTTAATGTATTTTAAAAAATAAAATACAAAAATTTTTACTCAAAAAAGAAATTTTATACAAATATATTTTTTAAAACATGGGGTTTTATTTCTTTGGGGCTATTATAAGAACTTTTAATATTTCCCAAAAGTAATCCAGTCTACTCTCCTCATATTTTGCTATTCTGGATCCAATTCTTTGTCTGGTTGCAGTGTCTATCTAAGACAAGTTAATTGATTATGTTCTACAGGCTATCCACCCAAGTGTGTTACATAATCCTGGCAACAGATATACTTCATCCACTTGGCTTTTCCTATGTACAGTTAGCCCAAACTCTTTTAAGTGATCGCAATTAGAAGGTTCCACAATGTTCTAGGGCTCGGTGCCAACAACACAATGTCATCCACAAACAGTAGTATCAGGGGGTCTCACTATTTATAGGAAATCTCTCTTCAATGTGAACTTTGTGCTCAATTCTCTCCACAACAGTGATACTTAATGTTAATAACCAGGGTAAAGAACAAGATTCTTATTGTTTTATCTTCCAAGGAATCATGTATAGTTTTATATATATACAGTCAATCCTCAACTGTCAAAGGGACAATCTGAAATAATGCAAGGGAGAGAAAAGGCAACATCGGGCAGTAATGGGAGGTCCAGGGACCATGATGTCAGAACTCTGAGGTGAAAAAAGGGAAGAAGGCAACTTGTCATTTCTTTCTTTGTGTTTTCTAGTCTTTTTTTTTTGGGAGGGGGAAAGCAGGTCACGCAGCTAGTAAGTGTTAAGTGTATTCATCCAAACTTGAACTCAAATCCTTTTGACTCCAGGGCCAGTGCTCTACTCACTGTGCCACCTAACTGCTGCCCCATCTTGTCATTTCTAATCTCCCTTAGAGCTCTGTGGTTGCACTGTTCCCAGATTAAAAGCACTTGCCTCCAGGGTGAGTCCCCAGGCCCAGGTTAGAGCACCTGAGGTGGGCCAACATGGAAGTCTACAGACATAAGCATGGGGAAGGCACAATGTTCACAATGTTACCCACAAACTTTTTCATTTTTTCCAATTCCTTTATCATGTGCTTGAAAAGTTACTCTAGTACTTTATGGAGAGAATTCACAAGTACTTTATGAATACTTTCCTCCTTTTTGTGGATATAAACTTGTCACACTGCACTCTCATTTTTTCCTACTGTGTGCATAACTAAGAATGTGCACTATGAATAAAATCACATGAATGTTAAATGCTTGAATGTTGAGGATTGATAGTATGTGGTTAACAACTAAGGCAGGGTTTTGTTCTACCAAATCAAATGTTTTATAGTTAAACAACCATCACAATCTTAAACTCTTTACTTCTATCAATCAAATGTGTGATGTTTAAATATGTGGTTTACCACAGAAAATTGTATAAATCTTCCTCTTCTAATACTATCATCCAGGACACCTCTGATGCATGTAGAAATTGTTTTTAGATAAATTTTGTATTTATGGGAGAATAATACAAATCAGTAGTTAATTATTTAGTCCTCTTAAAAAAAATTCATTGATGCCTTTTGTCCTCACAGTAATTATTTCAATTCATTCCCTTCCTCCTCATTTAAATACTCTTCTTGTGACAAAGCACTTAAAACAGAACAACCAATATAGTACTCATATTTGGCAGTGTACACAATATTCTATATTAACATTCTGTACAGTAGCTAACTGCCTCTCTACTATGAAGGGGGAGGTACAGTCCATCATTTCTTCTCATTTACTCAGAATTCCACTTCTTTATAAGTAATCTTTTCATTTACTTCTTCACTCTGTTACCAAACTATCAGCCTCAGTCTCTTTTGCAATCATACATTTCTTTGGTGACATGCTTTTCATAGTTTTAGTCACAGTGTGTATAGTTCTCTTGGTTCAATTTCCTTTGTTCTTTATCAGTTAATTTTGATGTCCCAATGTTGTTCTCAATTCTTCATATTTGTCATTTCTTAGTAAACAATACTTCATCACACAAAGAAACCACTGTTTTTCATCCATCTCCCCAATCTATCAGCAGCCATTTTGATTCAAGTTCTCTACAACAGGGTGTAGATACAAGTAGTTAGGTCTATACCTTTGTTTCTATCTTTTGATTTCTCAAGGTCTACATCCAGTAGTGGAATCATTGGGTTTAAGAGTATGGATAGTTTGGTCACTTTTCTTGCATGATTTCAAAATAAAATTAAGAATGGTTGGACTACTTCACAGCTCTAACAGTGCATCAGTATGCCTGTTTCCATGGCCCTCCAACGTTGACCATTTCCATTATTTGTTATCCTTATTAACTTTCACAGTATGGACTTTGTTTTAATTTGCATTTCACTATCAGTCATTTGGAGTATGTTTTCATGTGGTCATTTATAGTTTGCAATTCTTTTGGAAACTTTATATCCTTTGTGTATTTGTATCAATTTGTATCAATTGTTTATACATTTGATATCAGATTCACTGATATTTCATGCAAAGTTTTCCTTAATCCACAACTTTTCATTCTCTTTTCATTGATTTTATTCACACAAAAGATTTTTAATTTTTTAAATTTAATTTTAAAAATTATTTCTTGTATCCCTTATTTAGTTAAGAATCCTTCCTCTTGATCATAACTTTAAAAAACAGTTCATCTTGTATTCTAGTATTTTCATAGTGTAACCTGTTTCATTCACTCATTTTAAGTTTACTGTGGCAGAGCCTAAAACATTTATTTAAATCCAGTTTCTGCCCAATTACATTCCAGTTTTCTCAGGAGTGTTGTCAAAAATGGAGTACTTCCGCCAATAAATTAGGCTCTTAAGTTTATCAAATTCCTGGTTACTGTTTACAATTGTTTGCCATAATAGAAACACTCTCCCACAGGAACAGACAGGACATGCTCAACTGTGTATAGTTTTATTTTGGTACACAAACAATAAAGACAACAAACAATACATGATAAAATACATACCAGATGGCAACATGCCCCAAAACTCCTAGGCCTAAGCAATGCCCAGACTGTACATAGGCTATTCTGAACCTAGAAGTTCTAAGAAAGTCACAGCTTAATCTTTTGGTATGCTAGGTAACCACTCCTGAAAACGTGTAAAAGAAAGCCAGAAACACTGCCCTGTCTTCAAATGACACTGGATTCATGCATTCTTTACGGGCTGATTATTAGATGAAAACTCAAAAGATGACAGGCCGGATGCTGGACATGACTCCTCATAGAAGGGAAGCTATTGGCTAGTGTATTTTTATATTCAGATTCCTGCTACCAGGACGTTTGAATGCTTCTAACTCTTACTTAATTCACCACTTGTAGAAAAGAGGTACAAATAAGTAAAAAGCAGACCAGATAGGGGGAAAATTGCATCTGCCTATTACATCCCCTACTCCATCTCTGAGCTTTGGCCCTTTAGTTCAAGCTTCCAATGGCCCATGCATATACCTGCAACAACCAATGCTCGATCTCACCACTTCCACAATATCATTCTCTTCTAGCAACCAAAGCCCTGATGCCTACACATGATGAGGGAGAAGGCAGACTGAAAGGAGTGCTATATTTTGATTTAGAGAAAAACAATTTTCTGCCTCTGCAACATGTGTTAATGCATCAACTGCTACCATTTTTATAGCTTTTTTGCAAATATTTACCATGAGCACAGCACTGAGAGATGACCAATTGTCCCATGAAATAATGTTTTTTCTTGCCTTTGGACATAAGACAAAACCAATTCCTTTATTTGCTCTTAAAGGAGAACCTATGAACTATTCTCCCATTTAGCTGTAATTTATTTTTATCTTTTGATTTTGTTAAGTTAGAATGTCAATACTTGCATGATTCATTTCCTCTACAAGCACTGTCCACTTGTTTATTTTCGGTCAAGAGCACAGATGTGTCAAAGACACATCTGACACAGAATACCTACAGCTAACTTTTTGTTAAAAGGTTTTCCACCTTTTTTTGCCACTGTCACTGCAGAAGCAGAAGAGGGCCAGATAGGACTAAGGATCATCTAAAATTTTTCTTTAGTTTTTATGAGTTGATACAGATAATGAATTATCAAATGGCCAGCCTACTAGTAATGATCATCCTCATACTGAGGAAGGTTTGCCCTCAGAAGATGGAAACAATCTGTTACCCATCACTCTTACATCCATGCAATTCAGACCATTCACCTCAAAAAACAAAAATAAAAAACAATTGAAAGGGTATTGCTTATGGTATTATACAAACATACAAATATATTATTCTAATATCCAATAGCTCAAACTACTCTCAAGTAATCAAAATTCAATTTACCAGGGCTATTGCTCCAACAATTACTCAATCTCAGCAATTTAACTTAAGAGACACAACAATGAGGATTACTTTAAACTTTCAGGGAAAAAAAATCCTCTAAAGCAAAACCTAGAAATTCAAGAAAAAGTCTTACAAACTTGAGGTCAACCACTCTAACTACAACAAATACTACTACTACAACACTCCTACTGCCTCACCAAAGAAAGAAGAAAAACACAACTATGACCACCTCAGTTCTGTTCAACTAGCATTTATTTATTACTAAGAACTAGGAACCAGGCTAGGGAATACAAAGACAAAAATAAAAATAATTCATTTCCTCAAGGAATTTACATTCTGTATCAAAGAAAGCCCTGTCTGTCCTAACTCAGGTGAAAAACTTTTTGAATTCTTACCGCCAAATTAATAGACTCAATCACACCTAAATTATCAAAGTTTAGAAGGTAAACACTGGCTGAACTTACTTAATTTAAAACATTTGTAGGACAATTCTAACAAATGAATAAATTCTACATTAATTTTACTTAAGTTTTCCATATGTGATAAACCAATGAACCTTCTACAATACCTAAATACATTATGATTTCCAAAACATTGGTCAATGGTACCCATGCTAATACAGTTAAGGCCAAACATAAAATGTTTTTCAGATAATCACAAATCTGTTAAAATCAAATGTTACAAGACACTTCCCAGATGGCTTAGGGGAATTTAGACTGACAAAGAAGAACATTGGCTTAACTTAATGAAATATCTAGAAAGCAGAAATTCTAGTAAACTTTGTATGTAAAGATGAGTAAATGTTTTATTATTCCATATGATTATTGAGCAGTAGGCTAATATTGGATATTAAAAATTAAAACAATACACAAAGTATATTTTAAAGAGATTACTTACAGGTTAGTAAGAGTTTATATAAGGGGAAGTGGATAAGAGTGCTGGGCCTGTAGTCAGGAAGACCTGGATTAAAATCTGGTCTCAGAAACTTACTGGCTGTGTGACACTGGGCAAGTTACTTAACCCCTTTCTGCCCTAGTGGCAGCTAGGTGGTCTTAAACCTGTCTGCCTCAGTTTCCTCATCTGTAAAATGGGCTGGAGAAGGAAACTGCAAACTACTCCAATATCTTTGCCAAGAAAACCCCAAATAAGGTCACAAAAAATCAGACATGACTTAAACAAATGAACAACAAATTTACATGTTTGCACATTGGTTTTTGCCTGTGTAAAGCAATTAACTGATCCAGACAGGATCATAGATTTAGAGCCAGAATAAGAGAATATCTAGTCTAACTCCTGTCATTTTACAGATTAGGAAGCAGACCCAGACAGTTGAAGCAGCTCCCCAATAAAGGTCATAAAGAAATGATACTTGAATTCAGGTCCTGTGACAGCAAATCCTATGTTTCCCACCACACAACACTTTCTCTCATTTCAACTTCTCTCCTCAAGTGTTCCCCCTTAACACCTACAGATATCAAGTTACTCTAATAACAACAACAATAAGAATAATAACAATAATAATGATGATAATGTGCTTAGCTTGAACAAACCCAAACATACATGCACAACTTGTTACACTTAAGAACGGATTTGTTCCTTCCATTTGTTAATTCATTTCTGTGTTTGTGAATATATTTTCTCTTTCACACAGACCTAAATCTGTTCACATACTATTCTCCTGGATCTCCTTTGTCATTACTTTTTGTTTTTGCTCAAATGTATTTGTTCTTCAAATTAATGACACTTCAGTATTCTACTGCATCGACAGGACAATAATATAGTCTTTCACCACTTCATTAGTGGTGTTTAATTTGTTTCAAGTTCTATGGAATGACAACTAATGTGTTTATTTATAAAGGCATACACATATATCTATATATATGGACAAAGATATACAAATAGATCTCTTTTTTGATGATAAACACTCTTAAAGTATACTCCAAAAATGTAATCATGGGCCAGAAGAAATGATGATTTTTATGACTTACTTTATCCAACCAGATAGTCCTCCAAAAAGATTCTAGTAATTTACTATGCCAGTATGTGTAGAAGTACTTCTCAGCAAGTTCACAAACACTATATTATTACTTTTATTTTTGCCAGTTTTGATAGCTGTGAAATCATATTTCAAAATTA
Source organism: Pseudocheirus occidentalis (assembly GCA_028646575.1). Classification (NCBI taxonomy): domain Eukaryota; kingdom Metazoa; phylum Chordata; class Mammalia; order Diprotodontia; family Pseudocheiridae; genus Pseudocheirus; species Pseudocheirus occidentalis. Next base: position 141,947,985 of record CM053601.1, read on the forward strand.
TTTTAAACTGCACTTCTACGTACTAACCAGGCTAAATATTTTTTTCGAAATTTCTTAACAATATGTATATGACTTGACCATTTAGCCAACGGTGACTTTGCTTAAATAATTTTATTGGTTAAGGGGCAGCTAGGTGGCACAGTGCAATAGAGCACCAGCCCTGGAGTCAGGAGGACCTGAGTTCAAATCCAGCCTCAAACACTTAACACAAAAAACTAGCTGTGTGACCTTGGGCAAGTCACTTTTACCCCAATTGCCCTCCCAAAAAAAGGCAAAAAAAAAAAAGTTTATTGGTTCAAAATTTAGTTGTTAAGGTTTTTATCTCATATGTCTCTTATAATTATTTTTCTCAAAATCTAGGATTTTAAAAACTATCAGTTTGATGATTTGAAATATATCTGTTTTTCATAAATATAATAACCTTAAACCACATATTGCACTTTCCCAACTTCATACCGCTCTCTGGCTTGGGAATAGATTCCTCTCCACATTTCTGTCTACTAAAATAATTCCCATTCTTCAGGGTGCAACTCAATGTCATCTCTACAATGATATCTTCCCTGAGCTCTATGGCAAGAAGTAAATTTTCCATCTGACAAACTCAAGAGTACCTTATTCATACGAATTACTCGCTTATCTATAATATCTCTCCCCCAAAGAACATAATATCTGGGTACAGTCCTATCACTCCTACTAGATGATTCATTCTGGGAAGATATGAACTCTGTCTTGAAACACTACATGATTGTATTATTATCTTTGTATCTTCCTTGTGCCTAGAATAGTAATTGGTTGACAAAAATGTTTGTTGAATGAAAGGGGAAAAAAAGCTTAGCAAAATTACATTGGTACTTTAAATACAGACAATACTATCTTTAAAGTCTTCATGAAAAAAATAAGATTTCTTGATATTAATATTTCCCTTTTATTTTATTTGCCAGAAGCAATAATACCATTAGAAATTTTAAAATAATAATGTACTTTGGTGAGGAACCTCTACACCTGAGCAGGTTCCACCCAGGAAGTAACTTCCCCCCTTCAGTTTCTCTATTATCTTACCTACCTACACCTCAGAAGGACAGTTCAACAAACATACAAGAGGAAAAGAAATAATATGTATTTCTGCCCAAAGGCTAACACTCTATTTTAAATATTAAAATTATAAAAATATTCCAATTTTGGTGATCCTTATGATTAAATGATAAAATTTATTTTCTCTAAAGATTATTTTTTTGGTGGAAACGTTCTAACAAAGAAAATTATCTAATGCTTGGTAGTTTTCCAGATTCAAAGAACTAAAAATAAGTTTTATGTAGTCATTATGTAACTTATCAATTCAATAGGATACAAACCTCATCTCTGTGCTTCTGACAGAAGACCAAAAATTGAGACCCTGAATCTCCCTTTCGGCTTCGTGGAGTAGATGCTGCAGCCTTCTTTCTACCAACAGGAGAGCCCAATCCTCTTTTTGAATCTGCTTGTTCAGCTGCCCTTTGAGGGGTAATGTTTTTAGTCCCTGAATCACTTTCCTGGTTATCTGTACACGCTGGTAATTTTGATCTCCTCCTCCTTTTGATAGGGATGCCTAATTCTTTATGCTTTGGATTTTGAGCGGTTTCTTCATTTACATCTGAAGATTCATCTACATCCTCTAATGGATCCACAGCAATACCAGCTTCCTTAGCTACTTGAGGATTAAGGTGAAGTCGGTCCCTAACATAGACGAAGGTAAACTTGGCTTTCCGCTCTTCCACTGTCATACTCACTGCTTCTTTTGCTTGAATAATACCCATTTCCCACTGGGCCCTCAATTTTCCTGAAATAGGTTTCAATAGCTGAAAGACAATAGAAGAGGTTATGAATACTTAGAGACACAAAACTATATATTAAGGAATGGCAAGTGTAGTTAGGGGCAAAACATTTGAATTAATTTTTCAAAGTCAAAAACTCAGTCTCCAATTTGTATAAGTTCTCCATCCCACTCCACTCCCCAAATAAATTTAAGATATTTCTACATAAGAAGGAAAAAAAAACCCAAGAGAACATTTATTTAGCTTGAATATTATAATGTCCAGGAACTTTTTAAAGTATATATATATATATATATATATATATAAAATTAAATTTAGGTACATCTTAACAAGGTATTTTTAGACCAATGTGTAATATTTTTTTAAAATGCTACATACCACAACTAGCCTCTATCATACAATTAAGGCATTTGTGAACTCTACAAGATTAAAATACTACAAATACTAGTTATAGCAATACTTCAAGGATCTACACTTTCATTGTATAAAAGTTTTTGAGAGATGATACAGAAAAAAATTTAATGTCTTTGAAGCCAGCCTAGTGATAAGCCTCTGCAAACTTGACAAGGTCAGCTGCTGACCACAGACAAGCAATGCATCACCAGGTCTAGAATCTCAAGGCCCTTCAAGAGTTTGTGTTCCATATAAAACCTACATTAAACTGCTTAACACCATAAGAAGGATGGGGAAAGAAATGAGAGAGATTTTGAAACTCAAAATTTTGTTTTAAAAAATAAACATTAAAAACTGTCTTTATGTGTAATTAGAAAAAATAAAATATTATTGAAAAGAAAGAAAAAAAGAGCTTGTGCTCCACTGGCAAAGGCTTCTAAAACCCAGCGTCCTTTCCACACCAGGATAAAACATCAGAAGAGGCTTTTTGTGGGAATTCACAGAAGATTTTTAAAAACTCTCTTCTAAAAGTTTTTAGCAACATCGATTACCTTGATTTTCTCAGCTTTTGTGGGTGCCTGTTTTGCACTTTCCTGGCACAATTTTTCAAATTGCTCTTCTCCTTCAAATGATACAAGGCTCTTCTCAAATATCCAAGCTCTTTCTGGAGTATCACCAAAAAACTGTACATGATATTGGCGAGCACTCTTTTTCTGTCCTAATTTCACAAAGAAAATAAATGTATATTAGGGAAAGAGATATAAGAAGGAAATTGGGAAAATATATAATTACTTTTTACACTATACATGTGTATATATACCAAGTTTCCTTATATTTTTTAAGCAAATTCTGTTCTCATCAAAAGACTATACAACTGATCTCTTATTATTTCCCAAAGCAATGAAAATGGAAAAATTCCATTGAGGCAGTTAAAAAAGGATAAAATATTCAGAAGTGATGGAGGTAAAAGATAATTTGACAAGTCCAGTTTTGACTTAATTTGCTGGGTAGATCCTCCTGACTCCGGGGCTGGTGCTCTACTCACTGTGCCACCTAGCTGCCCCTGGGTAGATCAATACTATAGAATTAAACCAACTTTATTGGGGAATTAAACCTATCGTTATAACTTTTGGAGGTCTCTTATTTAGGCACCTACAGTGTGCATATTTGTGTAGGTTATTTGGGGAACTGATAAAGGGGGATTAAAGATAAGGGATCCAACCAATTTTAAATGAAAATTTTAATATTGCTTTAGTATGCTAACAGGGTATCAGAGGACTAAGCTGCCATCTGAAAATAAAGTACTGAAGGAAATAATAAGATTCTGATTATCAGGCAGAGACTTGAAGTGGGAAGGATTCAGGAATGCTCAAGAGAAGGAGATTAAACAACAAATCTCTTTTTAGAAAGATGCTACAAATCAAAATTGAATGACACAATGAATAATGATCTAAAGAAACAGATTTTGAGTACTATGAACAAATGGGAGTTCTCTCAACAAGAGTAATGTCCCCAGACTATTGGAGGGTATAGGAAGATAGGCAAATTATTCAACAATAGAGCTGTCACACTATAATTCAACAAGCATTTATAAAACGTCTTATTTATATAAGACACAGTGCTCAGCATTAAGGATACAATTTAAAATAGTCCATGTCTTAAAGAAGTTTATAACTTACTGGGGGATTTAATATGGTTGATAACTGAATACAATATGATTTGAGGAGGAAAAAAACACTAATACTAGAGCCATCAGGAAAAGATTCCTAAAAGGGGACATAAACTGAACCTTAAAGAAGTGAAGGCTCCTAAGAGGGAGAAGTAAGAAAGTAGTGAAGTATGCTCAGAGAAGTAACGAACTTGCGAAGACAGCCTGTACTAAGAAATGGAGTTAACTTTGAGGAAAAGTTAACATGTGCACATGAAAGAGGGAATAAATTAGACTGAAGACAGACTGTAAAGAACTTTAAATGCCAACCAGAGAAGTTCCTATTGTGCAGAAAATGGAATGGCAAAAGAAGAAGCTAGAATTAGGGAGACCAGTTAGGGGACTTTTACAGCAGTCTAGGAAAGAGGTAAAAAAGACTTGAATGAGGATGGAGGGGACTGTAAAATGAAAAAAGGGGATGAATGAATGAATGCAGAGGTAAGAAAAAAAGGTTTGACAATTGATTGGATATGGGGAAGTCAGGGAGACCAAAGAGTCAAAGATGACATATAGGTTATGAACTGAATAACTAACAGAAAGGATAGTGCCCTGAAGAGAAATAGGAAGATTGGAGGAGAGCTATTTTGGGAGTAGAAATGGAAGATTATGAAGAGAATAATGGCATCTTAGGAGAAAGGGGAACAAATACACTATGTAGTTATTCAACTTTAGGAAACAACAATTAAAATAAAAACAAAAGGTTTAACTTTTTAAAAGGGTCAATCCAAAGGAATCTTAGACATATAGGAAAGTCTAAGCAAAACAGCACACCAAGCATCAAATATATCTCACAGTTAATTGAGGAGTGTAGGAAGCATTATACATACCTAACGTGGCTAATGAGCAGGTGGGGGGGGGGGGAGAATATCTTTCACAAAAAAGAAAGGATACTCAAGTGAAAAGAGGTAAGCCCACAAAGTACGGTAGGTCAAATAACAAACTTTAAGTCAGACCATGTAAAAATAAACATCATATGTTCATGTTGTCTCTGTGTTTTTTCATTTTATCTCTTTTAATTTTTTTTTTTGGCATAAGGCCCAGCATATGTTCTACCTCTTTAAACCCTTCCTTGACTGCCCCTATCTCTTCCCTCTAAGATCCTGCACAACTACTAATCTGTACCAATCATGGGTGATTTAACAATAGAAAACCAGTCTATTTTTAACGTGTCTTGTTTTCTTCAACTAAGCTCCTTGAAGACTTGCTTCTTCTGAAGACTGATCCATAGCACCTAGCACAATGCTACAACAGGCACTATTTATTTTTACCCTAATATTTATAGTTGAAAAAGAACCAATAACCATTTGATCCAAAAACTAACAATGGAGAGATGGCCAGCCATAAAATCACCAGAATTACATTATAATCATGGTGACAAAAGTTAGTAAAGAAGACAACATATAAAGGACAAGGGCTGGATGTAAATGGGAATAAAAGCAGAATAAAAGGGAATTTCAGGAACTCAGGGTCATGGAATTATTTTGGCAAGCTTATAGGGTAAACAGATTGCATTTCTTTAGAAAACTATCAACAAACATAAAAGTTCTTTAAATATCTAAAAACAAAAATAAAATGAAAACAATTCTGAAGTTTCATCTTAAATCGGACACTTTTGGTGGAGGTATGAATTGATAATAGTTTTCCAAAAATAATCTGAAATTATGTGAAGAAGTTACCAAACTGTTCACAGCCTTTGAATTAAAAATCCCACTACTAGTCAGTCACAGGCTAAAGGCAGAAAGGTACCATATATACCAAACATTCATAACCACACTTTTTCTGCAGTATGAACCTCTTGTGCCCCCAAAACTAGAAACAAAACAGGTGCCTACCAATGGGATGATGGTTAAACAAATTGTGGTATGTGAATATTATGGTATATTTTTATAGCCAATGTATAATGAATATGAAGATTTCAGAGAAATCTTCTGGGAAGGATTATATGAACTTATGCAGAAGAGAAAAGAGCAGAACTAGGAGAAAAACATATACAACTTATAATAATATAAATGAAGATAAATTTAAAAGACAACTAAATTCGGGTCAGATGCAATGACCAATATTGATTCTGGATGACTGATGTTAGGAAATGCTTCCCTCTCAGTAGAGAAGGGTAGACTCAAGTTACAGAAAATTCATGTAAATAGTCAACCACAGTCATCAGCTGATATTACTTAAATGTTTTTGGAGTTATTGGATGGTTATGGAGGTATAAAAACAAACCAAAATGCATTAGTAAAACAGAATATAAAATAAGGGAACCCTGGGAAAAAGTAGTGGAATAAAAGCTTAGAAGAACAGGTTTATAGAGATTTAGACTAGAGTAAGAATTTGCCTTTTCTTCTTTCCTAATGTTTCTTTACTCTGTTTCTCTGATTTTCTACTTCTCTGTGGTATATAACATATGCTTTATGCCTTTATGAAGTATATTTTATATTAGCATAGTAAAATATGTTATTTTGAAAATCAAAGACTCAGAAAAAATCCTGTTTAGGGGTAAGAGGAAACCTGGTGCTGTTCTTTGAATCACCATTTAATTAGCACAGTCTCTTGGCACATACAAAGGGTTTTAGTAAATGCCTAAAGTCAGGAAGACTCAATTTAGCCTTAGACACTTATTAGCTTGTGACCCTGAACAAGTCACTTAACCCTGTCTGCCTCTGTTCATCATCTATAAAATAAGCTAGAGAAGGAAATGGCAAACCATTCCAGTATCTTCACCAAGAAAACTCCAAAGAATTGGACATGACTTAACCAAACAACAATGACAACAAATGTTTGTTGATTGACTGCCAGCTTCTACCTCCATTAAGAGATGAGAAAACAGAACCAGAGCTGTTAAATGATTTGCCCAAGGTCACAAAGTGTTAATGACTAAAATAGGACTAGAACTCAGGTCCTGTGTCACCCAATCTACTGTTCCTTTCTTTCAACCCCTGACAAAAACTAAACAATTTGTTTTATTTGTTTCTGGTCTTTCAATGAGTCTTAACCGTGAATCAAAGGCCTTCAACAGAAAAGACACTACCCTACCTTGGCTGCATTGCTTGCTTTTAATATTTGGGCAAGCTTTATATAATGTATGAAGTAAAATCTAGAGTGTCCAAGAGCTATCATGGTAGCTGACTTTACCTTTCTATATAAACTTAAGTGAAAAAAGCAAAGTTATTTAAAAATCGCAATCTGGCAAAGATTATGTGGATATGATATGATAACGAAAAACTTATCCTTTCTTTGGAGATAGATAAGCAGGCTAAAGAACCACAGCCTCAAATAACTTGTTTTTAAACAGTATGCCCAATTATACTATGGTCAAGGGGCCAAAAGAGAGCCTAAATTAGGCTCTTTTGATCTTCAATACCATCCAAAAGGTTCAGGTATAGGTCACTACAAGTATTTTTCAACACCCATGTACAAAGCACTATATTGTTACTGTGAATACTGGCCCTCCCCCACTAAGGCACAACCTACTAAATTTATAATCAAATTGAAAACAATATTGTGTGTGTGTGTGTGTGTGTGTAAAGAAAGTCAACTTAAGCAACTACAGAGAAATTTATGGACAAGTACTAATACTAAATACTAAGTACAAATACTAATACTAAATGGAATTGAAAAATATAGGAGTGTTTGTAATCATTAGGAAATGCTTCTAAGAAACAATGAATTCAATTAATGTGATTTGGAAAAGTGTGAAAATATAAGGAACATGAGTTAAGGTACATGTAAACAGGTAAAATGTATTTCTTATTCTAAAGTTTCCCCAAAATGAATGTGACATAGATTACATTCAAATAAATCACCTATTTATAAACAATAGCATCTACCTGGCCCCAAGAAAAGGCAGAAACACTAACTTAAACATTACACAGTAAAAAGAGGTTATAAAAAACATGAAAACTAGAGTATGAAAACAAAATTCAAGTTAAAGGATGAATGAGAAAAAGTAAGGGGGTAAAACCCAACAGTCCATGTACACCCTACCTTTCAGTTTGGTATAGCTGTGAAGGAGAGGATCTGCTGAAACCATACATGGCCACCAGGGGTAACCTGAAACTTTTGACCATACCAAATCTCCAACATTGTACTTCAACAGATGGTCTTTTGTTGTTTCTTTGTTGATGTTTGGATATGACTCTCTCTTAGGTAGAATCTTTAAACAAACAAACAAACAAAATGTATAAATACTAAATCAACGAAAACTGTTGTAAAGTTTTCATCACACAAATGTTTTGAGTCTTAACAGTTCTTCACATCAAATGGCAGGTGCTGTCATCCACAGGGAAATTAAATTGAACAGTTCCACAATCTAATAACAACTACACTTAAATTTCTTCCATCCCTTCCCATCTGAACTCTCAAACTAAAATCATAGGTAAATTTGTTCCACATCTTCCCCACTCCCCTTTGAAACAATTCTTTACATTTGTAAATTTATCAGACAGGGTTTGAGCATAAGAGTTTCGCTAAAGTATCAAATAACATGAAAAAAAAATTTAAGTGTAACAGTTGCCACAGTATTTTTCATTATAGCCAGTCCCACCTAGATTATTAAGTGAATGTATCTTCTGTGATTTAACTACTTAAAGATATCTTCCCACATCTCGTTTTCTCAACCATTCTTTCATAGCTTTCTCTTCCTATTATGAATGCTTGTGCTTTTAATATTGGAGAGAAAATATCCGGGTGGAGTCAAGATGGCGGCATAGAAGCAGGAGACAATATTGTCCAAATCCTACTCGACAGAGGAATGATTACTGAATTGCCTAGAAAACCTAGGGACTGAAAGAAGCTAAAAGTATCTGTCTTTAATTCCACTGGCCAAGAAAAGCAACTTCTGTCTATTCCCTAGCTTCTACTCTCTTTAAGATATTAGGGACATTTAAGATCCCACAATGGATTACAGTTGATATGTTTCTTCATATTTAAGTCACAAGGAGGCAAATTCAGATTCTTGGGATAATCTAGTTCTCTATATCAAGTCTCAACTTTAATGTACAAACACAATTTTCATTTAAATCCTCTATTCTAATCACTCTCAGATAACACAGCATAAGAATTGGTACCTTCAAATATAATGCAACCATAAGTTTATCAGAGTTCTTTATAAATCTAAAAGGTTAAAAAGTCATCTGTATATTAGTTAGAGAGAGTACATTTTGCCATCATTACCTCTACTTTTCCACCTTCCTACCCCAAATGGGTTTTTTCTTGTGATATGCAAGCCAAGCTCTCGCCATGGCCTCCTGAAGCTTATGAGCCTATGGCCATTTCTGAGAAGCTAGTTGTCTCTTTAATCCCACCCTTCCCTTCTCCCCCAGACTTACCTTTTTTTCTGAGGGACTTGAAGCCTTAGACACCAAAGCCGCTTCAACAAGGCCCTGTTCAAGTAAGGAATCATACTTTATGCTCCTTTTCCTATTCCTTCTTGACTTGTTTTCTAGTTTTTGTTCATTTTCTTCTGATTGGGACACATCTGGACCATTGTCTCCACAAATAGAAGATTCAAAGAGAGGTTTTCCATTCATGTAAGTTTTGGTGATCTTCAGTTTAATCTCAGGAGAGCCATTTTTGATAGGAGTAGTGTGAGGGGGTGTTCCAATTCCCTTTATTTCTTGGGACTCAAAACGCAGCTTGGCATCTTGGGCACCAGACTCTCCATTGAAGACACGAGAGGTTAGATCTTTCAATTTGTCAGCTGGAATGAATGGTAAAGCTTCATGACCATTAAATTTTTGCATGACACCCTCTGGTAGGGTAGTAGAAATCTGGGCTTTGCTGAGGAACACAGAACATTCCCGATTGACTTCACAATTCTGAGTCTTCCCATTGGTATTTCCAAGGATCTCCGGAACTTGCTTCATTTTTCAGTTGACTTACAATTTTCTGAGTTACTGATGGAGAATTTCTTTTAATACTAAAGTTCATTCAGTCCAGATGCTTCCAATATTACAACACTACAGTTAAAAAAAAAGGGGGAGTGTTTAGACCCTTGAACAAGTATTTTGACATTTTACTAAAAGAAACATTTGCTCATTTATTAGGTTTTATATTTTAATTTAGGATGCAGGTTGTGACAACTATAAATAAGCAGGTAGTCAATAATATTAATACCAAAGGATTTTTAGAGATTCCTTTATTATGCTTAGTCTAAGATTATATTTAAAACTATGCCACGTACTGTGTTACATGCTGAGGATACAAAGAAAGGAAGGGTTCCTGCCTTCAAGGACCTCACCCCCTAATGGAGGAGCCAACTTAAAAGCCAATATGTAGAAGCAAGCTATATACAGGGTAAATTAAAGGTAGTTTTGAAGGGAAGGCATTATTAGTATTTCACTGGGACCATGATAGAATTCTTACAAAAGGTGACATTTCAGTTGAAAGCTAGAACTTAAGTCACATACACAATAAAACACATTTATTATGCAGTTACAATGTAAATTATAACAAAGTATTAATTAGCTGAAAATGCCTGAAATTGCCCATCACTTAATCCCAATTGCCCTGCCTTCCCCCCTCCAAAAAGACAAAACAAAAAAAGTAAAATCTGGTCCTAGAATTAGGACCATTCCTGCTTTAAGAACCAAACTATAATCATCCAGCCTTCCTTTCAAATCTATAATAAAAAGTATTCACTGATTAAAATAAGCATTTTAATCAGAAACATTCTACTCTCACATGGAAAAAAATTAATAACTGTTCATTTCCTATAGAAGACAGGATAATAGTTGGGACCTACTTTATGATGACAGACAACAATACTTTGAAAGAATTTACCAACACTTCCAGTTAAGTGGTAAAGGTAGAGGATTTTATTTATTTATTAAACAATGTGCCCCTAAGAAGGAGGGGGTTGGGTGGAGAAAAAGCATTTATTAAATGTTTATTATGTGTCAAGCAGTGTACTAAGTGCTTTATAAATATTATTTCATTAAGCAAGGCAACTTATTTTTACATAAGCAAGGTGGTAAGACTTTGATACACTTGAAGATCATGCTAGAAAATATATATAACCTACAAAACATTAAAAATACCTCCATTGGGGGTGGCTAGGTGGCACAGCGAATAGAAGTCAGGCCCTGGAGTCAGGAGGACCTGAGTTCAAATCCGGTCTCAGACACTTAACACTTACTAGCCATGAGACCTTGGACAAGTCGCTTAACCCCAATTGCCCTCAAAAAAAAAAAAAAACAAAAGACCTCCAAAGACAGCATTGGATAGAACACCCACAGAAAACTTATATGAGGACACAGACAAGAATCACACAGGATGAAGTGTGGATATGAGTTACAATATTAAATGAGAATAAATATCCACAACAACCCTTTAAGTACTGAGATATATACATAGATAATCTCTAGGATATTCTAATCTAGTAATAAGTTAAAAGAACAAAACAAAACAGGAAGATCACATTTGTTTATTTGAGGCAGAAGGAGGTATAGTTTCAGAGATTCAAGGAGATTGTGGTAACTATAACACAAACCCAATGAAATGAATTAATAGAGTTATATGAATAGTGCCATATCTAGGAACCTTTTCTTTACTAAGAGTCCAAGAAGAATACTGAAGAGTTGGTAGGAAAAAGAAAGGCAGTGAACCATAACTAGAAAAAGCTCTGTTCTGGAATTCAGGAAACCCTGACTTTAGTCCTGGCTCTGCCACTAAAAAAATTACATAGTCTAACCACTTTATTTTGATCCTGAACTCATCACTACCTTTCATTGCTGAAGACTGAGCAACTCTGCCTCACTTAAATACAACTGACTCACACACAAATCCATCAACCATGATGTCATTGGTCCTCTTCCAAAACAAACAAATAACAACATGTCTCTCCCCAAAGCCAATTCACTCTTTCTCATAGCTCCCTATCCAATCTGTTTCCAAGGCCTGTCAATTTCACCTTTGCCACATCTCTTCAATATAGTTACTTCTCCAGCTAACCCAGCTCTTATCACCTTAAGCTTGGACTACTGCAATAGCCTGATTAGTGAGTCTTCCTCCCTCAAGTCCCTCCCTTCTCAATCCATCCTCCCTTCAGTCACTAAAGTGGTTTTAGTGAAATGCAGGTCTAATCATATTATCCCTGAACTCAATAAACTCCAGTGGTTCCATATTCCTCTCCAGGATCAAATACAAAATCCTCTGGCATTCAAAGCCCTTCATAACCTAACTTTCTCATATCTTTCCAGTCTTCTTACATCTTTTCCCCCAGACAAGTACTCTTCAGTGCAGTAACTCTAGCCTCCTGGCTATTCTACCACCAAGACATTGCCTCTTTTGGCTCTAGTAATTTTCTGTGACTGCCCAGATGCCTAAAATTTCCTCCCTCCTCATCTCTGCCTCCCCAAGCTTTCTTTAGGTCCCAACTAAAATCCCCTTTTCTACAGGAAATCTTTCCCAAAATCTACAAATTCTTCCCTCTTTTAATAACTTCCTATTTATCATATATATGTGTGTGTGTATGCGCATATACATATATATACATATATATGTGTATATACATATACACACACACACACATATATATTTGTTGGTTTGTTGTCTTCCCTATTTGACTCTTGAGATCCTTGAATGCAGGGACTGCTCTTACCCTTTTTTTGTATCCCCAGTGCTTAGCACAATACCTGGCACATAGTAAGTGTTTAATAAATGTCTACTAACTTCCTGGCTAGTGATACCAGTAAAAAGAAAATCCAGTAATGGAAATGAACTAAGTTTATTATTCAATTGAAAACACAGAAACATATAACTCTTATTAAAGCAAAGATTTAAAAAATATTAATGGTTTAGAAAAAACCCTATAAACTGCTACTAAAGCATGTACCAAAAATAAAGGGGGGGGGGCGGGAAGTGTTCCCTGACAGACAGTAGTATATTTGATTCTTGTTTCCAAGGAGTTTGAGCAACTTAAAGCCATCTATTTTCTTTGCCCAACTCTGATGTTAGCATGGATTCTCATCACCAATCTTTGTACCTTCTTCAAAAGGCAAATCAGTTATAGTTACTGTGATGTAACAAACAAAAAAATCAACAAGCTCAGAACATAAAGGATAAGAATAGAACAAGGCTGAGCTGGCAACAGAAGTTCAGTTCCCAAAATGCAACACCCCCTTTTATTATATTTCCTGACTCTATACCTTTCAGAAAACACAACAGGCCTTCACTTAGAAGGTGTAAAGAGATTCTGTGAAGGTTGTGGTTAGCAATGTCATGTGATACTGCAGAACTTTACTAACCTAATGGATTATTAGGCCAAGAAATCTTGTTTATCTTAAGTACAAATTATTTCCCATTTGTAAGTAAAACAGAGTAATATTATCCAAAAGGCAAATATTCAATAAAAATAGGTCTTCAAAAACACACTCATTGGAAAGAAAAAAATGCTACTAATAACAAACATTTACTGAACACTGGCACTATACTACACTATGGGCAGCCTCTAAAGCCTTGTAGGGCAGCTTGCATTCAGTAATTAGTACTATATTTTCTTCAATTCAAAGATAACTCAAATATCTGCAAAATAAAGCTTTCAGACCTGAACAATATAATTTAATAGATTTAGAGCTGGAAGTAACCTCAGCAATCATTATCCCGAATCTAACACACAGCCTTGTACTTAGCATGCATTGAGGCTTTGTTAAACAGAACTGGAAATTAGTATTTAATCAAAGCCTATTATAGCCTATGCCAGGCTACAATTTTTTTAAATTATACAATTTTGCCTGCATTTATTAGCGTTCAGTCATAAAAAAACTTTAGATGAAAGAACACTTGTAAATGACTGAAAATTAATTTATATGATACAAATAAGTGCAGCTATTTTAAAAACACATATACTTCAGTTTTTACGCATCCTTTGCCTTTGGGCATTTAGGGTATATTTACAATCTTCCAAAGGAACTTCCAGTAAAATTAAAGTCTTTGAGGGCTGAGACATTTTTCAGTTTTGTCTTTGTGAACCTTCTATACACACCCCCAAGCATGTATTAAATGCTTACTATGTGCTCAGGAACTTTGCATTTTGAACTAAAAGTAGGTCAAAATAGATTTAAAAGTCACTTATTTACAATGATTAAATAAATTGACTGGGGAAAGATATGTTTAAAAAATTTAGAACTCTGAGGCAAAATTAAAAAAATTATTCAGTATGTCATTAAAATAATAAATTGGAGGAATCATTTTTATATATGCCACTTGAAATCATTGTATCTATTACCCCAGACTAGGGCTAATCAAAAACAATAATCTACCAAAATGAAATCTCTTACACTCTCTTTGAACTATGTCAAAGTCCTCAATGTGTAAATAACCAAAGTGTTTTCTAATGGATTTAAAAAAAAAATCTATTAATCAAACTAAAGATAAAAACCCTCTCTTAAAACGGGTCTCAAAGTATGTTGACACTAGCTAGCTCTGAAAAGCTATCCATTTGGGCAAAGTTCTGCTCACCTGTCCCAATACACACATATTATTGCCCTCAATTCTTTACTAGGATTCAACATTAGGATGTAGTATATTCACACTGGATAAAATGCCAGACCTGGAGTCAAAAAGACCCGAGGTCAAAACTGACCTAGTTGCATGACCCTAGACTAGTCATCTGACCCAGTTTGCCTCATCAGGCTATGTTTCAGTATTATGCAAAGCAATGAGGAGGTATGAGTCATAGAAGATTTTAAAGAAATCAAGTGTGATTATCAGAGTTGTACATTAGGAAAATTAATCTGGCACCTGTGTTTACGATGGACTAGGTAAAAGACAATTCTCTCAAGAGACTGCTGCAAAAATTCAGGGTATCAGATTAGTATAATTAGTATAATTATACTAGAATGGGTAGATCTGGAAGAAGAGAACATTCACAGATATTAAGGAAAACAAACAGAACATAGGAATAGAGATTTAGGAAGACAAATATAAAAAGCAGTAGTTTTATTTTAAGCATTGATTGATTGATGATTCCTGTGACAGAAATAGTGAAGAAGAAATTACTTTAGGAGAGAAGATGAGTTCAGTTGGGGAAATGTTACATTTTTATTACTAAGTACAATTCAATGTACATTTGTCAAGCACTTACTATGTACCAGTCACTATGTTAGGACACTGTGGATACAAAGACAAAAAAAAAAGTAATAACCCCCACTTCAAGAAGCTTACATTCTACTGGCATTTAGGGATTCAGAAAGGGGATTAGAATTTAAGTACTGATTAGTAAATGCAAAGTACATCCAAAATATATACAAGATAATATACACTGGGAGAGAACACTAAAGACAAAAGAACTTAGTAACTTAAATCCAAATGATTTATTGTGGCATTCTAAATGGGACATTGGTAAATGAAATTTTTAAGATAACTTCTCACTCATAAAGTATTTTTTTAAATGCTAAAAGTACACCAACATTTGGTTTAAGGATAAATTAACCTATTACATTTATTGGTCTATAGCCTCTATTTTCTTATGAAAATCTGTCCAACAGATGAATAAGAATTCAACATATTTTTCTCCCCAAAAGGGAACAATATATACAATAGTATAGCAGCTAAGTAAAATAAATACCATTCAAGTAGCACATTGACAGGGTAGTCACTAAATAGAGCTGACTCTAGGGAAGGAATCAGTAACTGTTGGATGCCAGACAAAGCAGAACAGGGAAACTTATTTTATATGGGTGTTTCCATCTTAAAAGAGTCCAATCTTCTAAAGGCTGATGAAGGATTCACAAGTCAAACATTACCTTTCAAAACCTATCTATAGCTTTCTTGGGATGAAAGGATTTAGAGCTGGAAGGGACCATAGAGATCATGTAATAGTTTTAGAAATGAGAAAATAGGTTTAGGGAGTTGGTTTGCCAAAGGTCACAGAAATATTTAGGTATTAAAGACCCAGATACTTACTACCTGTGGTGACCTTAAGACAAATCATCTCCCTTGACCTCAGTTTCCTCATTGACAAAAAGGCTTGACTAAATGATTGCTTAGGTACCTTCAAATTTTAGATCCTATGAACCTAAGTAACTTGCCCCAGGTGACACAAAAAAGAGCAGAGCTTTAAGTATTACACTTTGCCATGATGCCAGTCCTTGGCTCTTATTCAACTTCAGCTTCACACTTAATGGCAGTAATTCTAAGGATCTAGAAAAAGTTATTTTATACATCTAATATTACAATAAAGAAAGAAACTAAATTCTAAGCATGTCAGGAAATATTAGCACTAAGTATCTTCCAGCTGAAAAACAATAATCCTTCATCTCTCTCTAAAACAAACAGGGAGCTAAAGATAAATGATCTGTTTGTTCATAAGGAAGTTAACAATTCATTCAAAGATATGATCTTCATGTCTGAAAAGTTATTTCACATTTTAGCTATTTGACTTTTGATGTAGAAGCATGAGTAAAATAAACTGGTCACTAAAGGAAGCCTAGAATAAGAGATGAGATTCTTAACCATAAACTAAATTTGTAAATTAAGTTTATAAACTAAAAATCAAACACCAAAAAAAGGCCAACCTTGACAATTGTATTTCAAGATAATTGGTTTCCTTTTTAATTCAATGCATTTTACTTTATACATTTAAAATCTTTTTTCTAAGATAGGGTTCACTGGCTTCACCAGACTTCTAGGAAGGTCCATGACACTGAAAGATTAAGATTCCTTGCCCTACAGGAAACGGCATTCAGATTGGTGAAAATGAAGTTAAAGAAGGCTTTTAAAAGAATATCTTTGTAGTCATTTTATTATAGGGCTCTATATAAGAAACAATTACCATATCCCAGGATAGAGCTATAAGAAGTGATTCACTGATCTGTTTTTCAGCGAAATCTATTATGTGAAAGTTTCCACAGAATAGATAATATTTCAGTCTTAGAAGCCTCTAAACTATCTAAAAAGAACATCTGTTTTCAGGATACAATATAGTCCTAGTATAAGGTATATGTCAAAATCTTAGTTGGTGGAGCACAATGAAAGGGGGAGAGAGATGAATGTGGAATTACTCCAAAAATAAAGTATAAAATAACGCAAAATATTCCCTCATCCTTCACTACTTAATATTTACTTTATAAGAATAATTTGAATTTAAGGATGAGAAATAAAAATTGCTTCAAGCTTGTTATATATCCTCTTGCTGTTTTCAGAATATCAACAGAAACAATCCAAGTTATGGCTCCTCTGAAGCACTCCTTTAGATGATAGCTCTCATTTTAACAATGCTTTTAAGATTTCATGCAGTTTCACAGATTTAAAGATGAGGGGACCTAAGGGCATCCAACCTTATGTCTTAATTTACAGATGAGGAAAGCAAGGCTCAGAAAGGTCAAGTAATTTGCCAAACATCACACAAGTCATCAAAGTAGCAGAGGCAGAAAGTGAATCCAGATGCTCCAACTCCAAATTTAGGGCTCTCTCACTGCATAATATTACACCTTCTTTTGATTTTTTTTCAATAACTAAAAACAAGCAAACCAGTTTTTTGTGGTCCTTAATTTTTTTTTCCAGGTTCAGACCATGCTAAGCTTTAGTGTTCCTGACACTATCTTTTATAGAATGTTTTTATCATCATCCTCTTTTGCCTATACTTATTATTTTCTGTGTATATTTATAAAAAATCTGTTGGTTAATGAGTTATTACTGGTGAGACTCAGGTCTAGTTGCTCTGCTATAGGCAGTAAGAGCTCCCACAGATCCCTGGAAATCCCCTTCACTACCAGATCATGAATATCTCTGTGCCAAGTTTCTTCTATCTGAGGTCCATGAACTTTAAAAAATATTTTAATAATTACATTCCAACATAATCGCTTTCCTTTTTATTCTTAAGTATTTTATTTCACTCACTTAAAAAGTTTAGTCTGAGCAGGGGTCCACAGGTTTCACTAGACTGCCAAAAAGGTTAAAATCCCCTGTTCTATGTCATTAAAGTCCCTCTCCTCCTTTCTACAAACCCAGAGACACATTATATACCTTTTACAAACTGTAAGTTTCCACTCAAAAACAAATTAAACCAGTCCGTGAAATCTTTTTCCAGCTATATCAATATGTCACTTGAATCTTATTTTGTAAGGTCTATCTGGTGGCAACCTATTTTTAATTACTTTTGACAAATCCAATAGCATGTACTTGTTATCAGCCTTGACTATGGCGCTAGGTGAAGTAATATTTCCTTATGCCAAAATAATTTCTATTTAAAATTTTTTTTTCTTAATATCGAAGGATGTCTATCAATAATTCTTGCATATAAATGTAAAATTCTTAAAATACTTCAAGGAAAAACAAAAACTGAAGACTGAGTTTGAATTCAGAAGTTACCAATGAACCATGGATGAAGGTGATTCTTAAAAATATCTGTCTCTTCCAAGCAAGCCATATATATAAAGATATCAAACAGAAACTTGTAGCTGAATATCAGACTACTTCTTGGTATCCTGAAACCCAAGCTAAATAGGAAGAAGAAGTTTAAAACAATGAACAGTACCAATCTTAAGGTACACAATTCAAAAGTATAAAATGGACCACACAACATTTGGAAATTATTCAAACAAAAACTTGTATAATATTAATGAAACACAGGGCCCATGACAGCCATATAAAAATTAATACTTCACACAAAAAGGAGGAAAGAGGCTGATTAAAAGATCCTTAGAGCACATTAAAAGGAAATAAAATTTTAAAAAACAACCCTAGAGAAACACTTTTGGAATAAGAAAACATTTCACCTAGCAAAATCAAGGAGGATAACATCACTGAATGTCAAAAGTTAACGAAAGTGACTGTCTATATGCTAACAATGTAGCAGCAAAGAAATAGCTGTGACATACAGATTTGTTTATGGAAATAAAGGGGTGGAAGGTGACAATTCAGGATGAGATCTATCTATATCACTAGAAAATACAAAAGGACTACACTTAAAGGAGCTCATACTTAGTGATCAATGTAAATTATACAAGGAAAAGGTGGAGATGGTCTATCACTACAGACTATAAAAATTTAACACAAATCAAGTACTTATCATGACAATACCTAGTGGCTAGGGTTAGACATCACAAGTTCACTATCTTTAATAGACTGATAAGAAATACTATAAAGACCTCATTAGATTGTCAGCTGCCTGAGGGCAGAAATCCTCTTTTACCTTTTTTTTTTTATATCAATAGCACTTAGTATCATGCTTGGCTTATAAGTGCTTAATAATGATTCTTGATGGACTGACTGACTCAAAATAAAGAGGAGAATGTAACCAATAAATTATACTGGAAACAGACCATTATCACCAACCAAACTATTATCTTTAATTATGAAGATATAACATTCATTCATAGAAACTTAAGGACATTTTAAATAGATGTTGCCACACCAAATATCCAATCCTCAAAATAAAGACAAAAAAAGCTTTCAAAATAGATAAAACAAGCTGAGGAAATAAAAATCGTGTGGGAACAAGATGAAATTTAGATTATATACCTGTTGTTATATCTGCTACAGGAATTTTACTGAAGATGTATTTATATCCTAATACTTTAATTCAAATACAAAAAGCAGTTATTTTATCTGCAAAAGTCTATTGAACAATGAATAGAAAGGAAGAACATCAGGACAGTAATTTGTAGTGGAATTAATTTTACCTAAATCCCATCAAAAATGCTGAGAAGATAAAAACAATAGTAATGATAATTCTGTTAAAGATTCTATAATAACTTTCCGCTATTACTAGATTAAACCCCATCCTCATTCAGTCATTTAAAGACCTCTATCAATGATTTTAAAACAAATTTTTAAAAATAGGGTTGTTTTTTGTTTACATACAACTGGGAAATAAAATATACAGGTACTAGGATATAGAAATCCATCTTGTCCTACTAGAATGTTAGGGGGGTAAGGGGGAAGGATATAGGAAAGAACAGATTGGCAGAAGGGATATTCAGTAGGCTTGCTATTTTGGGGTGAGCGTAGAGGAAAGACAGGGAGAAAAAAATTGTAACTCAAAATTTTGCAGAAATGAATGTTGAAAACTAAAAATAAATAAATATAAAAACATTTTTTAAAAACCCTCCATCTTCTTTGCCTAGCTCTAAAGCTTATCCTCCACTCTCATCAGTCCTATTCACTCACTGTTTCCCAAATAAGGCAGATTCTCTGCCACCTACAGATCCCATGCTGTTCCCTCCTAGACTTTGCTATATATTCAAATCTTAGTCAACATTCAAAAACCAGCTCAAATCTCCCATCAAGTCTCAGATATTATTTACATCCATAGTTCTCTCAACTTCCCAAAGCAGTTTTCAGCTTTAATGTCTTTTCTGTTTAATAGATTGTGAGTTTAATGAGGTCTTCGCCTTATCTAATCTTTCTAACTCCACTGCCTAACACAGTTTGTCCCACACAGCAGGTGCTTAATGCTTGCTGAATTATATGCATCTATGTCAGTGGTTCTCAACTTTCCTAATGCTGCGACCCTTTAATACAGTTCCCTCATGTTGTGGTGACCCCCAACCATAAAATCATTTTTGTTGCTACTTCATAATTGTAATTGTGCTACTGTTATGAACTGTAATATAAATATCTGATATGCAGGATGTATTTTCATTGTTACAAATTGAGCATAACCCAAAGGCTGAGAATCTCTGATCTATGTTGTAAGCCTAAGACCAAGACCCTTGTGGACAAGGGATCAGCAATGCTCCTTTTGAGTTCCTTACAAGGACTAAGAATATTAAGGGCTTAATACTTGATTCAAATGACAATTAAGGAAAAAATTAAGTTGAGTCTAAAACATAAAAGTTTTATAAATTATATTTACCTCAGGTTTGTTCCCATGAAAAGTAAATACATAAAAAAGACAGGCAACCTTACCAAAGAAAGATTTTTAAAGGCAAAATTGCCCAGGAATTATAATCATTTTTTTAACTACAAATTTTATTCAGAGTTCAGTGATCATTCAAGACTGTTACCGAATTTTTTTTCTAAAACTGATCTTAAAAACTGTTAAAAAAAAAAACAAAAAAAAAAACAGGGGCGGCTAGGTGGCGCAGTGAATAGAGAGCACCGGACATGGAGTCAGGAGGACCTGAGTTCAAATCTAACCTCAGACACTTGACACATTTACTAGCCATGTGACTTTGGGCAAGTCACTTAATCCCAATTGCCCTCCAAAAAGCAAAAGAAAAAAACAACAACTACTACTTGCTTTATGAAAGTGGATCTGAGGAAATGTCGAAATATAGTACCATTATACAAGCTTTGAATTACTTTATTGCAAAAACAGGAACTACTCCAAGAGCATTAAGAATTGAAATCAGTGTTAAATCAATGCTAAAATTATAAAAGTTGTCAGGGCAAGGGGAAGACAAGCATACAAATATATTATTTGTGGAGCTGTGAAGTGGTCCGGCCATCAAGGAAAATCATTTGAAATTATGCTAAAAAAAAACCAAAAACCAAAAAACAATGACTATAATGTGCATACTCTTTGACTCAGAGATCCCACTGCTAGGCATGTGAATCAATGACAAAAAGAAAGGTCCCATATACAGCACTTTTTGTAGCAGCAAAGAAAGAAACGTAGGTATCCACTGGCACCTAGTGGTGCAGTGGATAGGCAGGGTCAGGAGTCAAGAAGACCTGAGAAATAATCTGGCTCAGACATTTGGTAGTTATGTGATTCTAGCCAAGTCATTTAATCTCTGTCTCTCTCAGTTTCTTCAACTGTAAAATGGGCATAACAGTTATACCTACCTCAAGGGTTATTTTGAGGATAAATGAGATACTATTTGTAAAGCTCTTAGCACAATGCCTGGCACAAAAGAGGCACTTAATCAATGCTCCTTCCTTCTCTTCCTTTCTTTGTCCTCCTCCCCCACTTCAGTGACTGGGGAATGGTTAAATACATTGTGGAATGTTCATGTAATTTATTTTACTGCACCATAAGGAATGACAAATATGAAGAATTAAATAAAGCTTTGAGAAACTTACATGAATTGATGAAGAATAAAAATAAGAACCAAGAAAATAACATATATAACAACAATGTAAACCAAAAAAAAAGAAAAGAAAAAGAAAACTGGATGCCATATAATTATAATGACTAAGGTTGGCCCTGAAGAAGAGCTAAGGAAACATACTTCCTTACCTTCATTACAGAGGGAGAGGGCTATTGGTACAGGCAACTGCACATATTATCAGACACAGCTGATATGGAGGTTGCTTTTTTGCTAAAATGTTTTTATCTCTTCTTTTAATCAACATGCATTTATTTATTGTGTCTTAATACTATGTGTCAAGCATTGTGCTAGGTGATAGAAATACAAATACAAAAAGGTATAATAATCCTACTCTCTCAAGAAGCTAACTACAATCTACTTGGAAAGATATATACATGAATATACAGAAAATAAATATAAAGTAGTAGGAAGGCCTCTAACAATTAGGAGCAGAAAGAAGAAAGGCTTCATGTAGAAGGAGGTACTTGAATTGCATCCAGAAGAGAGGTGTTCTATGAAGCAGAGGTGAAGAGGAAGTGCATTCTAGGCATGAGAAAAATCAATGTAAAGACTCAGATGTGGGAAATGGCTCCTGAGGAACATTTAGAAGACAAGTCTGGATAACCCACAGAATTGGAGAAAGAAATTAGTAGGGTATAATGAGTGGGCTTGAACAAATGATATAATGATAGGTTGGGACAAAGTTGCCAAAGGCTTTAATAACCAGAGCTTACCTTTTATCCTAAAGACAACAGAGTGTCACTGGAGTTTATAGAGTCACATGGTCAGGGAAATTTACTTTGGAAATTGTGTGAAGAGATTTGATAAGACCATTGTAATAATCTTTGTTATAAGGGACAGCTAGCAGGGAGAGACAAAAGGAAGAAAGAAAATTATAGACCAGTCTCCCTCAGGAATATAGATGCAAAAATCTTAAATAAAATATTAGCAAAAAGACTACAGCAACTTATAACTAGAATAACACATTTTGACCAGGTTGGATTTATTCCAGGAATGCAAGGATGGTTCAATATTAGGAAAACCATCAGTATCATTGATCATAACAATAAAACTAGCAGAAACCATATGATTGTTTCAATAGATGCAGAAAAAGCCTTTGACAAAATACATCTATTCCTATTAAAAACTCTAGAAAGTATAGGAATAAAGGGAGTTTTCCTTAGGAAAATAGGTAGCATCTACTTAAAACCATCAGCAAGTATTATATGCAATGAGAATAAACTAGAAGCATTTCCAATAAGATTAGGGGTGAAACAAGGATGTCCACTATCATCCCTCTTATTCAATCTAGTACTAGAAACGTTAGCAGTAGCAATTAGAGAAGAAAAAGAAATCAAAGGAATCAAATTAGGCAAAGAAGAGACTAAATTATCACTCTTTGCAGATGACATGAATAATATACTTGGAGAATCCTAGAGAATCAAGTAAAAAATTTCTTGAGACAATAAATAAATTTATCAAAGTTGCAGGATATAAAATAAACCCACA